>CM045736.1:54193895-54348895 GCA_024760905.1 Plotosus lineatus
GTACACGTCACCTACTTATTACAGGGAGAACTGAGACAGATTCAGATACAGAGACCATTCATCCGTTTTCTGTAACCGCTTAATCCTAATTAGGGTTGTGGGGAGGCTGGCACACATCCCAGCTGACTCTGGGCAAGGGCAGAGTACACCCTGTACGGCTCGCCAGGCCATCGCAGGGCAGAAACACGCTGATGGCTTTGCAGCTACTATCATCGAAAGTCAGCAATGGTTCTTTTACATGAACGTCTCACCACAGACAGTGAGAGACATGGCCGGCCTTTGATAACCCAGTTAGCTGCACTGGGGGGGGACGGGGGGGGGGGGACGGACGGACAGCAGAGACAACCCGTGGAGAGTGGGACTCGAACCCCCAACCTTGGGATCAGTGATCCAGCGCCCTATACCACCAGGCCACCACTGCCTCAGACAGACAACCATTCACACTCATATTTATACCGATGGACAATTTAAAATAGCAGGTTGACCTAATGTGCAGAACTGTGGGGGGAAAAAGGAATGTTCCCCAAAGTGACATGGAAAGAACATGTGAGCCCAAACAGAGACGCCCCATTCCACAGGCACGATCAAATGGTGGGATAACAGTGACAAACCCTGCACCAGCATTCTGCAGAAGTCAAATCTTGAAAGATATGAAAGTCATTAATTTGTGAAAGACAAGAAAGGAGAAAAGCAAAACATTTCCTGACTGTTGCTGAAATAACATGGTGTGATAGACAAATTGAAAACAAAAAATATTAAGCCATACTGATTCATCACACCATCTGCCTATCTCAGATAATAACTCTAACGTGTGTGCTGTCACGTATGTTCGGGCAAAAGGTTTATGTGTGTGTTCCTGTCCAAGTGCTTCTGTACATTATATGCAGAGGACATCTTCAAAGCTCACAATACACACATATATATATGTGTGTATATATATATATATATATATATATATATATATATATATATATATATATATATATATATATATATATATAATGCAGCCGTGAGGGGGGGGCACAAACCAGTGTCTCTCCCTCACGCCGGTCCCAAGCCCGGATAAATGCAGAGGGTTGCGTCAGGAAGGGCATCCGGCGTAAAACAAATGCCAAATAAACTATGCGAATCACAAGAAAGAATGACATACCGGATCGGGCGAGGCCCGGGTTATCGACGACCACCATCAGTGACGTCCACCAACAGGGTGCTGATGGAAATTGGACTACTGTTCGTCGAAGACGTTGAAGAAGGAGAGGCGGGAGGCGTGTCCGTTGCCAGAGAGAGAAGAGGAAAGGCATGAGTCTAGGACTGAAAGTAGGGACTTTGAATATTGGAACCATGACAGGAAAAGGTAGAGAGCTGGCTGACATGATGCAGAGGAGGAAGGTGGACATACTGTGTGTTCAGGAGACCAGGTGGAAAGGTCGCAAGGCTAGAAGCATAGGAGCAGGGTTTAAGCTGTTTTATCACGGTGTGGATGGGAAGAGAAATGGAGTCGGAGTCATCTTGAAGGAGGAGTTTGCCAGGAATGTTCTAGAAGTGAAAAGAGTGTCAGACAGAGTGATGAGTCTCAAGTTAGAAATTAAAGGTGTGATGGTCAATGTTGTTAGTGCTTATGCCCCACAGACAGGATGTGAGCGAGAAGAGAAGGAGAGATTCTGGAGGGAGTTAGATGAAGTGATGCAGAGTACCCCAGAGGTGAAAGAGTGGTCATTGGGGCAGACTTCAATGGACATGTTGGTGCAGGAAACAGAGGGGACGAGGAAGTGATGGGTAGGTTTGGTATCCAGGACAGGAACGCAGAAGGACAGATGTTGGTAGATTTTGCAAAAAGGATGGAAATGGCTGTGGTGAATACTTTCTTCCAGAAGAGAGAGGAGCATAGGGTGACTTATAAAAGTGGAGGTAGGAGCACACAGGTAGACTACATCTTGTGCAGGCGATGTAATTTAAAGGAAGTCAGTGACTGCAAAGTAGTAGCGGGTGAGAGTGTTACCAAACAGCATAGGATGGTGGTGTGCAGGATGATGCTGATGGTGAGGAAGGTGAAGAAGGCAAAGGCAGAGCAGAAGACAAAGTGGTGGAAGTTGAAAAAGGAAGAGTGTCGGGTTGTCTTCAAGGAGGAGTTGAAACAGGCTTTGGGTGGTCAGGAAGTGCTTCCAGATGACTGGACAACCACAGCGAATGTGATCAGGGAGACAGGTAGGAGAATACTTGGTGTGTCATCTGGAAGGAAAGTAGATAAGGAGACTTGGTGGTGGAATGAGGAAGTGCAGGAGTGTGTACAAAGGAAGAAATTAGCTAAGAAGAAGTGGGACATTGACAAAACCGAAGAGAGTAAACAGGAGTACAGGGAGACACAGCGTAAGGCAAAGGTAGCAGTGTCAAAGGCCAAACAGAGCGCGTTTGATGACTTGTATGCTCGGTTGGAAAGGAAGGAGGAGAAAATGATTTATACAGGTTGGCACAGCAGAGGAATAGAGATGGGAAGGACGTGCAGCAAGTTAGATTGATAAAGGACAGAGAGGGAAATGTATTGACTGATGACAGAAGTGTGCTGGGAAGATGGAAAGAGTACTTTGAAGAGCTGATGAATGAGGAAAATGAGAGAGAAAAAGAGTAGAAGAGGTGACTGTTGAGGACCAGGAAGTAGCAAAGATTAGTAAGGGTGAAGTGAGGAGGGCATTGAAGAGGATGAAGAATGGAAAGGCAGTTGGTCCTGATGACATACCGGTGGAGGTATGGAAGTGTCTAGGAGAGGTAGCAGTAGATTTTCTGACAAGAACATTTAACAAGGTCTTAGAGAGTGAGAGGATGCCAGAGGAATGGAGGAGAAGTGTGCTGGTGCCCATTTTTAAGAACAAGGGAGGCGTGCAGAGTTGTGGCAACTACAGAGGGATAAAGTTGATGAGCCATACGATGAAGTTATGGGAAAGAATAGTGGAAGCTAGACTAAGGGCAGAAGTCAGCATTTGTAAACAACAGTTTGGTTTCATGCCCAGAAAGAGCACCACAGATGCAGTGTTTGCCTTGAGGATGTTAATGGAGAAGTACAGAGAAGGTCAGACGGAGCTGCATTGTGCCTTTGTGGATCTGGAGAAAGCATATGACAGGGTGCCGAGAGAAGAACTGTGGTATTGCATGAGGAAGTCTGGAGTGGCAGAGAAGTATGTTAGAGTGGTGCAGGACATGTATGAGAGATGTAAGACAGTGGTGAGGTGTGCTGTCGGTGTGACAGAAGAGTTCAAGGTGGAGGTGGGACTGCATCAAGGGTCAGCTCTCAGCCCCTTCTTGTTCGCTATGGTGATGGACAGGCTGACAGACGAGGTTAGACAAGATTCCCCATGGACTATGATGTTTGCAGATGACATTGTAATCTGTAGTGAGAGCAGAGAACAAGTGCAGGAAAATCTAGAGAGGTGGAGGTATGCCCTGGAAAGGAGGGGAATGAAGATTAGCCTCAGTAAGACAGAATACATGTGCATGAATGCCAAGGACCAAAGAGGAACGGTGAGATTACAGGGAGCAGAGATAAGAAAGGTGGAGGATTTTAAGTACTTAGGCTCAACAATCCAGAGCAATGGAGAGTGTGGAAAAGAGGTGAAGAAGCGTGTGCAGGCAGGTTGGAATGGTTGGAGAAAAGTGTCCGTGTGATGTGTGATAGGAGGGTATCGGCAAAAATGAAAGGAAAAGTGTACAAGACGGTGTTGAGGCCAACGATGCTGTATGGGTTAGAAACAGTGGCCCTGGGGAAAAGACAGGAGGCAGAGTTGGAGGTAGCAGAGATGAAAATGTCGAGGTTCTCTTTGGGAGTAACGAGGATGGATAGGATTAGGAATGAGCACGTCAGAGGGACAGCACATGTAAGACGTTTTGGAGACAAAGTCAGAGAGGCTAGATTGAGATGGTTTGGACATGTACAGAGGAGGGATAGTGAGTATATTGGTAATAGGATGCTGAGGCTGGAACTACCAGGCAAAAGGCCTAGAGGAAGACCAAAGAGACGATTCATGGATGTGGTAAAGGAGGACATGAAGGTCGTTGGTGTAAGAGAAGAAGATGCAAAGGATAGGGTGAGATGGAGGCAGATGATTCGCTGTGGCGACCCCTGAAGGGAAAAGCCGAAAGGAAAAGAAGAAGAAGATATATATATATATATATATATATGTATATATATATATATGGCAGTGGTGGTCTAGTGGTACAGGGTGCTGGATCACTGATCCTAAGGTTAGGGGTTCGAGTCCCACTCTCCACAAGGTTGTCACTGTTCCCCCCAGTGCAGCTAACTGGGTTATCAAAGGCCGGCCATGTCTCTCACTGTCTATGGTGGGAGGATCATGTAAAAGAACCATTGCTGACTTTCGACAGCAGTAGGCTGGAAAGCCATCAGTGTGTTTCTGCCCTGTGATGGCCTGACAAGCTGTTCAGGGTGTACTCTGCCCTCACTCGAAGTTGACTAGGATGT
Source organism: Plotosus lineatus (assembly GCA_024760905.1). Taxonomy (NCBI): domain Eukaryota; kingdom Metazoa; phylum Chordata; class Actinopteri; order Siluriformes; family Plotosidae; genus Plotosus; species Plotosus lineatus. The sequence continues at coordinate 54,198,367 of CM045736.1, forward strand.
GCAGCAGCCTCCCCGTGACCCTAATTGAGATTAAGCAGTTACAGAAAATGATGATACATACACTAGTGTGTGTGTGTGTGTATATATATATATATATATATATATATATATATATACACAGTGATACCTCAGCTCACGAACATAATTGGTTCCCAGAAAGTGTGTGTGAGGCGAAAAGTTCGTCTTCCGAACATTTATTTCCCATAAGAAACCATTAAAATGAGAATAATCCGTTCCCAGGTCCCCATAAAACATAATTTTCTACTAAATAAGCCTTAAAACTACACAAAAATATACCTTATTTTATGTATAATAAATGTGCTATTGTATTGTAGTTAAAGAAATAAACTGTACTGTATAATAAAGTGGTTTTATTTACCTTTGTGATGGTAGTTGATGGCTTGATGGAATGGAGTGGGAGGAGGAGGGAGGGAGGGACTTACTGTTTGGAAGGAGTGTTTGGAAACGCCTACTGTTTGGAAACACCCTGAGCCACACACGCACCCTTAATAGCTTCCTTGTTCTTAAGGATGGGAGCAATGGTAGACTTAGCGTACTGGTACTGGGACGCTGAGTCACACAAACGCACACCTCGTTCGTGTTTTTCAATGATCTCCGCCTGTGGTGGCGTCTTTTTCGGTCCCATAATAGCAAAAGTACACTCAATATGGTCCAAAATGTCTATCAAACACAAACCACTTCCGCATTCAAAGAAAGGGGTGTGACGAACTGTGACGCCGTGAGCGTGCGTCAGCTTCTCGTGGCCGCCACCGTGGCGCTGTTCGACCGCGTGGTTTGGTTCGTCCGCCGAAAACTAGTTTGTCAGCAGAGACTATATGCTCGCAAATTTAATGTTCTTGAGGCGAAAAGTTCGTGAGCTTAAGCGTTCGTCAGCGGAGGTTTTACTGTATTTATATATATATATATATATATATATATATATATATATATATATATATATGTATTTATACACACACACATACACACACACATACACACATATATGTGTGTGTCTGTATATATATATATATATATATATATATATATATATATACACACACACACACACACAGACGCACACACACCCATATACAGTGATCCATACTTTGTGCTGCAGCTTCAGTACATCACAGGTTTTTCAAAAATATTCATCGAAAAATGAGGAAATTAAGGAAAAATAGAGGAAAAGTTTAGGAAATTGCCGCAAAACAAACTAATTATGCAAAAAAAAAACCCAAAAAAAACAACCAAACAAAACTACTTACATTTTTATGTGAGGTGCGCATCTATATGTGTGTGTATTTATATCTTATTTACATCTTATGCATTATTTTTAATGTTTAATTGTTATTATAAGCATTTATAATGTTGAATATGTATTTCTTCTTCTTTTACTTTCGGCTGCTCCCTTCAGCGGTCGCCACAGCAAATCATCCGCCTCCACCTCACCCTGTCCTCCGCATCTTCTTTTCTGACTCCAACAACCTTCATGTCTTCCTTCACCACATCCATAAATCTCTTCTTCGGTCTTCCTCGAGGCCTTCTGCCTGGTAGTTCCAACCTCAGCATCCTACTGCCAATATACTCACTATCCCTCCTCTGTACATGTCCAAACCATCTCAATCTAGCCTCTCTGACTTTGTCTCCAAAACATCTTACGTGGGCTGTCCCTCTGATATACTCATTTCTGATCCTATCCATCCTCGTTACTCCCAGGGAGAACCTCAACATTTTCATCTCCGCTACCTCGAGCTCTGCCTCCTGCCTTTTCCTCAGCGCCACTGTTTCTAAGCCATACAACATCGCTGGCCTCACCACCATCTTGTACACTTTTCCCTTCATTCTTGCTGACACTCTCCTATCGCACATCACACCGGATACTTTTCTCCAACCATTCCAGCCTGCCTGCACACGCTTCTTCACCTCTTTTCCACACTCTCCATTGCTCTGGATTGTTGAGCCTAAGTACTTAAAATCCTCCACCTTCAGTTATCTCTGCTCCCTGTAACATCACCGTTCCTCCTGGGTCCTTCTCATTCACACACATGTATTCTGATTTTCTGAGGCTAACCTTCATTCCTCTCCTTTCCAGGGCATACCTCCACCTCTCTAGATTTTCCTGCACTTGTTCTCTGCTCTCACTACAGATCACGATGTCATCTGCAAACATCATAGTCCATGGAGATTCTTGTCTCACCTCGTCTGTCAGCCTGTCCATCACCATAGCAAACAAGAAGGGGCTCAGAGCTGACCCTTGATGCAGTCCCACCTCCACCTTGAACTCTTCTGTCACACCGACAGCACACCTCACCACTGTCTTACATCTCTCATACATGTCCTGCACCACTCTAACATACTTCTCTGCCACTCCAGACTTCCTCATGCAATACCACAGTTCTTCTCTTGGCACCCTGTCATATGCTTTTTCCAGATCCACAAAGGCACAATGCAGCTCCCTCTGACCTTCTCTGTACTTCTCTATTAACATCCTCAAGGCAAACACTGCATCTGTGGTGCTCTTTCTTGGCATGAAACCAAACTGTTGTTCACAAATGCTGACCTCTGCCCTTAGTCTAGCTTCCACTATTCTTTCCCATAACTTCATCGTATGGCTCATCAACTTTATCCCTCTGTAGTTGCTGCAACTCTGCACGTCTCCCTTGTTCTTAAAAATGGGCACCAGCACACTTCTCCTCCACTCCTCCGGCATCTGCTCACTCTCTAGTACCTTGTTGAATGTTCTTGTCAGAAAATCTACTGCTACCTCTCCTAGACACTTCCATACCTCCACAGGTATATCATCAGGACCAACTGCCTTTCCATTCTTCATCCTCTTCAATGCCCTTCTCACTTCACCCTTGCTGATCTTTGCTACATCCTGCTCCTCAATGGTCACCTCTTCTACTCTTTTTTCTCTCTCATTTTCCTCATTCATCAGCTCTTCAAAGTACTCTTTCCATCTTCCCAGCACACTTCTGTCATTAGTCAATACAGTTCCCTCTCTGTCCTTTATCAATCTAACTTGCTGCATGTCCTTCCCATCTCTATTTCTCTGCTGTGCCAACCTGTATAGATCATTTTCTCCCTCTTTACTATCCAACCTATCATACAAGTCATCATACGCCCTCTGTTTGGCCTTAGCCACTGCTACTTTCACCTTACGCTGTGTCTCCCTGTACTCCTGTTTACTCTCTTCGGTCCTCTCAATGTCCCACTTCTTCTTGGCTAACCTTTTCCTTTGTACACACTCCTGCACTTCCTCATTCCACCACCAAGTCTCCTTATCTACTTTCCTTCCAGAGGACACACCAAGTACTCTCCTACCTGTGTCCCTGATCACATTTGCTGTGGTTGTCCAGTCATTTGGAAGCACTTCCTGGCCACCCAAAGCCTGTTTCAACTCCTCCTTGAAGACAACACGACACTCTTCCTTTTTCAGCTTCCACCACTTTGTCTTCTGCTCTGCCTTTGCCTTTTTCACCTTTCTCACCCTCAGAGTCATCCTGCACACCACCATCCTATGCTGTTTGGCAACACTCTCACCCACGATGACTTTGCAGTCACTGACTTCCTTCAAATTACATCGCCTACACAAGATGTAGTCTACCTGTGTGCTCCTACCTCCGCTTTTATAAGTCACCCTATGCTCCTGTTTCTTCTCAAAGAAAGTATTCACCACAGCCATTTCCATCCTTTTTGCAAAATCTATCAACATCTGTCCTTCTGCATTCCTGTCCTGGATACCAAACCTGCCCATCACTTCCTCGTCCCCTCTGTTGCCTGCACCAACATGTCCATTGAAGTCTGCACCAATGACCACTCTTTCACCTCTGGGGGTACTCTGCATCACTTCATCTAAGTCACTCCAGAATCTCTCCTTCTCTTCTAGCTCACATCCTGCCTGTGGGGCATAAGCACTAACAACATTGAGCATTACACCTTCAATTTCTAACTTGAGATTCATCACTCTGTCTGACACTCTTCTCACTTTTAGAACATTCCTGACAAACTCCTCCTTCAAGATGACTCCGACTCCATTTCTCTTCCCATCCACACCGTGATAAAACAGCTTAAACCCTGCTCCTAAACTTTTAGCTTTGCTACCTTTCCACCTGGTCTCCTGAACACACAGTATGTCCACCTTCCTCCTCTGCATCATGTCAACCAGCTCTCTACCTTTTCTGTGCATAGATCCAACATTCAAAGTCCCCACTCTCAGTCCTAGACTCATGCCTTTCCTCTTCTCTCTCTCTGCCTACGGACACGCCTCCCACCTCTCCTTCTTCGACGTCTTCGACCAACAGTAGTCCAATTTCCATCAGCACCCTGTTGATTGACAGCACTGATGGCGGTCGTTGTTAACCCGGGCCTCGACCGATCCGGTATGGAGGTAATACTTTTGATTTGCATCATCAATAATTGGCATTGGTTTTACGTCGGATGCCCTTCCTGACACAACCCTCTGCATTTCTCCGGGCTTGGGACCGGCATGAGGGGGAGAGACACTGGTTAGTGCCCCCCCACCTCATATTATATACACATATACATGTGCACATATATACATATATGTATACATATACATCAGTCAGAGGGGGTTGATCCTACTTCGCCAAATTTGGCGGTCGCAGAGGATCTCGATCCTAATTAAACACAGAAAGTGAGGGATCCCTATATATATATATATATATAAAATGAACCACTTATTGCTAATTAGGGTGGTATGGAGACACAGGGCAGGGCAGAGTACACACTGGACTGCTTGCCAGGCCATCATAGGGCATGTAAACATATACATCTATGTATAGATATACCCTGCTATGGTCTGTCAAGCTGTCCAGGGTGTACTCTGCCCTCACCAACAGTTGGCTGAGGTGGGCACCATCCTCCCTGTGGTCGTAATTAGGATTAAGTGGGTCGAAAATTATATATATATATATATACACACATACATACATACACATACACACACATACATACACAGAGAGAGAGAGAGAGAGAGAGAGAGAGAGAGAGAGAGAGAGAGAGAGAGAGAGAGATGGGAAAGGATGACACACACACACACAGGCAGGGGTTTGATCAAGCCGATGCCTGCTCCAGACATCAACTCTGCAATGCTAATTAACTCTGCAGGCAGAAGTGAAGAGAGAGAGAGAGAGAGAGTAACCCACATCTCTCTCTCTCTCTCTGTCTGTCTTGAACTATGTCACAGGATGTCAGACGCACCTAAAACTTGGCTTGTAATTATATGAATAAAAGAGTACATGCTTGTTAAAACTATGAAGTAAACAGTCAGGTGGCATGTTATGTAGATTCTGTTTAAACAACGAAGACAACCAGTGCTGTTTCTATTCCTGTTTCAGACGACTTCTCTTACTACAGTGCACAAAAAAGCAGGACTCGTGATGAGCTGAATCTTTTTGTTTATCCCACACACTGAAGGACCGAGCTTCGGAACAACACCGGTCTTCTCGTAATGGCGGACAGGATTGGGTTCCATAAAGCAGAAATACGTCTGCGCTCGAAAGAGACTTGAACAGAACATTCAGACGAAGATCACACTGCCGTCAAAATCCTGTAAAAAGGAAATCGCAGTAAAGCTGTACATGTGCATTCCAGACACACACCGTAATTGTTCAGCTCTCAGCACAAAATAAAATGAATCGAACCAACTCAGTAAAACAAGATCCAGTAATATACAGTACAGGAAGTCAGCATACATTCATCTGACAAGTTTCAAAAACTGCCTCCCTTTTTTCTTTCTTTTTTGATTTTTCCCGTTTTCTCACTATTTTAGTCAGACCCAAATTCCACCCTTCAGGTATTGCTATTCCATCATGACCCGGAAGTGGCGAGAGCATGCACACGCCTCCTCCGTGACATGCAATGCTAGCCACCCACATCTTTTTCGTATTTGGGGCGGTCCAGCACACGCGCAGGGAAAGTGCGAGCCGCCTCCTGGTATGAATGAGCTCACAGACGCCCTTATTGGCTGGTGATCGTTGTGAGTGACAGGGAATTGAGCGTATGCCGTCCCACCATCTCGTTAGAGCTCAGCCAATTAGTGGTCACGGACTCCTGGTCACGGATGGCTGTGACATTAAACCAGATTCAAACTTGCAATCTCCGGGTCGCCCTTAAATTATTTATTTTTTAATACATTATTGTGTTTAATTCAATGAATTTGTCACGTATTTCTGTAACAATCAGTAGTTCTTTGAACACTTTTTAAAATACAATAATATTCCCATCACCCATCTCACCATCTTAACGAGTTCAGTCTGTTGTAAGAGTGACGCCACAGGAAAGATGGGAAAAGAAAACAAAATCACATTCGTTCGTTCATTTCCCGAACCGCTCAATCCTAATTAGGGGGGACCCATCTCAGCCACCTCTAGGCGGGGACAGAGTGCTCGCCAGGCCATCGAGAATTACATCAATAGTGAAAAATAAAAACCTATCTACCCCCTTTGCTCATCTTTATCTTGCAACACAGATGTTAAAAAAAAAAATAGAAAGAAAAGAAGAAGATGAAAAACCCAGTTAGGCTCAGAGCTCTGCATAATAATGATCCATCATGGGGCAGTGGTGGCCTGGTGGTAAAGCGCTGCATTACCGATCTCAAGGTTGTGGGTTCAAGCCCCTCTGTCAACGGTTGTCACTGCTGTGTGTGGGTGTGTGTGTGGGTGTGTGTGTGTGTGTGTGTGTGTGTGTATGTGTGTAGGTGTGTGTTGCCAGTGCAATCAAAGGCTGGTCATGTCTGTCACTGTCTATGGTGTGAGGCTGTAACAAAACCAATTCTGAATTCATCAAGAGTAGCAGCATAGCCATCAGTGTATTTCTGCCCTGCAATGGCCTTGGACCTTGCCCAAAATCGGCTGAGATGGGCACCAGACTACCTTGGACCCAAATTAGGATAAATTGGTTCAGAAGATGAATGCAAGAATGATCCATCACACTTGATCCTTTCAAATGTTCTTCTCTGATATTTATGGTAGGGGCCTATTTCTTCAAAATTGTGCTTTTCATTTTATATACCCTTCGCACCCTCCAAAAATCTGCTCCATCCAACAAGCAAAAATTCACTTTACAGTATAAGCTTCTGGGTGCGACTATAAATAGTGTTTACTGCACTTCACATCGTTTGCTCGGTGCTTTTTCCCTACACCATAGCGCAACAGTGAGAGCGCCACTGCCACCTACTGTTGAGGATGCGCAATTACACTTAATTCTAGTACAGTATGACAAAAAAGCATGTTCCCCAGGGTAATTACCCCCCCCCCCCCCCACACACACACACACAATTCTCTCCTCCTCCTCCTCTATTACGCACCACCTCCTCATGCCTACCCACATGACATCTTCGCCGCATTCGGTGATCAAAAGGGTTAGTTGACTTATTGTTTATTCTTGTTTTAATCTTCTGCTGTTCCCTTCAGGGGTCACCACAGCGACTCATCTGCCTCCATCTAACCCTATCCTCTGCATCTTCTTCTCTTACACCAACTGCCTTCATGTCCTCCTTCACCACGTCCATGAATCGTTTATTCTTGTTTTAATATTATGTATTATTATTAATGTTAATATACATGTATTATTATGAAATATTTGTTTTTACATGTTTATCTTTAAAACTTTAGATCAAATAGACGTGTTTGTGGCAGGTTATATGAGTTTGTGAGAGGGTTGGAACGGATTCATTGGTTTCTTGTTATTTCTTATGGGAATAATTGTTTCATCTAACGAACCTTTCACAGCTTACGAGCTTGGCCTAGGAATGGATTAAATTCATTAGCCGAGGTATCACTGTACTTCTTCAACCATTTACTGATTTACCGATACTTTTTTTTTTTTTTTTTTTACAGTTCCTGCTTATTTGTCTAGGGCAGTGGTTCTTAACCTTGTTGGAGGTACCGAACCCCACCGGTTTCATATGCACATTCACCGAACCCTTCATCAGTGAAAAATAAAAATATGATTTTTTACAAATTGAAGACAGAGGCACTGTTGTGTTCTTGTATTCCCATCTCCATGCAGTTTCACGAAGTGTTCCTTTAGTTTTGCCGGTGCGAGACTAGAGTTGCTCAACTTGGCATTGCAAATCATTCAGATAGGACGCTGAGTCCTATCACGTTCCGTGACGCATGTGAATCCATGTTGTACATATTCGTCCGACCACTTTCTTTTTTTGCTCGACATAGTTAGTATGGATTAAAATATTCCGAAAAAAATCTCATGACTTCACACTTTGACTTCCTGTCTGTCTTCCTTTCGGCTTTTTCCCTTTTACTCGGGAGTCGCCACAGCGAATCATCTGATTCGCACATTTGATTTGGCAGGGTTTTTTTTTTTTTACGTCGGATGCCCTTCCTGTCACAACCCTTTTAGCAAGGGACAGAAACACGCTAACGACTTTGCAGCTACTCTTTACGAAAGTCAGCAATGGTTCTTTTACATGTCTCTCACCATAGACAGTGAGAGACATGGCCCGCCTTTGGTAACCCAGTTAGCTGCACTGGGGGAGACAGTGACAACCTTGCGGAGAGTGGGACTCGAACCCCCAACCTTTGGATCAGCGATCCAGTGCCCTATACCACTGAGCGCGCTAAATTCCCCACGGCACTGATTGGCCAAGCAATGTAATGTGATCATCTGCAGCCAGTGATGGCCAAGCGGGGCGTGTCATCACTAATTGACATGATGAGTCGGGTGTGTCTTGACCTCTGTGGCAGAGGCTCCGCCGAACCCCTGAGACCGACTCACCGAACCCCTAGGGTTCGATTGAACCCAGGTTAGGAACCACTGGTCTAGGTGCAGATATTCTCAGGACCCAGCAATGGTGGCGAATGTTTTGTTTTTTAAGGGGCACCCCAACCAAAAAAAAAAAAAAAAAGTTTCAGTCATCTGTCCTGCATTCTTGCAGTTTTTTTGCATGCATAAAATTTGTGTGTATGATTTGCAGTGTTGTCCCCACAGTGCCTCCAACACTTTGCATTGGGTTGTGTATACATCAATGTTTTCTGTGGTGTTATAAAGAGCGATTCATTTTCCATGCATATTCTTCTCAATAGTCTGATCTTGTGTCAAGGACCATGTCTTTAAAACTTTACTTCCATTCACAATCAGAAATATTCATTTTCAACTCCTCCCACTTATCGTTGATACCTTTCAGGTCATCTCTTTCTTCCTCTAGTAATATTTTCTAGGTAAGGTAGGGTAAGTCTGTTGGGCTTTTTACACCTGAGCCTAGTGACTCATCAGGCCGGTGCTTATCCCCGGTTTCCGTAGCGTGAAGCGACCAGGAGTTCAACTCCCCCTGGATGTGACGCTAGTCCATCGCAGGTTACCTTCCCAGTATATTTTACTGGTACCCATTTATACTGCTGGGTGAACAGAGGCACACTTGTGGTTGAGACCTTGCCCAGGGGGTCTTAGCACAGTGAGGGTCTCAGTGGGATTCGAACTCACAGCCTCCTGATCATGAGCCCAACACTCCAACCACTACACCACAATATTTGCTAGAGTTGACCAATAATCTTTTTTTTTTTTTTAAATAGTTCTACTTTGGCAACAATTCACCAAGAATATTTGTATATGATTATTGAATAGAAATATTCATGACTTATTAACGTCGCATTTTCATGACGATTGCTTCTGACCTCGAGGCATCTATAAAAGTGGCTACCTGGGAGATGATGTGTTTTGCTACATTGTCAACGACTGAATTCTTTTCTCGCAGTACATTTGACAATACATTTGATGTGTACTTCCATCTTGCAACTGAGTACTGGCATTCAATATGTGGGGATAGAGCGCAGTCCTGCAGTCGTGTCGCCCATTCATCCGCCAAACATATTTTTTTCGTGACGCACTGACGATGGCTTTATGCTGAAACGTGTCCGTGCTTATGGGCCATGTGCAATAACGTAAGTTTCAAAAACTATGAAGTGTGGCTTTCTTGTCTGATTTCAAAATGATTCAGAGACAGCTCCATGACTCTTACGTGTGTTCCGTGTTTTCCTGTCGGGACTCGTCCATCAATCTTTTGATGAGGCCTGACAGGAAAACACTCATTTAATAAAAATAAGATACAGGGATCCCTCGTTTCAATTCACACGGATTCAGTGCATCGTGGTTTTTTTTAAACAAACAAATAAATAAATAAATATTCATTGAATTAAAAAATAAGGAAATTAAGGAAGAATAGAGGAAAAAGTGAAGGAAAATGCCGCAAAAAAAGGACAATTATGCAAAAAAAAAAAAAAAAAAAAAAAAAGAAAATTAAAAAAAAAAACTCCGAACCAACACAAAACAAAAAACAACCCAAAATCTCCCATCGCATTTCCCATATAATGACTATTAATAATGGGATTTCCCACGGAAAGTGAGGGATCCGTGTACTGTTGATATGGATTCATGAGCAATTTCCTTTAATCAGCCAGTTTTATTAAAGTGAACTTGAAATTTTTATTTTAAATATAATTTTACCCAAAAATATATCCAGAGCTTGATCCTGAAAAAGGAAAATAATAAACGGATCCCTTTCTCTACTGATCTCATAATCGAATGCTATAGCAGTGCAGTAACAGTCAGGTGTAAGTTAAACAATGCTGCGTCTTCCACTAATCCCGTTTTTCCTTTGGGCTTTTTCCACCCGAGCCTAGTGGCCCACCAGGCCGGTGCTTTTCCCCGGTTTCCGTAGTGAGAAGTGACCAGGAGTTCATCTCGTCTTGGATGGGACGCTAGTCCATCGCAGGTTCCCTTCCCAGTTTATTTTTACTGGGACACATTTATACTGCCGGGTGAACAGAGGCACACTTGTGGTTGAGACCTTGCCCAGGGGTATCACTGGGATTCGAACACACAACCTCTCGATCATGAGCACAGCACTCTAATCACTACATCACCGGCCCCACGACTAATTCCGTCCACTTCAATATAAATGCTTAAAGTAAGACAGAGGGGGTTGCTTTCCAAGACTGCTATGACTAATATTGTTTTGTAAAGAATTTGCAGAAATCCGGAAAAAAAAAAAAAAAACAAACAAACAAAAAAAACAAACCCATAAAAGTTCAGCCATTTTGTGAAATAAGAAAAAGTAAATAGAGAGAATTAAAGTAAAAAGCAAAGACATGTCAATCATCAAATTGTCAATAATAAAACAATAATAAAAAATACCCAGTGGAACGTCGGAAAAAAAAAAAAAAACTCAACATGAACTTAAAATAATACGTTTTCTCAGCTCGAGAAAATAATTTGGTCTGTATTATTCACCTCCCTCTCGCTCGCTCTCAATACCTTACCACACAAGAAGCTTTACGGTGCTTAATACCGATTAAACTCTCCAATCAAACTAATTATAATAAATTATTTTATAAAATACATCGCCTTTTTTTTTTTGTATATAATGAAAGAGCTTGAGCTGCCCATGCCACAAAGCAGTTTCTCAGCAGCTCGAGTGAACAGATCCTGGACAGTCTGCCAAACTCAGACACACACTTTGGGGAACACACGCACACAGAGGCCCGACACACAGAGCCACACATCTCCTCACATGCATATTCAGTTTTCGGCCTGATGTATGCTAATTCATGCACACAATGCAGATTACGAGTGGGGCAGCTATCAGGTCTCAGCTCTTCAGAGAGTGGTTTGTTCCTAAACAACCTAACAAGGCAGCAGGAAAAGCAAACAGCCTTCCTAAACTCACATGCCCACGCAGTTGTCGAAAAGAAACCGAGGTGACCGTTACAGACACACTAATGATTACACCGAGCTCCTCCAGTGCTTCGAGTTTGCTTCGAGTTTGCGTGGTGTGCGGTGCATGCAGAAGTAAGTTCCTAAACTCATTGAAGCACGGCGACCCATTCAGAAACACATCAGTGCTGCAATTTATTCATAGCCACAAGGATGCAGGATTAGACAGGTATGGGTGGGGACACGGGGAATAGAAGAGATATCCAAAAGTAATAAAGAATTTCTAAACTCACTATCAGAAGATGAATCATAGAGCTGCAGTGTGAATAAACCAGATTAAAAGGCTGTTCATTTCTGGAAAATTCCTTGAGGTCATGAGGTTAAGCAGAGGTGGATTTGTGCCATGCATGTTTTTAAAAAAAAAAGAATTAAAAGACACAAACCTGCATGAGGAAAAGTGAGGAATAGAACTTCAGTTAAATTAACAGTTATAAATCTGTATGTAAATAAAAAACAAGATGAATTTTAAAAGTCTACATTTTACGGGTTAAGAAATATCTTGGACAAAATTCAATCATTTCCAAATTAACAATAAATTTAGATTCCTCTGGAGAGTGTACAATATGTTGTGCTCACTTCCAGAGTATACAGCAGGGGTCCCCAACTACCGGGCCAATTGGTACCGGTCCACAGAAGAAATACTTCATTATTTCTGTTTTATTTATTATCTGAGGCTGAACGATCTTGAATTTTGAAAGATCTTTTATTTTGAAAAATGAACAGATTCTCTCGGTTACATGTCGGTCATTTTAGCGCTAAAACGTAACCCACGGCGCGTGAACAGAGGCGAGTTGGACATGTTTCAAACAGTAGCGAGAAGTTGGGTGAGACTGAGCCTTCATTCTCCCCGCTGGCGCACCATCACCTGTGGGTTTTTTTTTTTTTTTTTTTTTTTTTTAGAAAAGTTCAAGCTCTACTTCCCAACCAACTTTATTTCAGCTGTTGAAAAATGACATTCACGCAGTGCTTATCATTAGTATTATTATTGTTGTGATTATTATTATTATTAATAATAATAATAATAATAATAACAATAATAATCACAAAAATACAGTCGACCCCCAACTTACGAAGACCCCTTTGTACGAAATCCCCAGATTACGAAAAACATTTTCCCGAGTTTCCGTCCCTGAAATACGAAACAACCCCCTCTTACGAAAAGAAATTCAAAATTCAAACACGCCAATCAAAATTTCACATGACGCGCAAGTTGCTCTCTCATTGGCTGTCTCTCAACATCCCGCCCCGCTGGCCTACCAGATAGATTTTTAGTTTTTAGTTTAGTTTTTTAAGTTGTTTTAATTCAGTAAATGGTCAAGCAGGGAATGCGCTTTCAATTCCACGTCTTGTGGGCGTGGCCCGCAACGCTAGAATAAACATATGCACTGTAATGCGTCTGTGTGCGCGTGTGTTAATAAAAAATATTTAATAATGGTTTAATAAATATGTTAATAAAATGGTTTAATATGTTAATAAAATGTTTAAATGGTTTAATAAATAATTTTCTTTGACTACAAAATCAGTGTACTTTTATAATTTTTAAAGGGTTTATGGGGTTTATCCAGTCCAAAGACTGGAGCCTTGGAACGAATTAGGTGTTTAACATGTACGATGCGACCCCTACTTACGAAATCCCCGCGTTACGAGAAGGGCTCTGGAACGGATTAATTTCGTAAGTTGGGAGCTGACTGTACTACTACTACTAATAATAATAATAATAATAACAATAATATTTTATATAAAAAAATCTCTCATCTCATCTCATCTCATCTCATCTTCTTCCGCTTAGTCCGGGGTCGGGTCGCGGGGGCAGCAACCTTAGCAAAGAGGTCCAGACATCCCTCTCCCGAGCCACTTCCTCCAACTCTCCCGGGGGGACACCGAGGCGGTCCCAGACAAGCCAAGAGACATAGTCCCTCCAGCGTGTTCTAGGTCGACCCCGGGGTCTCTTCCCGGTTGGACATGCCCGAAACACCACACCAGGGAGGCGTCCGGGGGGCATTCTAACCAGATGCCCGAGCCACCTCAACTGGCCCCTCTCAATGCGGAGGAGCAGCGGATCTATAAAAAAATTAGACTTACAATATAAACAATCTATGACACCCCCCTCCCCCAATCCCGGTCGGTGGTAAAATTGCGTCTGCAGTGATCAAAAGGTTGGGGACCTCTGGTCTACAGGACCTATAAAGTCCATTACATGCAAATGACTACTGCCCACGTTTTAAAACAGTATATTAATCTCGAACATCTTGGGTTAATAACCATTACATTTAGAATAACTTCTCTTTCATGTGTTTTCTTTATTTTTTTTTCTTTCTGCATTTTTCATGTGTAATGCCATATCATACAACAGTGCTCATTCGCACACACACACACTGCCTCTGCTGACAGTGAACGTAATCCCATCCAGTGCCGAGCCTAATCTTAATATCTAAAGAGCAAATATAAATATTTAAATATTCCGGAATTCACAAAACTTACCACTGACTGGTGTGTTGACGTGCTTCTGGCGTCACTGGCTCTTGCATGTCTCCGCTCTCTCTTAGCGAGCGCAGAATCCCTCCTGGACAGCTCACCGGCCATCACAGGGCAGAAACACGCTTACGGCTATACAGCCTACTCTCGTCGAAAGTCAGCAATGGTTCTTTTACATGAACCTCACACCACAGACAGTGAGAGACACGGCCGGCCTTTGATAACCCGGTTATCTGCACTGGGGTGAAGTCACAGAGATTGCCATAAACCCAAAGCCAGATTCGACCGATTATATTTGTCTCTCTGTGGTCAAAAGTGTCAACAAACAGTCCAGTGCTTGCACCAGACACACAAAACTCACTCATAAAGCAGAACTGACACGGTCAGTTCCATTCTGTGGCACTGCATGTTGGGAAAAGAACCCGGACTTATAGGAACACTTTTCATATCAAACGCCGGTCCAGTTCAAATGTAATATCTTGACTGCTGGAGCACATTCCGGTGCTTAACAAACCCTCTAGGGTCATTAGTCAGGATTTGTTAGCACCGTTTCATTGATATGCAGACTAGCATACAATCAGATAATGAATACAAGTTTCGTAGTTTCTGAGTGTTCCCGAGATATTCCCGTGCAAAGCATTTTGGCTACACACACAATTATGTTTACTCCAGTAGCCTGATCTATATACGGCCGCTGAAATAAAAACATACGTCAATCAAGCTTCAACACAGATGGATAAACAAGCATATCGGTAGAATTAATACTTAACCACTCATTCAGTCGTTTGCTGAGCCCTACTTGGGTTCTCTCGGTCAACACGTGGCAAAAAATGGGGGAAAAAAACCCCCTGAACAGCTCTCCAGTCCATTGTAGGGTCAACACACATGCAGCCATTCACATTCATATCCATTCATTTTCCGAACCGCTAAATCCAAATTAGGGTCACAGGGAAGCTTGCGCCCATCTCGGGTACACCCTGGACAACTCGCCAGGTCATCGCACGGCCAACACTCACACAACCATTCACACTCACTCTCACTCTCACACCTAGGGGAGGTCTGAACCAGCCAATTACTGTAGCCTGTACTGTGCATGTTGTTGGATAGTGGTAGGAAACCAGAGTACCTGGAGGAAACGCAAACGTGCAAACTCCACACGGAACTGCCTGGGATGGGGAACCTTCTTTCTGTGAGACAGACATGCGAACCACTTCGCCTAATGCCTTTGTCTCTGGAGTGTGTGGAGAGACCAGAATACTTGGAGCGAGAACATACAAACTCCACACAGAAACGTCCTGGTGGCACCCAGGCCTCAAACCCAAGACATTCTTGCTGTGAGGCAGACATGCTAACCTCAATGCCACCATGCTGCCCACATTTAAAGATAATATTTAAAAAATTTCTGGTCCTTTTGCTTTACAGATGAAATCTCATGGTGGAGTAGTCCTCGCAGCAAGAAGGTCCTGGGTTCGAATCCTGCCTGGGCTCGGGCATTTTCGTGTGGAGCGTGCAACGTTCTCCCTCTGCTTGAGTATGAATGGTTGTGCGTGTTGGCTCTGCAATGACCTGGTGTTCACAGTGTACCTCACCTTCGCAGAACGCGTGTTGAGACAGTCTCCAGCCGTCTCTCTCCCCTAGTAGGAGTAAATAGTTTGGAAACTGAGTGAGTGAGATTTGATCGTTTACTTTAGAATCATATTAGCACTGGGCACTATGGTTCTCAATTCAGAATAGAATTAATAGATTACACCTCACAATGAAGAACTGGGGAATACGGACACTCGGTTAACAATTCAAGAACCAAGCTGAGGAAAGCTTTCTTGAAACACTACACATCTTAAAAATGACCTGTTTCTTCACAAGCCTTCTCACCCTTACAGGCTGTCTCACACTTTCACACTTCTATAAGCATAATTGGAGTTCCCTTTCTCCCCGAATTATATTCCCACAACACGCCAATTATATTTCTCCAGCAAACTCTAATGATTTTTTTCACCAATAAAAAGTGGAGTGAAGAAAAGAAATTCCAAAAGTCTTCCTGCTCTGTCCAGTTTTTACCCCAGCATCCCATTTGAATTCATACTTTACACCTAATCATTTATTATTACATATAATGCATTATAGACCACGATACTTAATGCTGATCTTTTACATGGATTAAACAGAATGTTTGACCAGACTGAACCTTACACATACAAATCCCCTAAATTGAATTAAGACGTATAGATTTAATGCCCAGCAAAGATAATTCACTTTAATCCTCT
The DNA here is from genome assembly GCA_024760905.1 of Plotosus lineatus. Lineage (NCBI taxonomy): Eukaryota > Metazoa > Chordata > Actinopteri > Siluriformes > Plotosidae > Plotosus > Plotosus lineatus. The sequence goes on from CM045736.1 coordinate 54,214,860, forward strand.
TTAAAGAGAAACTGAACACCAATTTCCTTGTATACATAAAACAATTCTTATGATTTTTTTTTCTCATTTCAATTCCCAGTGTGTATCCTTAAATACTCTTCATCCTTTTCTAAATAATTAATGAAAATTATCAAGTGCATATTATAACCTTAAGAACATGTAGAACTCATCCTGAACACCGGGACACCACAGGAGTGTGTGCTTAGTCCCCTCCTCTTCTCTCACACGACTTCACACATGACTGTTCCCCCACTCACACCATTACTAATAACAACAAGTCAGCCTACAGGATGGAGGGCCTGCATCTGCGGCGATGGTGCGACAACAACAATCTGGAACTAACCACATCCAAAACCGAGGATAATGATAATGGACTTCAGGAGAGCGAAACAAGCTGAGCACTCTGCTCTCATTGGTTTAGAAGCGGTAGAGACTGGATTGCTTCAAGTTTCTTGGAGTCCACATCTCTGCTAGCTTTAACTGGACCGCAAACATCTCCCACCAGGTAGGCAAAATACAACAAAGGATGTACTTCCTCAGACAGCTTCGATCAGCCCATCTACCCTGACCCCTACTGACAAACTTTTACCGCTCCGCTATCAAGAGCCTCCTGATTTACTGCTGTACGGTGTGGTTCAGCAGCTGTACTGCAGAGGACAAGAAGGCCTTGCAGCTTGTGGTGAGGATAGTAGAGCAGGTGACTGGAACTACACTACCCTCCCTCAGTGTTATTTACAGACTTTGTCAGACTTCAGAGGAGAGCAAGTGGAATTGTCAGGGACCCAACACACACCCTATACACCCCTTTTTCTCCCCTCCATATGGAAAGGTGTTCAGGACACGAAAAACAAAACCTAATAGACTTAAGAACAGCTTTTAAATGTGTAACCCCACCAATATCACATGCGCAATGACTGAATAACCATCATTCAGACCATCTTCCTGGACAGTGTAATATTACTCTTCAACATGCAATACTTATGTTTAGAGCAAGTGTCGAATGCCATATCATTTCAGCACCATGCACTTTATAATTAAAGCTCTACTTCTTATTGGGTGTATATCCTGCACCTTTGACCATCATTCACCCATCCGTGTATGTGTGAATATATTTAGAAGTTTGTAAATGTGTGAATATGTGAAGAGATGTACAATATGTGTAGGATGTGTGTGTGTGTGTATATATATATATATATATATATATATATATATATATATATATATATATATATATATACACATACACGCACACACACATACATACATACACACACACGTGTATATATATATATATATATATATATATATATATATATATATATATATATATATATATATATACATACACGCACACACACACATACATACATACACGTGTATATATATATATATATATATATATATATATATATATACACATACATACATATACACACACACACACACGTGTGTGTATATTTGCATATATCATTATGTGTATAGAGTATATGTGCATGTAGGTATAGACACTGGTATAGTTTAGTGTAGTTCCTTAATTATCTTTAGTGTACATTCTTTTTATAATCGCTGTTAAACAAAGAGCTGATAAACTGATTTTCATTGTTCATGCAACAGTTGACAATAAAAATCTCTTTTTTTCATCTTTATGTATAACATTGCATAGCTTTCACAGTGTGGCACACAAGGCTAGGCTTACGAAGCGAGGCATTTAAAATGGAAATTCCCACCCATCTCTATTGTCTCTTCCCCTTTCCTTTCTCTCATTTTCTCTCTCAGAATCTAGCCATGCTCTTCAACATCTGGAGGAAACCAACAAGCTCATAGCTCGGCTTAAAGAGGATCTGATCAAATAAGCAAAATCTTTCCACATATCTTCATTAACAGAGATTGCACAGGATGAACACTATGCTCGCACTCATTTTTCATTTTTTTTTTCCGTATTCCGTCGGCCACATTAGCATTCCTCATTTGACTGGATCTTTGGGTCAGAGGACTGCTCGAGGTACAACTTTATCCACTTTTCTTTCTCCCTCTCCTCGGAGTTTTTGTTCTTTACAGGAAAGCAGCATCTATAACTGTCCTACTGCGATAAGCAGTGGAGATGTGCTTCTACTGCCGCTATCACATACAGACAGATTTGGTAAGTGCAAGCATATTAACACTGGCACCGAACTGTCACCGACAGAAGAGAAATTAACTATCAGGTCAGTCAGTGACACACTTACCTGCGCTCACAAGCAGACCCTGAGATTTTATAATTTTGTAATGAACGGTCTCCTGTTACCGCTTCATCGCCTCTGTTGCATACTCAATTACACAAGTGCCCACATAGACATACGCACAGATTTCCCAGTCTATCCGAGCGCAGCAGGAATGGACTGTGGGTTCACACTGTGGGAATCTGCTGCATCTCTTTCTGAAGCTACAGGCGGAGTACGTTACCACATCCTCCTTTATGACTCACAATATACACAGACACACTCACACCTCTGATCCATTCCTATACCCATCACATACATACACGCAGACACACACTTTCTGTCTTCTTGACTCAGTATGAAATCACTTCACATCACAAATACTAAACACTCTCACAGACACCGATGCGCCCATTTGAATTTGAGTGGCTCTGTAAGAAGGTGAGTGTGTAGATGCGTGCGTGTGTGTGTGCGTTGGTGTGTGTGTGTGTGTGTGTGTGTGTGTGTTGGTTACCTGTGGCTGCGGCTCTTGCCATAAGGATCAGCCTCCTTGTGATCAATGTCTTGGTGATGAGCCTGGAGGAAGAAAGACAACAGTGCTTGGCCAGTCCTCCGTCTCCACGACAACGCCCGGAAGATGCCACACCTCCAGCGCACGCTGCTCAAGAACAATAAGACTTTATCCCCTCCCTCTCCCTGTCTCGGTCTTATTTTTCTTATGAAGCGCGCGCTTATTTGGAGAACATGACGTGCTCTCCTATTGTGTGTATGTGAATGACGTCTCACTGAACACAGAGGATGATGAGCAAAGAAGAACTGGGATTTTGCAGGTGAGTGTGCGTGGGGTGATAGACTGAGTTCCAAAGGGAAACCAAGCACTTTTCATGTGCATGACGCACACTGAATTGAGAGAGAGAGAGAGCGAGAGAGAGAGAGAGAGAGAGAGAGAGAGAGAGAGCGAGAGGGAGGATGAGGTCGTCATGGAGATATTCAGCCATGAAAGAAAAGTAGGGTGAATTACTGAGGGGCGAGGTAAAAGGAAAGCACCTACTAATTCTCTTTCTCTCTCTCTCTCTCTCTCTCAAACACACACACACACACACACACACACACACACACACACACACACACGATATCCATAATTCACATGGATAAGTTCCTCACTTTCCATTGAGCATTATTAGCGGTATTAGCCAGTCTTGCACGGAAGCCACGTACAGCTGTAGCCTCAACACTGACTTAATATTTCAACTTTATGATTAAACTAGCTACAGCCAAATACCCTAAAGCTGCCTCGTTTTCTCAGATTACATGCACTTCAACACCATTTCCAGCAGGGACACATTATGGACTCGAATACCTTCAACCAGACTACTGAAAACAACAAGGAAGGAAACTATGATAAAGGCTACAATTAATTTAAGTAATTTAAGAAAACCTCTTAAAGATGAACCATCATTGATGATATGCGGCCTGAATGACAAAAATCAATCTGGCGTAAAGACACTACATTTCTATTCCATCATCCACAGATTAAATGATTTTTTTTCTACTGGGAAGTACAAATTCAGCGGAGAGATGAATGAACTTCTAACGAACACAGAAGCAGATATAGGGCGATTGTACTTGCAAGCAATTCCTAATTCCTAGTTCCTCAACCATACTGGTATGATAGTGACACATAAAAACCCCAGCAGCATCAGAAAAAAGTATCCTGATTTATTTATCCTTCGATGCAGTGTTCACCGAATCTGTTCCTGGAGATTTACCTCCCTGGATACTTTGGCACCAAGTCTAATCATGTCCACCTGACCGTCTAATCATTAACTTAAGAAGTTCGTGATTTGCAAAATGAGGTGCTCGCACTTGGTTGGAGTAAAGACCAGCAGAAATGTAGCTCTCCAAGAAGAAGGTTGGTGACCACTGCTTTAATGGCTTTAGCTGCGAGAACTCTGAGGACGGTATCGGCAAGAATGAAGGGAAAAGTGTAGAAGACGGCGTTGAGGACAGCGACGTTGTATGGTTTCGAGACAGTGGCGCTGGGGAAAAGACAGGAGGCAGAGCTGGAGGTAGCAGAGATGAAAATGTTGAGGTTCTCTCTGGGAGTAACAAGGATGGATAGGATCAGGAATGAGCACATCAGAGGGACAGCACATGTAAGACATTTTGGAGACAAAGTCAGAGAGGCTAGATTGAGATGGTTTGGACATGTACAGAGGAGGGATAGTGAGTATATTGGTAGTAGGATGCTGAGGTTGGAACTACCAGGCAGAAGGCCTAGAGGAAGACCAAAGAAGAGATTTATGGATGTGGTGAAGGAGGACATGAAGGTAGTTGGAGTGAGAGTAGAAGATGCAGAGGACAGGGTGAGATGGAGGCAGATGATTCGCTGTGGCGACCCCTGAAGGGAACAGCCGAAAGGAAAAGAAGAAAGAAGAGCTTCTAGAACTCTGAGAGTCTTCAGGGTATAAAAGCAAATATTAATATCCAGTACACATACTCACAGGTGGGGCCAGTGGTGTAGTGGTGAGGGTGCTGTGCTCATGATCAAGAGGTTGTGTGTTTGAATCCCAGTGAGACCCCCACTGCACTAAGGCCCCTGGGCAAGGTCTTAACCACAAGTGTGCCTCTGTTCACCCAGCAGAATGAATGGGTACCAGTAAAATATACTGGGAAGGTAACCTGCGATGGACTCTCATCCCATCCAGGTGGAGTTGAACTCCTGGTAGCTTCACGCTGTGGAAACCGGGGATAAGCACCGGCCTGATGGGCCCCTCGGCTCGGGTGTAAAAACCCAACAGACTTTACCTTACCTTACACATACTCACAGGAAACTTTAATAGGTACATGAAGCCCTGCTTATTTATGAAAGCATCCAATCAGTGCACTGTTTGACAGTGGTGCAATGCATAGAATCATACAAATCAAGGTCCAGAGCCCGAGTTCAAGTTCACATCAAACATCAGGATAAAGGAACAAACTGTAGGACTTGTAGCGTGACTTGGCGGCTCCCTGAGATTTTCTCCACAAAACTGTTTACAAATAATACACTTATTTTTTCATTCATTTTCTGAACCGCTTAATCCTAATTATGGTCACAGGGAGGCTGGTGCATATCTCAGCCAACTCCAGGCGAGGGCAGAGTACACCCTAGACAGCTCACCAGGCCATCGCAGGGCAGAAATGCGCTGATGGCTATTCAGCTCCTCTTTATGAAAGTTAGCAATGGTTCTTTTACATGAACCTCACACCATAGACCGTGAGAGACGTGACCGGCCTTTGATAACCCAGTTAGCAGCACTGGGTGGGGTGGGGGAGGGGGGGGGGGAGGAGGAGTGACAACCCGTTGACAGTGATGCTTAAACCCACAACCTTGAGATCAGTAATCCAGCCTCTTACTACCAGGCCACCACTGCCATTGTTTACAAATAACATCGTAAAAAAAAAAAAAAAAAAACCCCACAGCCAACAAGACAGGTGTTTATGAGCAGAAATCTATTTTTGATGAGCGGTCAGAAGACAATAGCAAGACTTGACTGAGCTGCGACGAAGGTGACGATAAGTCATGTAAACACCCTGTATAGCGTCGGGAGCAGAAATGCATTTCAGAATACACAATATGTCAAACCTTGAAGTGAATGGGCCATAACAGCACCAGACCACATTACATATCCTTCCTGTCAGCCAAGAACAGATCGGGGAGTGTGAGCATTGGGTTCATCAGATCACATGACTTTTTCCCTTTACCCCAAAGTTTGATGTTTATGCTCACAAACAAATGCCTTTTAATGCTTTTTAATGATTATTACCACCAAAAAAAGTGAGTTTCTTATGGCCACACAGCTGTTCAGTTCCAATTTTGTGTTCTTTCCACATTGTGTGTGTGTGTGTGTGTGTGTGTGTGTGTGTGTGTGTGTGTGTGTGTAAATGATACTATGACCAAATAGCCACAAGTACCTTTTAAGATCATGTTTCTTGTGTGAAGTTGACAGTTCTGGCCCTTCGATGGCCTGGTTAGCTGTCCATGGTGTACCCTGGCCTCACCAAGAGAGAACCGAGATGGGCGCCAGCCTCCCCGTGGCCTTAATTAGGATTAAGCGGTTCAGAAAATGAATGAATGAATGAATGGATGAATGAAGTTGACAGTTCATTACTGTCCGTCCTGGTTTTAATAATACTCAATACAGGCCAATACTTTTACTCTTCTGAAACACAATGACAGCTTTTCCATAACCACAGGATATGTCTTCTGAAATGGTTGTTTAAAAAGTGAGAATCTACTCAATACATCGGTTAGGCAAGTCTGTTATAGGCTCTTCAGGCCTGTACTTATCTCCAGTTTCCATGGCGTGAAGCGAGCAGGAGTTCAACTCCTCCTGGATGGAATGTTACCTTCCCCGTATTTTTTTTTTTTTTTTACTGGGACCCATTTATACTTCTGGGTCAACAGAGGCCCACTTGTGCTTAAGACCTTGCCCAGAACTCTTAGCATGGTGGGGATCTATCAGGGATTCAAACCGACAACCTCCTCTGATGATCAGCCGCGCACCCAAACCACTACACCACCTGCTGCACACATCAGTCAAAAGTTAAATAATGTGCTGCCAACTAAAACATTAATCACTGCAGTAATTATCCAATCAAAGGTGCTTGAACTTACACATTTAAACCTCAGTTGTGAAAAACACCCCACTCAGTTTAAGAATTTGAAAAATTATATTTTCCGAACTGGAATAAATTTTTTTTAACCTAGCAAGTAGGAGTGCTGAGGATCCATTTCCAAAGAGAAAGTTTTTCTATGGTGGGTCTTTGGACCATATACGTATCACTTCTGGCTTGTCTTTATTCAGTCATTTACAACCACTGGCAAAAATTATGGAATCACCAGTCTCGGAGGATGTTCATTCAGCTGTTTAATTTTGCAGAGAAACGGCAACTTTCAGGCTTTAAGAAACACTAAAAGAACTGTGCACTGTTGATGACGGGATGAAAGTCGTATTCAGTGATGAATCGCGAATCTGCATTGGGCAATGTGATCGCTGAATTTTCAAGACATATTGCTTTAAGTTTTCTGTCTGGACGCTTTGATGTCTTCCTTGCTCTACCAGTATGCTCGCCTTTAACAACCTTCCCGTGTTGTTTGTACTTGGTCCAGATTTTAGACACCGCTGACCGTGAACAACCAACATCTTTTTAAACATTGTGTGATGATTTACCTTCTTTAAGAAGTTTGATAATCCTCTTCTTTGTTTCAATGGACATCTCTCATGTTGGAGCCGTGATTCATGTCAGTCCACTTGGTGCAGCAGCTCTCCAAGGTGTGATCGCTCCTGTTTAACTGCAGACTAACGAGCAGATCTAATCTGATGCAGGTATTAGTTTTGTGAATGGAAATTTACAGGGTGATTCCATAATTTATTCCTCAAAATTGAATGATTCCATAATTTATTCCCCCACTTGGTCTAAACAAGTAACTGATACTGACTACCACCTGTTTTTTTCTTGATTTCTTTTAGTGTTTCTTAAAGCCAGAAAGTTGCCGTTTGAAATGACTTTAGTTTTGTGTCATGTCTGTGATCTGCTTTTTTTCTGCAAAATTAAACAACTGAATGAACATTTTCCGAGACTGGTGATTCCATAATTTTTTCCAGGGGTTGTATGTTATTGACTGACTTAACCTTGTTTAAAAGGCAAGTAATAATAAAAAAATAGACATAAATAGTTCATTTTCCCACTAGTATAACATTCCCAATTTTAAACTGGTACAAATACGAGCTGCCTGAACTTTGTTTTGGTCACGTCTCACGTAGCTCACAAGTAGCGTAAATGGAAGGCATAAACTGTATGCCGCTAGCTTTGTAAGGTGATTATTTACCAGCGTGAACTATATTCCCAGAGCCTTATTTTGCTTTCTTAACATGACACAATTTTCAATTTAATTCAAGTCTAAGAGCACTGTATTATACCAATTTTAAAATACGATCTGGATTATAGCTTGTCAATAGTGTAAATGACACAATGTCATGGACATTTTATAAACCCTGCCATCATAACATAGGCTGGAATAAGATTAGGAAATCTGGTTTGTACTTACAGGCAAACATAGGATATACATAGAAACTTAAAAAAAAAAAAAAAAAAGTACCGATTGGTCGAAATGCTCAAAACATGTCTTGGGTCATTATGATGGGCTGTTAGGGAAAGAAATGTTGGTGACAAACCAATAAAAGTGTACTTGCATAAGTATCTCTGGTCATGTTCCTCAAAAAAGAACATAATAATCAATGGTATTCATGTTGTTCCAATTATTAATTGATTTACACTCATGTATGTGTATATGCTCGTGATCGGGAGGTTGATGCTCATGATCGGGAGGTTGTGAGTTCAAATCCCAGTGAGACCCCCCACTGTGCTAAGACCCCTGGGCAAAAAGGTCTTAACCACAAGTGTGCCTCTGTTCACCCAGCAGTATAAATGGGTACCAGTAAAAATATACTGGGAGGGTAACCTGCGATTGACTAGCGTCCCATCCAGGAGGAGTTGTACTCCTAGTCGCTTCACGCTACAGAATCCGGGGATAAGCACCGGTCCGATGAGCCACTAGGCTCAGGTGTAAAAGCCCAACGGGACTTTTTAATGTGTATATGAAGTTTCCATGTATACTATATTTGCCCATACACACACACATTATATATATATATATATATATATATATATATATATATATATATATATATATATACACACACATATATACACACATATATATATATATATATACATACATACATATACACACACACATATATATATATATATATACATATATACACATATATATATATATATATATATATATATATATATATATATATACACATATATATATATATACATACATATATACACACACACACACACACACATATATATATATACATATATATATATATACACACATATATATATATATATATACATATATATATATATATATATATATATATACATATATACACACATATACACACACATATATATATACACATATACACACATATATATACACATATATACACATATATATATACATATATACACACACACACACATATATATATATATATATATATATATATATATATATATATATATATATACATATATACACATATATATATATATATACATATATACATATATACATATATATATACATATATACACATATATACATATATACACATATATATATATATATACACACACACACACACACACACATGTATGTGTGTATATAATATCAATAAATACATATTCAATGCTATAAATGCTTATAATAACAATTAAACATTCAAAAATAACGCAGAAGATGAAAATAAAATATAAATACACATATACAGATGCGAGCACGCACGTAGTTGCGCGTACACACACTCAGATGTGCACTTCACAACAATGTAAGTAGTTTTGATAGGAGGTTTTGGGTTATTTGTTGTTTTGTGTTTGTTTTTGTAGGTTTATTTATTTATTTTTTTGCATAATTGACCTTGTTTTTGTGGCATTTTCCTTAACTTTTCCCCATATTCTGACTAAATTTCCTTATTTTTCAATTAATAAAAAAAACTGTGATGCACTGCAGCCACATGAATTGAAGCGCAAAGTAGCGAGGGATCCCTGTACATACAATTAAAATTCCATATCGAACTTCTCTCCTATATAATGTTGGCACTGAAATGGGATGTAAAGATGAATGCGTGTACAATACTCTGATCTGAATACATCTGCATTGGTACAATACTGCTAGTCAAGGATTCATCTTCATAAATTCACTATGAATACTGAAGCTTTTCCAGCACAATAATAATAAAACGGTAAAAAGATGTTTGAATAAAAGACATAGTGCCAACTCAACAGCATGCTCGGAGTGTATGAACACACTTGGCATGCTGTTTACTGATTGCAGTAAACACCTCAAGTTATGGAAGAATGTAAAATAGATGGCCACAGTTGCAGTCAGCCCCCTTATGATTGCTCTTCTCCCCCAGGAACAGACTCTGTGTGAGATCAGAAAGCAGGAGACAGAGAGATTAGATTAGATGTGGAAATGGAGGCACAGTCCATGCTTTTTAAGTTAAATCTCCATAGGGCTCTAACTGGAAATAGTCTATTGTTCAATTTACACTGTTGAAATAACACCTATACTCTAAGGCACTGCTGCACTGAATTAACTTCTTATCAGTGGCCTGCTGGAATAAATGATCAGCGTAGATGTTAATGAAACATTGGGAGACTTTGAATAATGTCGAGAAAATTTGATGGGAAACTAAGCATCAAAAAAATTAATCAAAGTTCATCACTATCTCCCTCGTTTGCCGAGCTGCTTAATCCTATTAGAGTCACGGAGCAGTTGTAGCCTATCTCACCCAACACTGGCTGAAGATGGGTACACCCTGAACAAACTCGTCACACCACCGCAGGTTCAATACACACGAATCATTCAGAGTCACATTCATACCTAGGGCAACTTAGAACAGCCAATTAGTGGATTTTTTTTTTTTTTACTGTGAGAGGAAACTGGGGTTCCTGTGGAAATCCACACAAGCATCGGGAGAACATGCCAACTCCACACAGGAACACACGGGCCCCGAACCCAGGACCTTCTTGCTGCGAGCCGGGCATGTTAGCTACCAACCACCGTACTGCTCTTCTCAATGTTTATATCAGTTTTTCAGTATTGAATGATGCAAATAAAACAGGGAACAGTTTTTTAACTCAGAAGACAACCAAATATATTATCCTTATAAAGACTCACTGTGCTTTGTTTAAAAAAATCCTGGCAAAAGATTTAGTCTTGCTCTGCGTGACTGCAAGAACGAGTCTATAGGGCCATTTTTGGCTTTAGCGCTTCAGGAAAAGTGTGACCCGGGAGAGCAATCAATAGGATATTAGTGATATTGTCACTGTGAGTTTGAAGACCCATTCACTTTTCCCACTCCATATGTGGACCCTCTCTTGCCAGTCAGTTGCCATGGGAAACCATTCAGCCATGTCAAGAAAGCCTCCAGGGATTCCCACCAGTGAACAGTACACACACAAACCCATTGGTGCTGTAGAACTAAGTGGAAAGGTGCAAATAAAAGAGCTGCTTCAACTCTTCTATAATTTAATCTAGGTGAGAGATGATCCAGTGTGAAAGATAGCACCATGCAGTTGCTTAAGATTTTATGTACAGATGAGGACCTGAGAATAAATCGGTCTGAAACAAACCACTGAGACTTCAGTCTCCTCCTTTAGCCTGTCTGTGCCAACAGGCCTAATTAGGCTAAAATGGGTTAGAGCGAGAGAGAGCGAGCGAGCGAGAGAGAGAGCGAGAGAGAGAGAGAGAGACTGACTTTAAAAACTAATTTAATCTACTTTGGCAATGCTGAACCCTGAATTAGATCCAAATAATCAAAATGCAGAATTTACCACCCTGCAGCAAGGTGAGACTGTGTGCAACTGCTTTATATCATTATATGCAGCTTGGTAGGGAGTAAACTGGGAAAATATTAAATTAAAGCGATAATTAAATAAAATTACAATTAGTTTGACGTGAAACATGTTAAACCGTGGGAAAAAAAAAAAAAAAAACACAACATATTGCTTTCCAAAGTAGAGTACTGCAGAGGCCCACAAAGCAGAGCTAGAGAGAGACAGTGGGATTTTTGTGGGACGAAGTGCCAGCTCTCCCAGGCTGCCTTAATGGCCACTGACTCGCCAACCCCGTAAGATGTTGACAACTTGTGTCTCCATCTAGTGGAGGCATGTGTACAGCCCCTATACCCCACCTTTATTTATTAAAAAAAGAAATCAATCAATTGGATTCTATTACTCTACTACATCTGCTAGTAAATTATGTGCCATGTAGAAATATAATTTCTACCAAAAACAGTGACTGATCAGGTTAGTGATGTCTGACTGATATTAATTTGAACACAACTGTGTGTATTTATGTATGTACGTGTACACACACACACACACACACACACACACACACACACAGTTAAAACAGAGTAACTCAGTTATTATATGTCTGTCCTGCTCAAGGATGATTTCTTGTGTTTTTGGTGTCCTTCTTGGTATTTGTAATTTTAAAAATCCCACAATGATTTTTGACAGTCACTTGAGCATAACATGAGACCAATTGTCCAACTAAATAGTTAAAAAAAAGCAAATTAAGGGTGAACATCGTAAACTGTATCCATGTGAGTAATTAATGCAATGAAGGTATAGAATAAACCATAAGTATTTTTCTATGATCAAGTTAAAGAAGGTGATGGATGGTGCTCGATAGATCTCAAGATGAAACAATGAAGGAGTAGTTGATTCCCTGACAGCCACTGAGACTGATGTCACTTTAGTATTTACTTCCCAGAAACACAAGAAACCTTCACCCATAATGATGTTTCTAAATCTATTCAATATTCATTCATTCATTCATTTTCTGAACTGTCCATCATTTCTGTAACTGCTTAATCCTAGTTACGGTCGTGGGGAGGCTGGTGCCCATACCAGCTGACTCCAGGCAAAGGCAGGGTACACCCTGGACAGCTCGCAGGCCATCGCAGGGCAGAAACATGCTGACGACTATGCAGCCTACTCTTGTTGAAAGTCAGCAATGGTTCTTTTACATGAACCTCTCATGAAGTTTATCCATAAAGTTTATCCTTTTGGTATCGTTTGTTAAACATGCACATAAAATCTCAAGCACAAACATTCTAAACATTAACTTAGATACTGTACTGGAATAATAATTGAAAAAGACTTTAATACAACAGCTCAGAGGAAACTGTCGTTTCTTCAGGAGAAGTCTTATTTCTTCAGAAGAGACATCCAGCATTTTCTATCTCTTAGCCACAGAAGACGCACAGCATTTGAGTTGCATCATAGAGCTTAACTGGTAATTAAAACACACACAAAAAAGAGGCTCACTGACAACTTGTGCGCGAATGAGGAAAAAGGGGTGTTACATCATCTCAACCAATCAGCAGGAAGGAGGACAGCCATTGGCTGAATTTGAGTGACGTGTTAGTTGCTTGGCAGTCCGTGAATACTCAAACCGTGAGTGCAAAACCGCGAATAGTCAAGGGCCTACTGTAATTTCCGTAATATCGAGTTTGGGACAATAAATCACCCAGTTAATAGAGATTCTCCACTAAAAATCCTTATAAGTCTATTATAAAGCTTTTTATACTAAATTTAACTCATAGCTGTGAAGATAATAATCACAAGAGTAAAGCAGGGTATGTACTTAAAAGCTCAGGAATGTTGTCACAGGGCTGTAGAGAAAAGACAGGGGACTTAAAGCTCATAGAGTCTGTCATCATCTGTGGAACAATGAGGAGAATGCATAAAACCAATGTCCTTATTGTGAACCCAGAAAGAATATCTTAGATGTACTGTCAATCTTCCGGTTTCAAGATTTCCTATCAGTTTCAGTCAGGAAAGTGATTCTCATTCAAACAAATGTACATGGAACATACCAAGCATACATCAATACCCAGTGCAGTCCACGAGCCACATCTGTATAATAATCTGAAGTTTCTGGAGTTCCAGTCAGCACACGAACATTATATACAAATGTATAATTCAGTATTAAATGCGCCAGCCTAAAGGAAGGCCAGCTCTTCTTCTGGACAATGGTGCGTTGTGTTTTTAGGCATAAAAACTACACGTCCTGTCAGCTATCCATAAAGCAATAAATAAAGAAATTAATAAATTCAGTAATATATACAGATCACTTAATCAGTCTTTCCACTTAAGAGTACAAAATAGGAAAATGATATTATAGGCATTCCCCAGTGGCAGGGGGTCTTGAAATACCGTGTAAACTCACTTTTACAGGCAATGAACACCTCATTTTACCATTACAGAGACTGATTGAATAAAATTGGTACTTTTGATCTCCGATTTTGCTCTCAGTACACATGGAGGGGGGGCTTATTGGAGCAGGCACTTATTACGTCAAATACGGTATATATATATATATATATATATATATATATATATATACACAGACGCTCACCGACTTACGTTTTTAATTGGTTCCTGACAGCCGAACATAAGTTGAAAGTGAATGTAAGTTGTTACAGTGACATGTGATGTATGACGTTCATACTGTACTATACATCCATAAATACCATTACTGTCTCTCATAAAACACCCCTAAATCAATTATTATAAACATAAGATTGTAAAATAATATCAAATATATCAAATAATATCAACATTAATTTTAAATTAGTCGCTTATTTATACCGAATCACTTTACATTAAGCTTAAAACAGCCAATCAAGCTTGCAATATGTGAATTGCTCAATACCGAAAGTAGTGTACTTGCTGTGGGTCTTTCAAGTGCACAAGGGTGCCGTTGAACTCGTTTAGAACACAGCCTGCACTGTTCCATTCTACCAGCAAAGTGGAGAGTTCTTTCTTTTGTGTAAGTAAATAAGTAAACTTTATTCAAGAGATGCATACAAAGAACGAGTACAAATCCTAATGAATATGAATATAAAAATAAGTGTACACTCTTAGGATTCTGCTAAAAGATAATAAATATCTGTAATTGTTCTGTAATTTGTGGATTCGGGTTTTCATTCATATTACAACTCTCTTTGCTTAGCTGAGTATGCATGGTAGATTGCGCCGATCTGAGCAGATAGTTAATTAATCTCTGTGTATGAGACTTGCACACATGCTAGTAGGCTTACACTTACACTTCTGACCAACCATATTTGCTCAGGATTACAAAAGTCCGCAAAAACAGTGTAAACACAAAGCTCACAGAGACGACGTCTTAACACAAGAGTAACACGTTATATAACTGATTTTATATATATATATATACATATACACACACTCAGTCTGTAGTTTGTAAACAACGAATGCAGCGTCATTACGTCAGCATAGGCGTATGTAGGTAGGTACGTCTAAACTCAAAATTTGACTTTGTTTTTGGTTCAAAAAAAATGTAAAATCGAAAACACGTGAAACGGATGAACGTAAGTCGGGGAGCGTCTCTCTCTCTCTCTCTCTCTCTCTCTCTCTATATATATATATATATATATACACACATATACATACACACACACACACATAGGAATTCCTCTACTTCACGCTTCAATTTATGCAGCTTCAGTGCATCGTGTTTTTTTTTTTTTTTTTTTTAAATATTCATCGAAATAAGAAATAAGGAAATTAAGGAAGAAAAGGGGAAAAGGTTAAGGAAAATGCTACAAAAAATGGGCCAATTATGCAAAAAAAACAAAAAACAAAACCTAAACACAAAACAAAAAACAACCCAAAATTTCCCATCCTACATTTTTGTGCGGTGCGCATCTGCGTGCGTGCATCTTTATGTGTGTATTTCTATTTTATCTACATTTTATGCCTAATTTTTTAATGTTTAATTGTTATTATAAGCATTTATAGCATTCAATATGTATTTATTGATATTATACGTACATGTATATATACACGTCAGTCAGGGGAGGTTGGGGGTGGTTGATCCTACTTCGCGGATTTCAGTTATCGTGGGGGGATCTCAGTCCCAATTAACAGCAAAAAGTGAGGGATCCCTGTATGTGTATATAACCGTACATATAACCATAAAATGAGGCGTTCCCTGCCTGTAAAAGTGAGTTTACACGATATTTCACAACCCCCGTCACTGGGGAATATCTACAATGTTCATCAGTAACAATACATTTGATTGCTCTGCCGTGCTTTAAAAACAGGAAAATATTTTGCTGTGTTCTCTTAGTAAATGCCCAACAATCAATGAACCATCAGAAACTGCTACAGCAAAACTATGGTATGTTCTGAATGAATGGAGTGATGAGCCAGAAATGGACCTATCAGAAAGTGAAAACGGGTATTGTTCACCATTCTCCTGCTCACTAACTTCATAAATTTAAGCATGTTCCTGGCCATGTGCTTATGTTTATGTTGGTGTTGATTGGTTCAACTTGCCATGTGCTAATGTTGACTGGCTCATTTTACTTCCAGGAAAATGTTTAAAGGAAATGTTTAAAGGAACAGTACCGGAAAGGTCCTTTTTTTTTTTTTTTTTTTTTTTTAATTTAGGCTGTTTTCTGTTTATTTTCAGCTTTCATGTAAGTAGTTTGGTTGATACCACAAAATGAATAACACAAGTAAAACTCTTTTATTGTTGTTATTATTCATGTTTTCCATCTCAACTGTAATAAGCACTTACAGTTCCACTCCACTGGTAAATTTTAATAAGTGCCCACCCACTCAATTTTTTAAGCGCCCTAGGCATTTATCATGTCGAATATGGTATACTAGTCCTTTTCAAAAAATTAGCATAGGACTATAATATGAGAAGGTCTAGTATACGCACATCTTATTTTCCTTTCGGCTTTGTCCCCTTTTTCAGGGGTCGCCAAAGCGAATCATCTGATTTGGCATAGGTTTTTATGTCGGATGCCCTTCCTGACACAACCATTTAACAAGGGACAGAAACATGCTGACGGCTTTGCAGCTCCTCTTTACAAAAGTCAGCAATGGTTCTTTTACAATGAACCTCTCACCATAGACAGTTACAGCCATGGCCGGCCTTTGATAACCCAGTTAGCCGCACTGGGGGCGGGGGCAGTGACAACCTTGTGGAGAGTGGGACTCGAACCCCCCAACCCTATGATCAGCGATCCAGTGCCTTACACCACCAGGCCAGCACTGCCCCATATATATATATATATATATTTATGTATATATATATATATATATATATATATATATTTATATATTTATATATATTTATATATATTTATTTATATATATATATATTTTTTTTTTCATATCTTGCCAGCTAAAGGTTATTATTCTTAAAAGACAGCCCAGAGTCAGTGTTTTTATTTACTATTTTTAATACGAACATTATAGAATTAAAATATGTTTTGTATTCTCAAGTGAATGTTGCAAAAAAACAAAACATCTTACACGGACCTATACATTATAATAGTGTTTACATTTATTCATCAAATAGCTTTATTTTTTATTTTTAATGTGAATTTTATAGACTTGATTAGTTAGAGTAATCCGCTAAACTCAAAACATAAGACTTTCCAAATGGCTCGTTGGTCTGAACAGGTAAATTTTAAAACATTTACTTATCTAGTGTTCGTTAAATTACACAATAAACTCTTACTGTACCTTCTACTTAAGGTGAATTTGGTGTAAAAAGAAGGATGACTCTAACGAACTGTAAAATATGGTGGCTGCTTTATGCTGTTGAGGTCATTTTCATCCAATAGCTCATCATTATGACATCCAAGAAACACCAGGAGTTTTCAAAATCAAAATTTGGCTCCTTCTGCCAGGGAACTAAAACTGGGTGAATTGGGTGGGACAATGACCTGAAGCTTGTATCCAAATCAACACAAAAATGGTTAGTTTACCACAGAATCAAACTTCTGACCTGAACTGCACTGAAAACCTGCACGGTCAGATGAAAAGTAGGGTGGAGTGAATCAGGGTGGAGGCAGACGCAACAATATCAGTTATAAACATATGCAAAATATTAAAAATCTGTAAAAAATTTCTATGTTCCCCCAATTCACTCGAAGTAAGGTGTGTCGACTCGATTTTGAGAGCACACGATTGCCAACAAAGGGAATAACTCTAAATAATTAGAACATTCACAGTTCACAGATTTGGTAAGAATGGAACCTGAAAACCTGCTGCTGTCCATGATGACCGACGATCAACCACATATTCGTGAACTCGCCCGCCGCCGAACTCTGAAGGCACGAGACCAGACAAAATGAAGGGCGTTCGAGAGTTCAGAGTGCCACGTACCACAATGATCGACTGGTCAATGGTGCGAGTGACTGAGCCACCTGTCACAATGAGTATCAGCAACGATGACCTCCGAGAACTCATACGGGAACCAACTACGCCCGTCGTCACATTCGACAGATACCCATGCCACACACCGGCTGTGGCGAGGGGCATCAAGGTGGTGACTGAGGCATCACAGTCTGTATGTGGCAACAGTCGATGAGACGGCTTCATCCGTACAAGACTGGAGTCGAGGGCAATAATGCAGGTTTTTGAGACAAAACGAGACTTCAATATGTGACAGTCATATCAACTCATCTGAATATGTGGGGGTTTTTTGAGACAATATATGTTAACACTGTGTCAAACTGCCTAAAATATATGTTTTTGATAATATAAAAGCAAATTGGATCACTATATCAGAATTAAACATTTTCAGTAAAAATGCCCAAATATGGTAATTTTCATCGTTCCTGGCCTAAGATATCAACTTATCAAGATGAACTTTTAAAATCTTTTAGATGACACCTCTCCACATCTTTTTATTGCGATTCCAAGTAAAAATAATCAAAAATTTGATTTTTCACAATTTTCACTGCGCCCTAATGAAAAAGTGAGTGGGCAACAGAGGGCCAGTGACCCTGGATAATGTAGAGCAATTCTATAAAGAGGAATTGTCTCCAACCTTATAAAATATTATAGCTTCAGTTCCGTTTTATTTACAAAGGAAAGTTGAACAAAGTATTACCTGGAGGAGTGGTGTGTGTTTTCAATGAATACAATAATTTCTTTATGACTGGTCCGGTGTAAGATGAAGTGTTTATATGAAGTTATCTACATATATAAAACTTTTTCCATAGGGGTGCCAATAATTATGGACATGGTGCATTGTGTTATATATTTATGATTAAATCTATTTAAATAAATGTAAAACCAGCTAGGTGTTAGATATTTGCTTTCTCGTGTGCAGTACACATTGCTGCATTAATATTAGTGTGCTGCTGGGTTTGTGCTTAATGTTGAATGCACACACCCCCCCCTCCACCTCCCACCCCAAAATCAAAAGATTCTCACGCTTCCATGTTGTTTATCTCCTCCCCGATCCATTGTACTACACCAGGGGTCACCAACATGGTACCCGCGGGCACTAGGTCGCCCACAAGGACAACATGAGTCACCTGCGAGCCTGTTTAGGGGTCGGGAACCTATGGCTCGCGAGCACGACGTGGCTCTTTTGATGACTGCATCTGGCTCTCATAAATCAGGTGGCCTTTCTTAACGAAATAACGAATACATAATTTCGCTGTCCTTTAAATAAAAATACAGAAAAAAAGCCATCAAATAAAACAAAAACCAATAAATCTCACATTTCAATCTATACATCTATTTTCAACGCCACTTGTCGCTGTGGCGCACAACAAAGAGCCAATCATTTCTGTACTCCAGTATGTGGGCGGGGCGGATACCTTGAAACTCTAATTTTATTGGATTATATGCAACAGCCTGCGCGAGTTGGTTTTGGGTAAAGAGCTAAATTGCCCTCGTTTTTGATCAGCTTTTTTGACTCCTGAACACATCACTGCTTCATAAGCATTAATATCTCCATTTCACTGGAGCGCAGAATGGCACGGGACGCACTCTACGGAGGAGCTTCGGCATTTTTACATGGAAAATGGGTTAAAAACCTACGGAAAATTGTACCTTCGGAACACCTTCGGAACGTTCTTAGAATGTGCAAAAAAGACACGGAAAGACAGTGGTACAATGTCGGAATACATGCATAAAAGCGCTTGGATTACCTTCGGAAACAGTGCAGATTGCAAATGAAGACCTTCGGATAATTCACGGAAAGCACGGAACACTCGAGGAACAACTACGGCACAACTCCATTTTAGAAGGAAGAGCTATGGAATGATTGCGGAACAGGCGGAATGAAGGTGGAACGTTCACGTTCAACACGGAATGACCGAGGAATAGCCGACATAACCACGTTTCAACGAGAGAGAAAAAAAAAAAAAAATCGGCAAAGATCAAAGGATTTGCTCCTGATTCCGCCTATAAATACAGATTCGACCAAGGAAGCTCATTCTCTCATTCATACTACATTTTATAATTTGTTTATTGTCTGCCTGCCTTTCGGCTTTTTCTCTTTTACTCGGGAGTCGCCACAGCGAATCATCTGATTCGCACGTTTGATTTGGCAGAGGTTTTTACGTCGGATGCCCTTCCTGTCACAACCCTTTTTAGCAAGGGACAGAAACACGCTGACAACTTTGCAGCTACTCTTTACGAAAGTCAGCAATGGTTCTTTTACATGCCTCTCACCATAGAAAGTGACAGACATGGCCCGCCTTTGATAACCCAGTTAGCTGCACTGGGGAATTTATAATATGTTTATAATGTACAATACATTTAAAATTTAACATATGTTAATATGCTTAATATCAACAATGACAATATGTTCCTTTTATTTGCACCTCAATAAATCATTCCAGACTAAAAACCATGCACACAAGTCCAAACCACAGTGATTATAACTTTAAAACATTACATGAACAGGAAAACAGAAAAAATAAAGTGAATGAACTGGAATAAAGTGTAAAGGAATAAAATTCCTCGAGTGTTCCGTGTTATCTGCAACCATTCCACAAACGTTCCGCGTGTATTCCGCAAATCTTCCGTGAGTATTCCGTGGCCACTTTTGACCATCCGGAAGATGGGGGGGGGGGCTCGCAAAACGGTCAAGGAACACTGGCGGAATAAAAGTAATGATCGCGGAACGACTGAAGAACCTAAGGGAACACTGTCGGAAGATTTTTCCGTGAACATGTTCAAAAGCACGTTCGCGGAAGATTTTGGCCTGCCGGAAGCACGTTGGAAGAACGTTGGAGGATGACATTTTTGCTTTAAGTAAGTCTGCCGCGCTCCAGTGAAACGGGGGCATAACTAAGAGCTATAAGGGCATATTTTTGTGTCTGCATCTGTTTGTGAAATTCTGGGGAGAGTGATCGTCGCAATTAAAGCTCATGACCGTAGCCAGCTGTTTATAGACCAGAAAACACACCAATCATGACTCCCTGAAAAATTGTACTTTTGCTGAAAAATATGTAACCATTTAATCAGCATGATCAATAAGAGGTTGCCTTGTGTTGCAGCATTCAGATATTAATTATCTCATGACAGCTGCTGTGAAACAACCACTACAAAAATTCACTACGCGCCGGCAGTCAGAACACAAAACAAGTTGTAGTCTCGCTTTTGTTTTTTTTTTGGCTAGTTTTGCATTCAGCATTGAATGTATGATGACAGTATTATGCTGCAGATCCATTTGGGTTAAACATTTTCAACGATTAGATGTCCCAGAGCCTGTTGTAATTTTCACAGAAATAAATTCAATCCACATAAATCTATTTTATTTCAAGTCCTAGTGACAATGATCAGCCCAGTTAAAACCAATTACATTCAGACATCAAGAAATCATATGTTACAGTATACTTAAAGTCCTATATACTACCATTCTAACAAGGAATGTAATTCGATTAAAATGAAAACACATACTGAATTGCAAATCCCCAAATTTAATCATGTTATTGCTGAAAGAGATAAGGCAGCCTTTTGAAGATTTTCTTGATTACATGAGGGCTCTGTTCCACCATCATGAAATGTTAAGATAAAATCTGAATAAATTAGAAATGTGTTCATTAGGCATTATTGCAGCAAGGCGGCTTGGATAAGGACACAGGCTTCCCTTCCTCAGCCATTAAATATTTCAACACTTGTTTTAAAAAGAACACATCAAATATTTTACAATCTCTGAGACCTGTTTAACAATGAATATGAAAGTCTGCTTGAGTCACTTTTGATAAGACTCAAAACATATCAACATCTCAGTGTACATCTTAATGCTTTTCAGTTTTTTTTCTCTTATCTGGATTTGAATTGTGTGTCACTTGTAGTGTATTATATGCTAAGCTTGTCATAATTTGTTGAGGCCATTGGGACTTTTTAATTAAGGTGTTTTCCTTAAATGGTGTGTAGCGATTATTGTTGGGGCTCAGAAGTAATATTGTCTGAGGATTTGTATTTTGAGTAAAAATCTATTAATTTGAAGCTTTGGTTCAGGGCAGAAACACAAAGTGCACGAGACAGTGTGGAGGGAGCTACAAAGGGAGATACAAAAATCAGGCTCAGATTTTCAGACCACAAACTTGTTCTTGGTAGTTGAGCCACTCTTAGTGGCTGTATCAGCATGAGACTGATATCCAATGGTCATCTTCATAGGGATTCCTAACCGCTCCTTATACACCCTCCTACAGAAGCAAACAACCACGTTAGCACACACAGCAATAGGACTGGAACATGTATTCATTAAACTATGCATCTTACGCCCATTCTACATTGTTTTATGTATATATGTACATATCTAACCCTATGTGTGTTATTGCATCTTTGTTCTCATAATCGGTTGTCCAAACAGCAATTTTATCTCCCTTTGTTCGGATGTTGACTACAGCACCGCAAACATCATCACTGTAGTCATCAAAAGCCTCTCCTATGAGGCAAAGCATCTGCAACCACACAGAAAGCACATCAGGACCAGAACAAAGCTGGAAACAACCACATATGGGATCAGGTTAAAGAACCAACTTATAAAAATGCTCACAGTTTCCAGCCAAAAACGGTCCAAGTCAAGTTTCCTCTGCTGCTTGTTGAGGGTGATAAGCCAGCGCCCTCCTTTCTTATTTCTCACATCCTCCCACATGGGCTCGATACCATCCTGTCATGCACGAAAATACAATTAATATCAAATTATCTATTACATACACATAAAATGACAGAAAATCCCAGTTACAACTAAAACATCAATAAACTTACGTTTACTCTACACAGAAAAATTAACAACAAAACTAAAACCAGTAATAATAAATATATAAACTCATTGATGATAAATGTTTACCTTAAACAGAGAATAGTCACAACCAGACATCAAATTACTAGAGAGCTGAATGTGATTATAAAGCCTAAACAGACAAAAACAGGTGATCAACCCAAACCCATGTAATACATTTTTCTAAAATATGGAAATAAATCTTTTCCTTACGCCCAAAAATCCTCTACTGTGTCAAATTTGGAAATCAGTCTCAAGTTGGCTTGCCATGTTTTACTCTTGTCATTTTTAAAGAACCATAAAGACCACCTGCAGAAAGACATACAGTTTCAGACAATCATTTTTTTTTCCCTTATCGGAATTGGGGACGAAAAGACCCAACAACTCCATACACCCAGAAAATGAAAAGTCTGTTAGTTAAAACAGCGATGTGGAAATGCATTTGCAAATAAGAATGGCAGAAGGGTGTTGAGTTGTTTATGCTTGACCTGTTTTGTAGTGGATGCTTGATATAACACTCAGGGCTGACAATCTCCTGGCTTGTCTCTTCTGAGTTCTCCTCTTCACTCTTGGTTGAATTCAATATTATTTCCTTGAGAACAAAAATGGCAACAAAAAAAAAATATGGTTTATGGTTCCCCCCCCCACACAGACACACACACACACACACACACACACACACATACATATACACACTCTTGAATCACCACCTTATTGTGGTGGACAGATTTGGCATTATGTCCCTGGTAGGGTCACCCAAGGCAAACAGGTCTGAAGTGAAGGTCCAAAAGACCTCTAGATGAATGAAGAAAGAAAAATGTCAGTTTCCCTTGGACGGATGCGGGTCACTGGGGTCTCAACCTGGAGCCAGGCCTCAGGGGAGAGGCTCGAAGGCAAGCGCCTGGTGGTCGGGCTTCTGCCCATGGAGCCTGGTCAGGTCCAGCCCAAAAAGGAGACATGGGTCCGCCCTCCCCTGGACCCATCACCTGCGGAAGGGGCTATAGGAGCCAGTTGCAATGTGATCTGGGCGGCAGCCGATGGCATGGGTTCTGCTGAATGAATCCTTAACTACTGATTCTGACTCATAGGACATGGAATGTCACCTCTCTGATGGGGAAGAAGCCGGTACTGGTGTGTGATGTTGAGAGATACTGACTAGACAAAGTCAAACTCACCTCGACACATAGCCTGAGCTCTGGAACCACCCATGTCGAGAGGAGCTAAACTTTATGCCATTCTGGAATTGCACATGGGGAGTGATGGCAAGCCGATGTATGCCCCCCCCCCGTCTTGGTGCCCACATGTTGGGGTTCTCCCCGGTTGACAAAAAGTTAGCTTCACACAATCTTATGGTGGGAAGACAGGTCCTGACTGTTTGTACTTATGCACCAAATGACAGTTCAGAATAGCCACCCTTTATGGAGTCTTTAGGGGGGTGTGTTGGAAAAAGAACCCCGGGACTCCCTCATTGTCCTGGGGATGTCAACGCCCATGGGGGCAATGGCAGTAGGACCTGGAAAAATGTGGTCAATAGGTACAGCCTCTCCAGTCTAAACCTGAATGGTGTTCTGTTGTTGGACTTCTGTGCTCGTCACGGTTTGTGCATAACAAATACCATGTTCAAACATAAGGGTGTCCATAAGTGCACTTGGCACCAGGACACCATAGACAGCAGTTCGATGATCGACTTCGTAGTCGTATCACCGGACTGGCGGCCCTATGTTCTAGACTGGCTCTAATGGTGGTGGTGGTGGTGGTGGGGGGGGGGGGGGCCCTCCAGACCTAGCAGGCCCATGAGAGAAGTTAGGGTCTCCTGGGAATATTTGG
Organism: Plotosus lineatus; assembly: GCA_024760905.1. NCBI lineage: Eukaryota > Metazoa > Chordata > Actinopteri > Siluriformes > Plotosidae > Plotosus > Plotosus lineatus. The sequence goes on from CM045736.1 coordinate 54,239,616, forward strand.
CGGAGTGTCCCATCAGAAGAACCTTTAACTCCCACTATTGGCAGACCTACAATCACATCCCGAAGGAGGCAGGGTACATGGAATTCAAATGGGCCATGTTTCATGCCTCCATTATTGAGGCAGCAGCCCAAAGCTGTTGTGGTGGTAACCCCATAATCTAATTCCGCTCAAAAAAGGCAGAGTATCAGGTCTTAAGGGCCTGTGGGACTCCTGATGCAGCAGATAGGTACCGGCATTCCAAACGTGCTACAGCCTGAGCTATCGCTGATGCAAAATCTGGGGTTTGGGAGGAGCTTGATGAGGGCCTGGAAAGCGGCTTGAAAAGGTTCTGGACCACCATCTGATACCTCAGGAGAGGGAAGCCAAATACTGTTGACAGTGGAAGTGGGGAGCTGCTCACCTCGACTGGGAATGTTGTTGGGTGGTGGAAGGAATACTTCAAGGACCTCCTCAATCCCACCAAATCTTCGTGCAGAAGGAAGACCCTGAGGGTTTGGGTGGGAGTCCAGCAATCTTTCTCAAACCAAATCGCCCAGTGGTCAAGCTCTATGGGTGAATGAGATCCACCCTGATTATCTCAAAACTTTGGATGTTGTAGGACTGTCTTGGTTGGCACATCTTTGTAACATCGCATGGTCATCGGGACTGTGCCTCTGGATGGGCAAACTGGGGTGGTAGTCCCCCTTTTTAAAAGGAGAACAAGAGGGTGTGTTCCAATTTTTGAGGAATAACACTCCATAGCCTAATTTGGGAAAGCCTATTCAGGAGTACGAGAGGGTAGAATACAACCAATGTTTGAAACTCGGATTCAGGATAAACAATGTGGTTTTTCATCCTGGCCAGCTCTCAACCAACTATACACTCCACAGGATCCTGGAAGGGGCCCAATCTGTGTTGTGTATTTAGAGAAAACTTTTGACCATGTCCCTCAGACTATCTTGTGGGGTGTGCCCCGGGAGTACGGTGTAACAGACCTGTTTCTACGAGCCATTTGGTCTCTGTACCACCGGAGACCTAGCTTGGTCTGCATTGGTAAATGGTAATAACAGGTTGAATTAGTTTACGAGAAGGGGGTGGAGTCCTCCAACGTTGTCCTTTGGGAGTAAAACCGCTGCTCCTCCATGTTGAGAGGAGCTCAGGCGTCTGGTTAGAATGCCTCCCAAACACCTCCCTGTTGTCGTGTTTCAGACATGTCCAACCGAGAAGAGACTCCGCGGTTGACGAACACAATGAAGGGTATGTATCCTGGCTGGTCTGGAAATGCCATTGTTGTGTGCCCCCCCCGAAAGAGCTGAAGAAAGTGGCTCGGGCATTTCTGTATGGCGTTTGCATGTTCTCTCCGTTCTTGCTTGGATTTCCTCCCACCATAGAAAAACCATGCACAGTAGGTTAACTGACTGTTTCAAATCTCCCCAAGGTGTGAGTGTTGAAACTGATGACCTATACAGCTACCCAGTGTACTCCACCCTCACCTAGAGTCGGCTGAGATAGGTACCAGCCTCCCCATGATCCTAACTGGGATTAAGCGGTTCCGAAAATGAATGATATTTTATATTTATATTTATATATATATATATATATATATATATATATATATATATATATATATATAGACACACACACACACACACACACACACATACAGATGCTCCCCGACTTACATTCATCCGTTTTATGGGTTTTTTTTTTTTTTCAAAAAAAAAAATAAAGTCAGATTTTGAGTTTAGACGTACCTATGTAGTACGCTGACGTAATGATGCAATGATGTAATGATACTGCGTACATTGTTTAAACGACAGACTGAACGTGCCTCCTTCTTCCCAGTTCAGTTTTATATATATATATATATATATATATATATATATATATATATATATCGTTTTATATACAGTGATACCTCAGCTCACGAACATAATTGGTTCCCAGAAAGTGTGTGTGAGGCGAAAAGTTCGTCTTCCAAACATTTATTTCCCATAAGAAACCATTAAAATGAGAATAATCCGTTCCCAGGTCCCCATAAAACATAATTTTCTACTAAATAAGCCTTAAAACTACACAAAAATATACATTATTTTATGTATAATAAATGTGCTATTGTATTGTAATTAAAGAAATAAACTGTACCGTATAATAAAGTCGTTTTATTTACCTTTGTGATGGTAGTTGATGGCTTGATGGAATGGAGTGGGAGGAGGAGGGAGGGAGGGACTTACTGTTTGGAAGGCGTGTTTGGAAACGCCTACTGTTTGGAAACACCCTTAGCCACACACACACCCTTAATAGCTTCCTTGTTCTTAAGGATGGGAGCAATGGTAGACTTAGCGTACTGGTACTGGGACGCTGAGTCACACAAACGCACACCTCGTTCGTGTTTTTCAATGATCTCCGCCTGTGGTGGGGTCTTTTTCGGTCCCATAATAGCAAAAGTACACTCAATATGGTCCAAAATGTCTATCAAACACAAACCACTTCCGCACTCAAACAAAGAGCGCGACCTACTGTGACGCCGTGAGCGTGCGTCAGCTTCTCGTGGCCGCCACCGTGGCGCTGTTCGACCGCGTGGTTTGATTCGTCCGCCGAAAACTAGTTCGTCAGCAGAGAGTGTATGCTCGCAAATTTAATGTTCTTGAGGCGAAAAGTTTGCGAGCTTAAACGTTCGTCAGCGGAGGTTTTACTGTATCAGTTATATAGCGTGTTACTCTTGTGTTAAGACGTCGTCTCTGTGATCTTTGTGTTTACACTGTTTTGCGGATTTTTGTAACCCAAAGCAAACATGGTTGGCCAGAAGCATAAACCTACTAGCATGGGTGCAAGTCTCATACACAGAGACGCATTAACTATCTGCTCAGATCAGCACAATCTACCATGCATACTCAGCTAAGCAAAGAGAATTGTAAACTGAATGAAAACCCAAGAAAGAGAACTCTCTGCTCTGCTAGTGATTCACATCAGTGCAGGCCGAGTAGTAAACGAGTTCAACGGAGCCCTTGCTTACTTGAATGACCGGAAGTCCGTATAACCCGCGCTGTTTCAAGCAAGTAAACTACTTTCAGCAAATGCACTACTTTTGGTATTGAGCGCCTCACATATTGTAAGCATTGATTGGCTGTTTTAAGCTTCATGTAAAGTGAATCGGCTCAGCTTCATGTAAAGTGACCCTCCGTCGACCATTGGAACCATTTACAAGCAGAAAGATTGCATCATAGAGAATGTTAAAGGTTATATTTGATACTGTATTGAATATTTGATGAGTGAATTTGATTAAAATTTATCAATTTGAAATTATTTTGCTTGAATATAATTTATTTGAAATTAATGTTGATGTTATTTTACAATGTTATGTTTATAACAATTGATTTGGGGGTGTTTTATGAGATACAGTAATGGTATTTATGGATGTATGGTATAGTATGAGCGTCATACGTCAGACATCACTATAACAACTTGCGTTCGGCCGTCCGGAACCAATTAAAAACGTAAGTCAGGGAGCGTCTGTGTGTGTGTGTATATATATATATATATATATATATATATATGAATGGACAGAAAGATGGACAAAATATAAATAAATTTCTGAAAAAGATCACATTCTGATAAACCAATCATCCCATAGATCTTTACTTGATCAGGTAATGGTAGCTGAAATTCCGAGCACAACTCTTACAGTATACTGTGTGTGTGTGTGTGTGTGTGTGTGTGTGTGTGTGTGTGTGTGCAATGCATACACACACACACCTGTGACAAAATTATAGGTAAATGTAAAGCAATCGTGCAGAAAAATGATGTCTTGTGTTTACATAGAGCCTCTTATACATAATATTCTGCTTTCTTTTGTTCACATACTGTACTAACATTTGTCAACATTTTGTGCTGGAAAACTAATGTTTGAAAAAAGTTATTTACAGACCAACTAAAATGTCAGAGGTGTCCCTAATTTAAACCAGTTATGATCTTATATGATTACTTGTTTATAAATTGATTTTATGAGTGTTCCAGATGTGGCGTGGACGAGTCACAGCTATTAGGACACTTTTAGCACCATGTGCATGTTTGGTGTTCTTTTTTTCTTCACTAAGTTCACGCAGACACCAAACATTGCTGGCAAACACCACCTGATCAACAACAAAAAATGACGTCACTAATCTGCTAACGTTACCTCGTGTACTCTTTACAGCTGTATGTTGATATAAATATAAAAATTTGATACGTAAAAACAAACCGAATGTCCAAGTCAGCTGCAGTGCGAGCTCAGGGTAAAATAAATACACACGTCGAACAACTATTACGGTCAACAAAACGACAGCAATTCTCGAAAGGAAAATAATAAACTTGTCTCAGCCTGACTGAAGTTACTGTTGTGAAACCTCAGCTTCTCCATTCAAACATGTCCATTAACTTTCCTCAAGTCTGCCTCTAACATACATTAACGAGTCATTCTCAACGTGATCATCTACACACACAGTCATGAGAACAGATTATTGTATTCATTTTAAACACAACGCGAAAACTCTAAACTTATTCTTTGACTCAAGTACCCGACTCACCGGCTCCGCAGTCGCCATTTTCCATAACTTGTTCACACAGGCCTCATATGGAACACTCAGGCGACGTCTCAAACCGCTTACTAGCGCACTACATAGTGTACAGGCGGCGCACTTCAGGCTGCTTAGTACTGTATTATTCTGTTTTAAAACTAGCTTTAGTCTGATTGGCTGAAACTAGAGCGTATAACACAAAGAGTCAAATAGAAACTTAGACATTATTCTATGTAACATTTTTCAATTTGGTATATCGTAATAATAATAATAATAATAATAATAATAATAATAATAATGAGTTGCATTGACTTATAATCCACTTTTGTAGTAAAATTATCACCATAAAAGCATTAAATAAGAGTTGTATATACAATACTAAATTCTTCGCAAAAATTAATCTTCCACACTTTTGGAAACTGGTAGTGGTGGCCTGATGGGGTTCAAGTCCCACTCTTCATGGGTTGTCACTGACACCACCCCACCCCCACCCCATCCTGCAGCTAACTGGGTTATCATGGCCAGCCATGTCTCTCACTGTCTATGGTGAGAGGTTCATGTAAAAGAACGATTGCTGACTTTCGACAAGAGTAGACTGCATAGTCAACAGCGTGTTTTTACCCTGTGATGGCTTGGCGAGCCATCCAGGGTGTACTCTGCCCTCGCCCTGAATCGGCTGGGATGGATGCCAGTCTCCCTGAGACCCTAATTAGGATTAAGCGGTTACAGAAAATGATGATGAACATTTGGAAACTCCATTAGATTCACGAGTTATCTTCCCGAGAACCTTGTTAAACGGGCTGCTTCTTTTAATTTACATCAACCTGGGCCTTTTATACAGAGAGATAAAGCAACTACATTGTACAGGCCGAAATATTTTATACTCTCCGTTATTTTAGCTCACATGACACTCTGGGACCTGCATAGGTGTACAGCTAAATACTGGAGATGGCTGACAACGTTGAGCATGTGCAATTGACAGCTGATTTCAAAATCACTGTAGGTTTGACTTGTCAACCAGTAAAGTTCTCTTGTGGATAATAATCACATGGTGGATTATTATACTGGAAGTAACCAATAATTTAGTAGACTTATAGATTCCTGTGAATCTGGCTATTGTTATATGCTCCCTTTTATGATATTATACCCTGCATGGCCGCCACATGGTTAGATGACACTGGCTAACAATTTTTTTACTTTATTTTGCTGACTGAAAACTAACACTTGTTTTTACCTAATTTTGGGGTGCTGGTTTAAACATTGATTGTTTTTTTTAACCTAACATGTCATGTTTTTATTCTGTGGCATGTGCACTTGTGGTATTGGTGGTGTCGTACCAATCAGGTCTAGTTGAAAAACTGCCAGCTTAAACCTGAATTAAATTTTCTGTTTGTGTTTCAGATTGAAAGACAAATTAAATCAACCTGGCTGCTGCTCGTAGAAAGTGTTTGAATAGTCCAGATGCATTTTGTTATATTTGTGGAAGCTTTACTGTACCCTCTCAGAGGATGAACATTGATGACTTTAAAGAGAGTCTACTTGTGAAGAGAGTCTACTTGGCTTACTTTAAGATTAAACTTGGAGATCACGACAAGTCTTGGGCGCCACATAAACTATGCAAGCCTTGTATTGAAAATTTATGACAGTGGACCAAAGGAAAGCAGAAGAAACTGCCATTCAGCATTCCTGAGGTGTGACAAGAGCCGACGAATCATATAGATGTTGTACCGTATACATTCCTCATCCATGACTGGGAGTCCATGGTAGCTAATTGGCCGAGCTCTCACAGGAGCAGGGACATCAAACACTCACCTCCTTGTCACTCACAGTGATTGCCAGCCAATCATGAGTGCCTGTGAGCTCATTCGAGCAAGGAGGGGCTTATAGTGCTTTCTTTCCAAGTGCATTAGACCAGTGGTCTCCAACCTTTTTTGCACCAGGGACAATTTTAATGTATGAAAATGCTTCTGTGGACCGGCTAGAGTCTACTTCGTAGCCTTGTTTTGGTGGCTGTCACCGCAGAAAACCCGCCTCACAAAGATATGTAGTTGGAAATGGAAGAAGGGCTTTCAGTGATTCTGTGGCAATGTAAAAAAAACAGTCATTTAAAAAAAACTATAATATGCACCATGAAAGATTTTATTTGCGGACTGATATCAAATGAGCCACAGACCGGTACCGGTCCACGGACCGGGGGTTGGGGGACCCCTGCGTTAGACCTCACCCCAAATACGCATGTACGACAGTTCAAAAGAAGTGAGTGGCTAGCATTGCATGTCACGGAGGGTGTGTGTGTGTGTGTGTGTGTGTGTGTGTGTGCAAGCTTTTGCCCCTCCCTGGTCGGTGTTTGTTGTGTGATTGATTGGGCAATACTTAATGATTGGGAATTGGATACGACTAAATTCAGCAGAAAACTCAGTTTAGACATGTGGTTTCATCTGTGAATATAGGATTTGCTTGCATTCATCATTCATGAAAACCGGGATTGAACTGCTGGCACAGTCACATGGTTTTATTATTATTTATGTACACAGCCATAAGCCGTCAGTGTGTTTCTGTCCCTTGCTAAAAAGGGTTGTGACAGGAAGGGCATCCGACGTAAAAACCTCTGCCAAATCAAACGTGCGAATCAGATGATTCGCTGTGGCGACTCCCGAGTAAAAGGGAAAAAGCCGAAAGGAAGACAGACAGACAGACAGCCATAGAACCAAACCAATATTATATATATATATATATATATATATATATATATATATATATACACACACACACACACACACACACACACACACATATATATATACACACATACACACACACACACACACACACATATATATGTATATATATATATATATATACACACACACATTTATATATAATAAATAGTGTGTAGTACGTAGTGGTTAGCACGTCCGCCTCACAGCAAGAAGGCCTGGGTTCGATTCCCGGCCTGGGCGTTTCTGTGTGGAGTTTGCATGGTCTCCCCATGCTTGTGCGGGTTTCCTCCGGGTGCTCCGGTTTCCTCCCGCAGTCCAAAGACGTGCACTGTAGGTTAACTGGCCATTCTAAATTGACCCTAGATTCTCTCCTGCAGCGGCACTGGAACCCAGTCGTATCGGCATTTGCCCTTCCATTGGATCCTTCCGGTGGCGCCGAGACAGGGGGGGACTTGCTGCTTGGGTAACAGCCTGTCCCTCATTACTCCCTACCCAGGCTCTGCGCACTGGGGGGGTATCACCAGCTGGGGTACAAGCCAGAGCGCAGCCATAGTCCTTCGGGACTGACGGAGGCCTCCATATATATAACAGATGAATAAGGGATTCTAAACCTGTAAAATGGGGTGGGTTTCCAGGAAAACTTTGTATTAAGCCAAAATGGACTGCTAATGGAACATAAAACACATAGCCTTATCACTTAAAGTGGACACCATTAAGGTGACGGCTTATGGCTGTGTACATAAATAATAATAAAACCATGTGACTGTGCCAGCAGTTCAATCCCGGTTTTCATGAATGATGAATACAAGCAAATCCTATATTCACAGATGAAACCACATGTCTAAACTGAGTTTTCTGCTGAATTTAGTCGTATCCAATTCCCAATCATTAAGTATTGCCCAATCAATCACACAACAAACACCGACCAGGGAGGGGCAAAAGCTTGCACACACAAAAAGTCCAGGGTAATCATTGCTGCATTTTTTTAAAGTCAGCACATGTTTTCTATTCGGGACTGGTCAGGACCACAGGTATGTCAGAACAGCACCCACAGCCTCTTCTTCCACATCCACACTCTTCTTGTGTGTACAGACAGTGGTTTTGAATTGAAGTGATAAAATATGCAGGTACTGTACATCCCTGGAAAGAATGCTGCTCCATTTCATTCAGAAATGAAAGTTGCCTTTGCCAAGGGCATTAACCGAAGTCAATACAATGAAAGACATTGTACTTTGTACTTGCTGCTGAAAACTGTCCGGTCATTTTAGTCTGTTTCGAAGCACACACCATCTATTTATTCCAAAAAAAGACAGGGAGTATTGAATTGTCTGATCAAGCAGCATGACACAGCAGTCAAACGGAAAGCAGGAATAATTTTGACATGGTCTTTTGAACTCCTGTGAGTACCAGAAGCCGAGTGGCTGTTAGTTCAATATGTCAACAAAGAATTTTGAGTCATGCAGATAAGCGAAAACCTTTCTGGCATAAATAAAATAACGAAAGGAAATTATTTGAAAAATTCGGAAGCGAACAGTTTTTCAAGGGCAGCATGGTGGCGTAGTGGTTCGCACGTCCGCCTACCAGCAAGAACGTCCTGTGTTTGATTCCCAGCTTAGGTATTTCTGTGTGGAGCTTGCATGGTCTCCTTGTGTGGGTTTCTCTGGGTACTCCCCACACAGTCCAAAGATATCCAGAGCAGGTTAATTGGCTGTTCCAAATCACCCCAGGTGTGAGTATATTGGTTGTCTGAGTGTTGGACCTGTGATGGCCTGTTGAGCTGTCCAGGGTGTACCCTGCTCTTGCCTGGAGTTGGCTGAGCTGGGCGCCAGCTTCCCTGTGACCGTAATTAGGATTAAGTGGTTCAGAAAATGAATGAATGAACAGTTTTCAAAGCTGTAAATATTCCTCCAGCTCTTCTGGTGGGACACCGAGATCAGCCAAAAGACATAGTCCCTCCAGCATGTTCTGGGTCAACCCAGGGTAGCTTTCTGGTTGCACATACAGTACCTGAAATACCACACTATGGAGGCATGCAGGAAGCATTCTAACTAGATGCTCGAGCCACATCAACTGGCTCCTCTCAATGCAGATGAGCAGCAGTTCTAGCTCAAGCTCTTCCCGAATGGCAAAGCTTCTCACCCTATCTCAGAGAGATAGTCGTGCCTCCCTGTGAAGGAACCTCATTTCAACTGCTTTTATCTGGGATCTTGTTCTATCCATCACTGCCGAAAACTCGTGAGCATATGTGAGGGTTGGAAGGTAGCTCGACTGGTAATTCAGAGCTTTGCTCTGCTCCTTCATCACGACAGAAAAGCGCCACTTTACAGCAGACTGTCCCGATCCTCCTGTCGATCTCCAGTTCCATCCTTCCCTTATTCGTGAACAATACTTGAACTCCTCCACTTGGGGCAGGACCTCATTCCAGACCTGGAGGGTGCATTCCATCCTTTTCTGGCTGAGAACCATTGCCTTGGACTTGGAGGTGCTGATTCTCATGTCGGCCGCTTTGCTGTAGTAATTTGTAGTAGTACACTGAACTCTGGGAGCACACAGCACAAGATAGCCCAAGGGACACAGTCAAAAGTCTTCTCTAAATCCACAAAACCAGAGTCCTCTAAAGTGTACAGAGCTGGTAGAGAGTAGCAGAATGAAAACCACATTGTTCCTCCTGAATCCGAGGTTCAACCATCGGCCAGATATTCCTCTCCAGTACTGAACAGACTTTCCTGAGTAGGCTACTTCAGATATTTGGAACCACCACCCCAGTTTGCGAATCCAGAGGTATGGCCCCAGTGAGTATGCGGTGTATCATAGATATGTCAAACACGACAGTCCTACTATATCCAATCCAGAGCCCTGAGATATTCAGGGTGATGGGCATCCGCTTATTGCTGGGGCCAAGATTGCTGGGATAGTCAAAAACTCCTCGGTGATCTGGCTCCTGTGGTGGATCTGTTTCGAGTATTTGTAGCAAATGGATTTACCCTGCTGAGGCATCGGATTGTGGTCTAGAATCTTTCTGAGGCCAGCCTATTTTTTCAAAGGTCTTTTTCAGACCCTCACCGAACTTCTCCCACACATGACATTTTTCATCGGCAACAGCCTCCTGGTACCTGTCGGGAGTCCCACAGGCCAAAAAGACCCGCTAAGCCTCCTTTTTCAGCTGGATGGCCCCCCCTTACCACAGGTGTCCACCACTGGGTTCGGGGGTTACTGCCATGACAAGCCATGATGACCTTCCTCACAGCCTAGGCTGCTGCCTTAATAATGGAGACACGTAGCATAGCCCATTTGGATTCCATATCCTCTGCCTCCTTCAGGTCGTGGCTGTGGATTTAAAAGCCCTTCTGACAGGAGACTCTGCCAAATGTTCCGAGGACACCATAACTTCATGCTTGGGTCTGTTGGGATGGGTGCCATCCTCCCCGCCACCCTAATTAGGATTAAGCGGTTACAGAAAAATGAACTTTACACACACACATATATATATATATATATATATATATATATATATATATATATATATATATATATATATATATATATATAAGGGGCAGTGATGGTCTAGGGCAGTGGTTCTTAACCTTGTTGGAGGTACCGAACCCCATCAGTTTCATATGCACATTCACCGAACCCTTCATAAGTGAAAAATAAAAATATGATTTTTTACAAATTCAAGACATCGGTACTGTTGTGTTCTTGTATTCCCCATCTCCATGCAGTTTCACAAAGTGTTCCTTTAGTTTTGCTGGTGTGAGACTAGAGCTGCTCAACTTGGCATTGCAAATCATTCAGATAGGACGCTGAGTCCCATCAGGTTCCGTGATGCATGTGAATCCATGTTGTACATATTCGTCCGACCACTTTCTTTATTTGCTCGACATAGTATGGATTAAAATATTCCGAAAAAAATCTCACGACTTCACACATTGACTACTGAGCACGCTAAATTCCCCGCGGCACTGATTGGCCAAGCAATGTAATGTGATCATCTGCAGTCAGTGATGGCCAAGCGGGGCGTGTCATCACTAATTGACATGGCAGAGGCTCCGCCGAACCCCTGAGACCGACTCACCGAACCCCTAGGGTTCGATCGAACCCAGGTTGGGAACCACTGGTCTAGGGGTATAGGGTGCTGGATCGCTGATCCAAAGGTTGGGGGTTTGAGTCCCACTCTCCACTAGGTTGTCTCTGTCCCCCCCCCCCAGTGCAGCAAACTGGGTTATCAAAGGCGGGCCATGTCTCTCACTGTCTATGGTGAGAGGTTCATGTAGAAGAACCATTGCTGACTTTCGTAAAGAGTAGGCTGCAAAGCCGTTGGCGTGTTTCTGTCCCTTGCTAAAGGGTTGTGACAGGAAGGGCATCCGACGTAAAAACCTATGCCAAATCAAATGTGCAAATCAGATGATTCGCTGTGGCGACTCCCGAGAAAAGGGAAAAAGCCGAAAGAGAAGAAGATATAGATATATATACACACAAACAAAAGTCCACAATCTTCATTAAAAAAACTATTTTATATATATATATATATATATATATATATATATATATATATATATATATATACACACACACACACACACACATATATATATATATATATATATATATATATATATATATACACACATACAGTGCAGCATGACGTCACTACTTTCAATTTCAACAATTTCACGATTCTTGTGTGTCTAAATGTAGCAGCATTTCTTTATTTTATTAATGATTCTGAAAACACAGAAGAAAACCAGGCGACACAGGAATCAATACCAAGCTAAAGTGTATGATAACGTTTACACACACACACACAGAGAAGAACGAATCGGTTATCTTTCTAATACTGTGTGAAAGAAACATAAAGGTGTGTATTTTTGGGGGCTTTTTTCAAATTAAACTTAGCCATACACACTCTATCTTTAACCGTCCAGAAAGTAGATCAAAAGTAGTCTTGTGCTATGTTACGTCACTGACCGAACCCGGAAGTGTTTCAAGCTCGGCTCGCGCTTGCGCTCGTTCTCGCTGTCAGTTGGATTTTGTCCTCTGTGGTGAATGTCCGTGGAGATGACGACAAAGATCAATAATAGTCGCGTTGTACTCGGGACAGAGGGTCGGGGAAGACATCCGTGCCAGTCCACAGCCAACGAGCAGGTAAACAAGATAGTCAGTCAGTCAGTCAGTCAGTCAGTGAGCTCCAGGCACGAGCTCCCTTAAATCTCGGTGGCAAACCAACGCAGTCATACACAACAAGTTTAATGTAAAGTTTTATACCCGGCGTGACCTTTGAACTTGTTGGTTGCTATGCGGAACACTTGCTGCTTGTTATGTAGTGAAACTGGTGACATTCATGCAAATATCCCTTTAACAGTTTGTTTACATTTGTTTACGTTTTAATGCATTTAAACAGGTATATTCTACTGAAATTAACAGTTATTATTAATCTTTAATGTAAGTTTTTATCCAAAAATAAATCTACACAGCTATTTATATATATATATATATATATATATATATATATATATATATATTCTTCTGTAAATTTATCCCCACAGCCTTTTAACCTCAAAGTATTCATCCTCACATTTCTGAAATAATAGCAGGATCTGCTTCCTCAGAGGAATTTGGATGTTTATTTGTTTTTGATAGTTTTGTTCTTTTCAGGACTCCTGCAAAAGCTACCTACTGCATTTCACTACAATTCGGATACATACGCGAATCTCTTTACGCTGAACCGAATCGTCGGTATCTGTTCGCGTTAGATATCCGGACACTTTGGGTCACTGGGTAGTGGGGCGAGCATCCACCTCTAGGTGAAAACGTTATGGCTGCCAACCCTCCGAATTTACACGTTTACACTTAAAGCTGTCAACAACATTTCGACAGTCCTGTCTCCATCACTGACGCCCAAACCGTGTGAGGTAGCGGGGTTGCATGACCAATGGCATGGTTACAGTTCGTGCATTAAATCTTCACACAGTTCCAAGTCTGGATGTACATTTTGATAACCACAAAAAGTGAGTGAATACACTGAAAAAAGATGAATTAAGATTAAACCTCCTGCACTCTTTCCAAACACGCGGCTATCGACAGGGATCTGTACAACTGGGTCGTAAAACTGGTTTCTTTGGATAGTTTTGATTTTTGCTTTTAAAATGGGTATTCAGACTGTTTGTCACAAGAACTCTGACATATGTAAAAGTAAAGTCTGCTGGGCTTTTACTTCCCGAGCCTAGTGGCTCATCAGGCCGGTGCTTATTCCCGGTTTCTATAGCATGTAGCGGCCAGGAGTCCCCCTGGATGGGACGCTAGTCCATCGCAGGTTACCTTCCCAGTATATTTTTACTGGTACCCATTTATACTGCTGGGTGAACAGAGGCACACTTGTAGTTGAGAACTTGCCCAGGGGTCTTAGCACAGTAGAGTCTAACTGGGATTTAAACCCACAACCTCCTGAGCATGAGCCCAGCACCCTAACCACTACACCATCAGCCCCTGACATGTGTACCTTGTCGAGGAAAAAGTAAGGCACATAGATCTAGTGGGTCATTAGTGGTGTAAATGTAGAACGGGCGTTTGTACTTCCAAGGTTCTTGTGACAAACACAGTCCGAATGCCAATTTTAAAGGCAAAATTAAAAGCTGCCTGCAATGAGCAACTGGACGAGTTTAACTTCTCACCAGTTACACACTGATCCTGCAGATAACTCCACGTTTGGGAGGAGTCCAGGAGGTTTCATACTGATTCAACTTTTTCACTTTTTGTGGTGATCAGAATATAAATGCAGCCGTGGGGTCTCTCCCTCACGCCGGTCCCAAGCCCGGATAAATGCAGAGGGTTGCGTCAGGAAATGCAGCCGGCGTAAAACAAATGCCAAATAAAATATGCGAATCACAAGAAAGAATGACATACCGGATCGGTCGAGGCCCGGGTTAACAACGACCGACATCAGTGCCGTCAACCAACAGGGTGCTGATGGAAATTGGACTACTGTAGGTCGAAGACGTCGAAGAAGGAGAGGCGGGAGGCGTGTCCGTTGCCAGAGAGAGAAGAGGAAAGGCATGAGTCTAGGACTGAAAGTAGGGACTTTGAACGTTGGAACTATGGCAGGAAAAGGTAGAGAGCTGGCTGACATGATGCAGAGGAGGAAGGTGGACACACTGTGTGTTCAGGAGACCAGGTGGAAAGGTAGCATGGCTAGAAGCTTAGGAGCAGGGTTTAAGCTGTTCTACCATGGTGTGGATGGGAAGAGAAATGGAGTCGGAGTCATCTTGAAGTAGGAGTTTGTCAGGAATGTTCTAGAAGTGAAAAGAGTGTCAGACAGAGTGATGAGTCTCAAGTTAGAAATTGAAGGCGTGATGGTCAATGTTGTTAGTGCTTCTGCCCCACAGACAGGATGTGAGCTAGAAGAGAAGGAGTGATTCTGGAGTGAGTTAGATGAAGTGATGCAGAGTACCGCCAGAGGTGAAAGAGTGGTCATTGGGGCAGACTTCAATGGACATGTTGGTGCAGGAAACAGAGGAGACGAGGAAGTGATGGGCAGGTTTGGTATCCAGGACAGGAACGCAGAAGGACAGATGTTGGTAGATTTTGCAAAAAGGATGGAAATGGCTATGGTAAATACTTTCTTCCAGAAGAGAGAGGAGCATAGGGTGACTTATAAAAGCGGAGGTAGGAGCACACAGGTAGACTACATCTTGTGCAGGCGATGTAATTTAAAGAAAGTCAGTGGCTGCACTGTAGAGGGTAAGAGTGTTACCAGACTGCATAGGATGGTGGTTAGAGACAGTGGCCCTGAGGAAAAGACAGGAGGCAGAGCTGGAGGTAGCAGAGATGAAAATGTTGAGGTTCTCTTTGGGAGTAACGAGGATGGATAGGATTAGGAATGAGCACATCAGAGGGACAGCACATGTTAGATGTTTTGGAGACAAAGTCAGAGAGGCTAGATTGAGATGGTTTGGACATGTACAGAGGAGGGATAGTGAGTATATTGGTAATAGGATGCTGAGGCTGGAACTACCAGGCAGAAGGCCTAGAGGAAGACCAAAGAGACGATTCATGGATGTGGTGAAGGAGGACATGAAGGTCGTTGGTGTAAGAGTAGAAGATGCAAAGGATAGGGTGAGATGGAGGCAGATGATTCGCTGTGGCGACCAGAATATCAATCCACACTTGGAACTATATGAAAAGCTTATGGATGAACTGTAACCATGCTATTGGTGAGGTAACTGTAGCTATGCTTTTTTAAAATTATTTTTAGGGCATCGTTGATGGAGAAATATTGTTTTTGACAGCTTCAAATGTAAATTAAGAATGGCAGCCTCACACTGTTTTCACCTGGTAGTTGCTCGCCCCATTGCTAGGTGCAGTGACCCAAATGCCTGGATGTTTGTGGTCACAAATGGAATCATATAAGAAAAGGGAACTTAATGCTTGGTGGGATCCGACTATCAATGGTATCTTTAAGCTCTGGCTGCTAATCACTCGGGGGACAGTTCTGCTCAGTTAAAGTCCGCACTTGCTCACTTCACGTCCCTTGATTTGAATTTTGCCTCTGATTTCTCATGAAATCGCCTATTTTGCGCAGATTGTGGAAGTGAATAGGACATTGAATTCCCCAAAACCAGGCAGGGGTGGCCTGGTGGAGGGCAGTGGTTGTCTGGTGATAAAAGGTGCTGGATCACTGATCCTAAGGTTGGGGGTTTAAGCCTTACTCTCAATGGGTTGCCCCCCCCCCCCCCAGTGCAGCGAACTGGCTTATCAAAGGCCGGCCATGTCTCTCACTGTCTGTGGTATGAGGTTCATGTAAAAGAACATTGCTGACTTTCGGCAAGAGTAGCCGCACAGCTGTCAGCATGTTTCTGCCTGGCGAGCCGTCCAGGGTGTACTCTGCCCTTGCCCGGAGTCAGCTGGGATGGGTGCCAGCCTACCCGTGCCCTAATTAGGATTAAGCGGTTACAGAAAATGAATGAATGGACAAATTTCCCAAAAACCCGAGTTTTACTTCATCCATCAATCAACAATATCCTTAAGCTGTGATTGATTATTGCCTGAATTGCTCTTTTGGGAAGTTCGAGTTGCTTGAAAAAAGTTCACCCTTTGTTGATAATCCCGTTGCTTCCTGTATGGATCTGGCTTCACAGTGATTCACCGACGGTTCTTACCTATTAATCATAATCTGGCGAGTGTAATCAATTTCACTGTCGATGTCAGAGTTGAATTTAAATAACGGGATTGGTATGTTTAGCTTCGTATCCTCCTTGGAATTGCTCACACTGGAAGAGATAACGTTCAATGATTGGCCAGCAAAAGCACAACATAACCTACTACGATTTTCTCAAAAAAATTAGCATATTGTACTTTACATATTAGCATATGTACTGATAAAAAAAACAAACAAAAAAAAAACTTTCATATAGTTTAGATTCATTGCACACCAACTGAAATATTTCAGGTCTTTTATTGTTTTAATACTGATGATTTTGGCATACAGCTCATGAAAACCCAAAATTCCTATCTCAAAAAATTAGCATATTTCATCCGACCAATTAAAAAAAAAAAGTGTTTTTAATACAAAAAAGTCAACATTCAAATAATTATGTTCAGTTCTGCACTCGATACTTGGTCGGGAATCCTTTTGCAGAAATGACTGCTTCAATGGGGCGTGGCATGGAGGCAATCAGCCTGTGGCACTGCTGAGGTGTTATGGAGGCCCAGGATGCTTCGATAGCGGCCTTAAGCTCATCCACAGTGTTGGATCTGGTGTCTCTCAACTTTCTCTTCACAATATCCCACAGATTCTCTATGGGCTTCAGGTCAGGAGAGTTGGCAGGCCAATTGAGCACAGTAATACCATGGTCAGTAAACCATTTAGCAGTGGTTTTGGCACTGTGAGCAGGTGCCAGGTCGTGCTGAAAAATGAAATCTTCATCTCCATAAAGCTTTTCAGCAGATGGAAGCATGAAGTGCTCCAAAATCTCCTGATAGCGAGCTGCATTGACCCTGCCCTTGATAAAACACAGTGGACCAACACCAGCAGCTGACATGGCACCCCAGACCATCACTGACTGTGGGGACTTGACACTGGACTTCAGGCATTTTGGCATTTCCTTGTCCCCAGTCTTCCTCCAGACTCTGGCACCTTGATTTCCCAATGACATGCAAAGTTTGCTTTCATCCGAAAAAAGTACTTTGGACCACTGAGTAACAGTCCAGTGCTGCTTCTCTGGAGCCCAGGTCAGCCGCTTCTGCCGCTGTTTCTGGTTCAAAAGTGGCTTGACCTGGGGAATGCGGCACCTGTAGCCCAATCCACTGCTTCCACAGGTCCCTCAAGGTCCTATTTTTTAAATTCAACCTGTAAAACATCTCTGAATGCATCCCTATACATGCGCTGTGATGGTCGACTGTCGCAAAAAAAAAAATAAAAAAAAATATGGTATGGAGTTTGAATGATTTATGTATTTTTCCAATAATCAAGTGTAGTGGATTTGATAGTGAAACCGACGCTGAGTGGGAATATTAATGCACTAAAATTTAACTTGGTAAAAGTGAAGGGGTCCAAACTACATACTAAGTTTTATCTCATGTAGACATACCATAAGATTTCATTATATAAGAAGTTCATCAAACTTTTTTCCTCCACCTAGAATGACCTCAGTGCAGGTGCACAACCTCCTGGCACTTCTAACGCCATGCCTGAATCACGGGCTGCATCAGATACGGTACCAGAGGCCGCACAAGTGGATGATTGTGAGCGGATGGGTACCCTGTTTGGGATGTTCAATAAATGCCTGAAAGGAATGGGCTTCACACAGCTATACTTTGGAGAAAAGATTGTAGAGCCTGTGATGGTGCTGCTCTTCTGGCTGCTAATCTGGTTCCTTGGCATCCAGGCCCTGGGGCTCGTAGGGACACTCTGTATTATCATCATATACTTGCAAAAGTAGTGACGTCAGCAGGTTAGACTGATTGTTTGTGTCTTGGCCCAGTCTAACAGAGCTCAGCATAAAGAATGTCTCTTATTCTGTAATGTGTAGCATTATCACTTACAGTGGGTATAGGTCTCTCTCCTTTGTTATCCTCAAATCTCTGTAAACATACGCAGTGCCCTGCAAAAATGTTCAACCTTTATAAAGTTTTTATATGCTTTAGTTGTTTTAGTTCAGTAAAAAAAAACTTTTTATATCATTTATAGCGGAGTAAACTTGAAAGAGTTCAACCAGAACACTTCTGTGGAACTGTAAACGGGGATGGTACTAAGTGGGAAGTTTTGGAAGTTTGATATCGAAGGCTTTCTTCTCATCTATGCACTAATTTGAATGGTTTCTTTTTATCTATGTTTCCTTTATCAATCTGTTGAGTGACTACATGTTCATGACTTGCATGGATGTTAATGGCAAAGGCACTTTAACAGCAATGGAGTGATACGGTTTAACCTTATTCAAACAAAACCTTTGTGTGTGTGTGTGTGTGTGTATATATATATATATATATATATATATATATATATATATGTCACGCTTTCTCTAGAAACAATTAATCCTTGGAATTATTTATGTATTTTCCACATACGTGCACTAGGGGGCGACATCTTCCTGCTCCCATTCTTCTGGTAAGCAGGAAATGATCTGTTTGTAATAAATTGTAAAATATAATTACTACAAGTCCAAATGTACCAAAGCATGACATGTCATTCACAGTTTGGCATGGGAACTGTGTGTTAATTTTTTTTTTTTGATAATAATTTTTTAAAGTTTATATGAAGTGAATATTTACATTATGGTATCTGTGTGCTCTGGGATGGGTATTTGTGTGTATGGGGATGGGTTTAATGTGAAGATGAATGAATGAATTAATGAATAATTATTGCTCTTATGTCTAATTCTGTGGAAAACATTTAACCACATAAAACTAAATCATTATTGCATAATTACTCACACTGTTACGATAATGTGTATGATTCTTACATAGCAAATCATTGCAAATCTAAAACTTTTTAGAAATAAAACATTCAATCACAAATCATGAGACATTAAAATTTATTGAAAAGGATTAAGTTGTTATTTTATCTTTTTTAAAAGGCAAAACCTTTGAATAAAGAACTAGGTTAAGCTGTAAGATTTTTTTTACAGCTCCTTTACTTATGAAAAGTGTTTGAGTTGAAGCTGTAATGCAGGCATGTGTTTCAGTTATGATTGTAAGGTTATGAGAATATTTCCTCTTTTTGTTTAAAGATGTGATCAATGACAGCTTACAGGTGTTTACTTATACCTCATTTATCAGAATTTGTGCCACAATTTAGATCGGGGTGTCCAATCCTCCATCCAAAGGGCCAAAGTGGGTGCAGATTTTCATTCCAACCAAGGAACCACAGAGGCCACACCTTCCACCCGCTCTTTGATCTTAACATTCAGGGCATTTTAAAGTGTGGCTCATGCTTGGTTGGAATAAAAACATATTCCCACCCCTTTGCTTATAGGGGAGGACACTACTGATTTGTATAACTATTTATAGCATCTTACTGTGTTTTCTATCAGCTCTTTTGGGAATTTATTTTGAACATACACAATTGTTATGTATTTTACTTCTGTGTCCACTGTCAATTGTGGCCTAATACTTGCCTATCTGAATAAAAGTTATCTTTTGAAAGAATAAATGTATTCCTGGATTGAATAGTTTGGCAAATATGCAGGGGAACCTATTCATACTACATAATGACCATGCTACATGCTTCATTCTACATCTGTTGTGATTGATTAATCAGACTTGTATTAGTTTTCATACAACCACATATAGCCAAATATGTATGTGTGCGTGGGTGCATATATATATATATATATATATGTATATGTGTGTGCGTGTGTGTGTGTGTGTGTGTATGTGTGTATAGAAATATCCAGCTGGGGGGTGCACAAGCCAGTGTTCTTTCTCATGCCGTTCCTAAGCCCAGATAAATGCAGAGGGTTGTGTCAGGAGGGGCATCCGACATAAAACCTGTGCCAAATCTACTATGCAGATCAAAAATGTTACTTCCAAACTGGATTGGTCGAGTCCCAGGTTAAAAACAACCGCCATCAGTGCTGTTAACCAACAGGGTGCTGGTGGAAATTGGAAGAAGAAGGAGAGGCGGGAGGCGTGCCCGTAGGAGAAAGAGAAGAGGAAAGGCATGAGTCTAGGACTGAGAGTAGGGAGTTTGAATGTTGGAACTATGACAGGAAAAGCTAGAGAACTGGCTGACATGATGCAGAAGAGGAAGGTGGACATACTGTGTGTTCAGGAGACGAGGTGGAAAGGTAGCAAGGCTAGAAGCATAGGAGCAGGGTTTAAGCTGTTTTATCATGGTGTGGATGGGAAATGAAATGGAGTAGAAGTCATCTTTAAGGAGGGGTTTGTCAGGAATGTTCTAGAAGTGAAAAGAGTGTCAGCAGACAGAGTGATGAGTCTCAAGTTAGAAATTGAAGGTGTGATGTTCAATGTTGTTAGTGCTTATGCCTCACAGGTAAGATGTGAGCTAGAAAAGAAGGAGAGATTCTGGAGTGAGTTAGATGAAGTGATGCAGAGTACCCCCAGAGGTGAAAGAGTGGTCATTGGTGCAGATTTCAATGGACATGTTCGTGCAGGCAACAGAGGGGACGAGGAAGTGATGGGTAGGTTTGGTATCCAGGACAGGAACGCAGAAGGACAGATGTTGATAGATTTTGCAAAAAGGATGGAAATGGCTGTGGTAAATACTTTCTTCCAGAAGAGACAGGAGCATAGGGTGACTTATAAAAGCGGCGGTAGGAGCACACAGGTAGACTTCATCTTGTGTAGGCGATGTAATTTAAAGAAAGTCAGTGGCTGCACAGTAGTAGAGGGTAGGAGTTTTTACCAGACTGCAAAGGATGGTGGTGTGCAGGATGACGCTGATGGTGAGGAAGGTGAAGAAGGCAAAGGCACAGCAGAAGACAAAGGGGTGGAAGCTGAAAAAGGAAGAGTGTCATGTTGTCTTCAAGGATGAGTTGAAACAGGCTTTGGGTGGTCAGGAAGTGCTTCCAGATGACTGGACAACTACAGCAAATGTGATCAGGGAGACAGGTAGGAGAGCACTTGATGTGTCCTATGGAAGGAAAGTAGATAAGGAGACTTGGTGGTGGAATGAGAACGTACAGGAGTGTGTACAAACGAAGAGGTTAGCTAAGAAGAAGTGGGACATAGAGAGGACCGAGTAAACAGGAGTACAGGGAGACGCAACGTAAGGCGAAGGTAGCGGTGTCAAAGGCCAGACAGAGGGCGTATGATCACTTGTATGCTCGGTTGGACAATAAGGAGGGAGAAAATGATTTACACAGGGTGGCACAGGAGAGAAATAGAGATGGAAAGGACGTGCAGCAAGTTAGAGTGGTGAAGAAAAGGGAGTGAAATGTATTGACTGATGACAGATGTATGCTGGGAAGATGGAAAGAGTACTTTGAAGAGCTGATGAATGAGGAAAATGAGAGAGAAAAAAAGAGTAGAATAGGTGACCATTGAGTACCAGGAAGTAGTAAAGATTAGTAAGGGTGAAGTGAGGAGGGCATTGAAGAGGATGAAGAGTGGAAAAGCAGTTGGTCCTGATGACATACCTGTGGAGGTATGGAAGGGTCTAGGACAGGTAGCAGTAGACTTTCTGACAAGAACATTCAACAAGCTCTTAGAGAGTGAGAGGATGCCGGAGGAATGGAGGAGAAATGTGCTGGTGCCCATTTTTAAGAACACGGGAGACAGTTTGGGTTCATGCCAAGAAAGAGTACCACAGATGCAGTGTTTACATTGAGGATGTTAATAGAGAAGTACAGAGAAGGTCAGAGGTAGCTGCATTGTGCCTTTGCGGATCTGGAGAAAGCATATGACAAGGTGCTGAGAGAAGAACTGTCGTATTACATGAGGAAGTCTGGAGTGGCAGAGAAGTATGTTAGAGTGATGCAGGACATGTTTGAGAGATGTAAGACAGTGGTGAGGTGTGCTGTCGGTGTGACAGAAGAGTTCAAGGTGGAGGTGGGACTGCATCAAGGGTCAGCTCTGAGCACCTTCTTGTTTGCTATAGTGACGGACAGGTTGACAGTCAAGGTTAGACAGGAATCTCCATGGACTATGATGTTTGCAGATGACATTATGATCTGTAGTGAGAGCAGAGAACAAGTGCAGGAAAATCTAGAGAGGTGGAGGTATGCCCTGGAAAGGAGAGGAATGAAGGTTAGTCTTAGTGAGACATAATACATGTGTGTGAATGAGAAGGACCCAAGAGGAATGATGAGGTTACAGAGAGCAGAGATAAAGAAGGTGGAGGATTTTAAGTACTTAGGCTCAACAATCCAGAGCAATGGAGAGTGTGGAAAAGAGGTGAAAAAGCATGTGCAGGAAGGTTGGACTGGTTGGAGAAAAGTGTCTGATGTAATTTGTGATAAGATATCGGCAAGAATGAAAGGAACAGTATACAAGTACAAGACGATGATGAGGCCAGCGATGTTGTATGGTTTAGAAACAGTGGTGCTGAGAAAAAGACAGGAGGCAGAGCTGGAGGTAGCAGAGATGAAAAATGTTGAGGTTCTTTTTGGGAGTAATCAGGGATAGGATCAGGAATGAGCACATCAGAGGGCCAGTACATGTAAGATGTTTTGGAGACAAAGTCAGAGAGGCTCGATTGAGATGGTTTGGACATGTACAGAGGAGGGATAGTGAATACTGTATATTGGTAGTGGGATGCTGAGGTTGGAACTACCAGGAAGAAGGCCTAGAGGAAGACCAAAGAGGAAATTTATGGATGTGGTGAAGGAGGACATGAAGGTAGTTAGTGTAAGAGAAGAATATGCAGAGGATAGGGTGAGATGGAGGCAGATGATTCTCTGTGGCGACCCCTGAAGGGAAAAGCCGAAAGGAAAAGGAGAAGATAGAGAATTTTCTGAGTAGATCCTTCCGTAAGAGAGTGCTCAATACTTTTTGGTAGAGCAAATAACAATAAAAATAAAAGGGCAAGACAAAGACTTTCTATTGAAACTCCATTTATCACTACAGATCTGTTTCGAGGGGTGGTGAAACCATCCTTTCTCTTCAGGTGATTATAGAAGAATCTTCTAAATTAAGGCTAAATGACTGTTCCGATTTGACCCTAGGTCTCAGTGTGAATAGTTGTTTTGGCGAGCTGTTCAGGGTGTATCTCACTTTCGTCCAGTGTCTACTGCAACAGACTCCAGCCTGAGATGGGCGCCAGCATTCCCGGGACTCTAATCAGGATTAAGCGGTTCAGAAAATGAGTGAATTAGTAAATCAGATTTTTATCTGGAGACACATATAGATTTAATGAGCTAAAAGAAAATGTTCAGAACTGTTGAGTATTTATAATGCAGTGATAGCGGATGCAAAGCCATCAGCGTGTTTCTGTCCCTTGCTAAAGGGTTGTATCAGGAAGGGCATCCGACGTAAAAACCTATGCCAAATCAAACGTGTGAATCATTCGCTGTGGCGACCCCTGTTAAAGGGAAAAAGCTGAAAAGAAATCTCTATCTCATCTCAGTGGATGTCAACCTTAAATTTTACATTTAAACATTCAACAAGGCCATATCCAGTGCAACTTACAAAGGAGCTTTGTAGCTTCAAAGAAATAAAAAAATATTTGCTGAAGTCATGAAACCATCCTTACATACAGTATGCACCCTGCTGTTCTACAGTTACATTTACCTATGTAAGTGTATTTATATGTGCAGTGGTTGACATGTCTGTCTTACAGCAACAAAGTGCTAGGTCCTGGCTTGGTGATGACATTTCTGGGTGGAGTTCTGTGTGCATGTTCTCTGACTCCAGGTTTCCTCCCACAGTCCAAAGACATGCACATTAGGTCAACGATTGACCCTAATTGATCTCAAATTGACCCTAGGTATGACTGTGAAGGGTTGAGTGTGCTTTGACCCTGTGCTGAAATGGCAAGCTGTTCAGGTTGTACCTTGCCTTTGCCCAGAGTCAAATTAAATTGGCTCCAGCCTCCTGCTTATAGGACGAAGTAATTCTTTAAATGGATGTAATAAAGAATGAACAAGGATTCCTTTATCTAGAGCAAGTGGCTTGCTTCCAGACCACTTTAACTAGTTTAATTTCAGACTATCATTGTTGTTTTCTTATAGAACTTTTGCTGGTTGTATATTGATATGGGCATGTAAATATAAATGTGATTGTATAAACGTTGTGTATGATTATACACTCATGCCTCGGTTTAACGGACTAATAGGGGGGAACACTGGTCCGAAGTATCCAATTGTCTGAAGTTTCCGATTCCATATATTTCAATGATTATGTTACAAAAAAACTTTTACTTAAGCACACTATGTAATCTGCAAATGTATACCGTACCTATACTCTGTAAATGTACACCATAAGATCAGGGGTCGGGAACCTTTTTGACTAAGAGAGCCAAAAAAAAGACATTTTAAAATCCAATCCTCTGATATATATATATATATATATATATATATATATATATATATATATACAGTATATATCAGGGGTCGGAAACCTATGGCTCGCGAGCTAGATGTGGCTGTTTTGATAACTGTATCAGGCTTTCAGATAAATCAGGTGGCCTTTCTTAACAGAATAACAAATACATAATTTCACTGTCATTTAAATAAAAATACAAAAAAAAGCTATAAAGTTAAACAAAATAGATGAATAAATCTCGCCCATTTAAATCTATACATCTATTTTCACTGCCACGTCACTGTGGCGCGCAGCAGAGAGCCAATCCTTTCTGTACTCCAATGTGTGGGCGGGTCCGATACCTTGAAACTTCAATTTTATTGGATTATAACAACAGCCACAGACTGCGCGTGTTGTTTTTGAGTAAAGAGATAAATTTCTCTCGTTTTGATCAGCTCATTTCCACGAAGCCAAGCACAGCTGGCAAGCAAACACAAATGGACAGACATGGACAAACTTCATCCCACAGAGCAGCTGATTGCCAAAACTTGGGATGCACTTCCTGTCACATAAACACTGCAGCGTGTGAGTCCAATAAAATTAGAGTTTCAAGGTATCGGATCCGCCCGCACACAGAAAGGATTGGCTCTCCGCTTCGCGCCACAGTGACGTGGCATTGAAAGTAGATGAATAGATTCAAATGCACAATATTCTTCAAGCCAGTCTGGTCATCTGGTGGTCACTTTCGGAAACAACGGCCCGTGTCCAGACGATCCAGACTAGTTGGAAGCTACAGATTTTTTCTGTTGCAGCCGAAATCCGTTAAAGTGAAGTCAGTAAAACTGAGGCATGAGTGTATTCAGTTAGTGTGCTGTAAAGAGTGACATGGTAGTACTCAGCTGTTTTTGGGTCACTGTTGTTTTTTTGCCTGCATGGTCTAATTGGGTCTGGAATTTTCCATTCGGGAAACTTCCAGCATAGACCTAGTTGTGCATGCGCCCTGGTGGCGGGTCAGGTGATTTGGAATTTTCCAGAATGGAACTTTCTCGAACCTTAGGGAATCTATATTAAGGACCTGTTGCCGACTGGCTCCAGTCTCTTTGCGTCTCTTCAGCTGACACAGATCACCTAAGGAGTCTCTTCGAGTCTCTTCAGCGTGGCAGATCACCTCATCCAAGGTGGATCATGGAACGCGCTTCACCCAAGTTTCGTCATTCAAGACTCCATCACCCAAGTCCATCCTCCACGCTCAACCACAGTCAATGCTCGGATTTTAATAATTTGTTTCTTTCTAACGCGGGATTCCAAGCCCACCACCACCACCATGCCCGCTGTCTCTAAATTTGCCATGCTGCAGCTGCTTGGGGACTATCTTTGTTTTGGGACCCTTATTTAATTTGTATTTTGTTCAGCTTTAAGCTGTAAGTATTATTTTGCCTTACTTTGTTCATATTGTTAAATTGTATATATTGCATGTTGTGGTTTTTCGTGCTTTGCTGGTTTCATGGGGCAATTTTCATCTTCTATATTCCATACGTAACAATATCAGAAGGGTTCACTTCCTTGTGTATTCCCTCTATAGCACTTACACAAAGAACCTAGTACAGTTGGCCCCCAATTTCCGAAATTAATCCGTTCCAGATCCATTTTTGTATTGCGGGGATTTCGTAAGTAGGGGTCGCATCTTACATGTTAAACACCTAATTTGTTCCAAGCTCCAGTCTTTGGACTGGATAAGCCCCATGTCTGTCTTCCTTTCGGCTTTTTCCCTTTTACTCGGGAGTCGCCACTGGCAGAGGTTTTTACGTCGGATGCCCTTCCTGTCACAACCCTTTTAGCAAGGGACAGAAACACGCTGACGGCTTTGCAGCTACTCTTTACGAAAGTCAGCAATGGTTCTTTTACATGCCTCACACCATAGACAGTGAGAGACATGGCCCGCCTTTGATAACCCAGTTAGCTGCACTGGGGGGACAGTGACAAGCCTGTGGAGCGTGGGACTCGAACCCCCAACCTTTGGATCAGCGATCCAGCGCCCTATACCACTAGACCACCACTGCCCCTACTGGATAAGCCCCATAAACCCTTTAAAAATGATAAAAGTACAACAATTTTGTATGAAATATGTGCATACCTGTCAAGTTGTACGGTTTTGGCGTAATTTGTACAAGTGAGCACTGATTTTTAAATGTGTACGCCGTACGTCCGAAATCTGTACGTTTTTCGATCATTTCGGCTTTTTTTTTTTAACTCCGTTTTTTGTGTCACCGTTTCGGTAAAGAGACGATACGCCGAATTGGTCTGTAGCCGTTTCGTCTGCTCTTTCCGACCACGTGACCGCACTCTCACTTCCGCCATCATTCAAGTCAAACTTAATTGCGAGCTCAAGTGCCATGAAGTGAAGCCATCAAAAGAAATGATCGAAAGTGCCAAAAGTGCTACATATAGTTATAATAAAGATCACTGTTAAATTTTCTTAATCATGCAGCTGAAGATATTACTGTTTTATTTGATTGCACCAGGTTATATGTTACAACATTACCAATAAATTCATATTATATTAAAAATAGAGTTTAATTTTTGTTTCATATTGCACGCGATAATAAGACGCGTAAGATTAGTTGCTATTTTGTAAGGGCATAAGTAGCCATTTGTAAGATCGCCAACGGCCTCGGGTTGACAGGTATGTATGTGTTAAAAGTAAAAGAAAATTATTTATTAAACCATTAAACCATTATTAAACATTTTTATTAACACACACACACACACACACACACACACACACCCTATCTCCTTCTCTCGCGTGCACGCTGCGGGCCACACCCACAAGACATGGAATTCAAAGTGCATTTCCTGCTTGACAAACTCAACTTTAATTTGATTCCTTGAGGGATCGGGATGCCAGATGAGTTCAAATGCGCCCACATTTATTAAACATTTACTGAATTAAAACAATTAAAAAACTAAACTAAAAACTAAAGCGTGAAGCTTCCTTCTGTCTCTATCTGGGAGGCCAGCGGGGCGGAATGTTGAGGGACAGCCAATGAGAGAGCAACTCGCGCATCGTGTGAAATTTTGATTGGCGAGTTTGAATTTTGAATTTCTTTTCGTAAGAGGGGGTTGTTTCGTATCTCGGGGACGGAAACTCAAGAAAATGTTTTTCATAACCCGGGGATTTCGTACAAAGGGGTCTTTGTAAATTGTGGGCCGACTGTATACTGTTTTCAGAATGTTTGATGAATAAAAGTTACCTGTAACTGCAATTTTGTGAGTCAAAATATTTTTTGTGTCCAACATTCTCCATCACTGAGAGTGTAATAAGTTGAATTAAATGCGATGAGTGATCATTATTGTGCAAATATTCATCTTCATAGATCTGATAAAAGACAGAAAGATCAATGACTCTTCATATCTGAAACCTTGGTTGATTATTACAATTTACAGCAAAGCACCGAGTTTTCAAAACTTCTCACTATTTATACTGCTGTAAGCCATATCTGAGGGTCAGTAACATTGGCTAAGAGTGCGGAGCAAAGTTGGACCTCCAAGAGCACTGTCTGTAGGCTGTAGCTTGTTTACGTTGTTTGATAGTTATGTTTCTCCTCATTGCAGAGAAAACTTGCAAGAAAATGGCTGCCTGATTTCAAGACTAGAAGTCTGTTTCTTGCAACAAGCCAGTAAGGTCACCTCTGGCAGAAGAAAATTCTGATTCTTGAAAATTAAAAAGAGAAAAACAAACAAACATTCAAACTATCAAATACTTTAATTCCATGTTTTATTGTAGATTTTTTTGTGAGGATTGTCAGTATGCAATGTTTATCGGAACTTCCGGCTAGTTTACACCACTTTGAATTCGTCTTTAAAAATCTAAAATATTTAAAGGTAAGGTAAAGTCTGTTGGGTTTTTACACCCGAGCCTTGTGGCTCATCAGGCCGGTGCTTATCCCTGGTTTCCATAGCATGAAGCGACCAGGAGTTCAACTCCCCCTGGATGGGACGCTAGTCCATCGCAGGTTACCCTCCCAGTATATTTTTACTGGTACCCATTTATACTGCTGGGTGAACAGAGGCACACTTGTGGTTGAGACCTTGCCCAGGGGTCTTAGCATAGTGAGGTTCTCAGTGGGATTTGAACTCACCACCTCCCGATCATGAGCACAGCACCCTAACCACTACGCCACCGGCCCCACAAAATATTTAAAAGTATACTATAAAAAATCTTATTGGACCTGAGATGGCTTGGCGAGCTGTCCAGGGTGTTCCCCGCCTTTGCCCAGAGTCGGTTGAGATGGGCGCCAGCCTCCCCAAGACCCTAGTTAGGATTAAGCGGTTTACAAAATGAATGAATGAATAAAAATCTTATAAAAAGTTGTCTTTTTTTGCTCCTGTATTCCAGTGTAATCATTTTAGACTTCAATTAAAAAACCCATAATCTCAATTTTTGCTTGTTTTCATTATTATAATCTAAAACACCTTTAGAGAGTATGCTTTACTTTAGTTTCTGAATAAGTGGCTAAACAGAGTCTGTTGGCTACAATGCAGAGTTCAGTGTTAAGGTTAAAAGAAGTAAATATAAACTCTGGAAGTCTTTTTTTCCTTTTTTCAGGGATCGCCACAGTGAATCATCTGATTGGCATAGGTTTTTACGTTGGATGCCCTTCCTGATACAGCCCTTTTGCAAGGGACAGAAACATGCTGACGGCTTTGCAGCTACTCTTTATGAAAGTCAGCGATGGTTCTTTTACATGAACCTCTCACCATAGACAGTGACAGACATGGCCGGTCTTTGATAACCCAGTTAGCTGCACTGGGGGAGGGCAATATGGAGAGTGGGACTCGAACACACAACCCTAGGATCAGCAATCCAGCGCCCTTTACCACCAGGCCACCACTGCCCAGAAATATAAACTCTGGAAGTCTCATTTGATTTGCTTTTTATCGTTTCCACGCTACATATAAGAAAACTTTTAAAGACTGTCAATGAGATGCATTGCACAAATAAACAGCTCATTTTTTTTTTATACTGTGCTTTTATTGGTTCTGTTTCAGTGTAGTATGCACTAAAACTATTTTCCAGGATTTCTACGTTAAGTGCTGAGGACATACAAGGCATGTATGTGGTTCATATTTTCAAATCGTACCAGTAGGTTTTCCATTAGATGTACTTTGTGAAGGTCATCATCATATCACATCCTGCCAAAAATTTGACAAGAGCACAAAATGAAAACTTATGAGGGATGCCGCCAGGAGACATACGGCAGTATTAACGAAGATGTATAAATATCTGTAAGGAGGAAACAATTCCTAACAGATATTTATACATCTTCGTTAATTTCATCAAGGCAGTAAGGAAGTAAAACCTGCAGGTTTTATTTCCAACCTTAATCATGCACACCTGAGTACCTGATTACTGCCTTGAAGAAATTGTTGAATAGGTCAAAAGGGTGTGTTAGAATTTGGGTGGAGATAAATCCTGCAGGAAAGTAGATCAGGGTTGAAGACCGCTGCATTAGAGTCTAGTTTATTAGTTTCCAGCCAATATCAGTCCACTGTATGTAGATATTGTTGCAGAGATAGATAAAGATGCTTCATGGCTTTAACACTGTTTTATCTTTTTATAAAAATACTTTAAAAATTATTTATTATAGAAAACTACTCTAGTTTGTTCTGTTTGTCTTTCTGGATGGTAACTGTCAGTACACTCAAACAATATGCCCCAAATTGGTATCACAATTGTATCAAATGGACTCCAGTGTTCTGTAGTGGTCAACAGAAAATAAACAATAACCATCTAACAAATTGTTCGGAACTGTATACCCTTTTGCAAACACAAACAGGAAAAAATATTCCAAAGAAAATCTTTTCTCTCTTAATTGATTTATAATAACAGACATGACTCATGGGATGCTTATAAGTTTCACAATACTGTAATATGCCATAAAATCTAAACATACGAGTCACCAGACTACAATTAGTTCTGAGCTGCACAGAATCATCTTTTATAGGAAGTATGAATGAACAGGGCACTGAGGGAACATCAGGGAAAATGCCATAAATTCTCAATAGAAGAAAAGTGCCCACAGCTTCCTGTCACAGTCTTGGCTATATTGGCAGCTAAAAATACTAGTAGCCTATCCAATTTTCATGTTGGCCTTTGGCTAAAAACAAACACACCGAGAGGGGAGAGCATCCAGTAATACACCCAGTATTTGAAATAGAAGCATCAGCCCTTAGGGTCATAACAAGTAGAAAAGATCTGCCCAGATATTTGAACCAGATGTTGCACACAATTCATACCAGGCTCAGGCAATACATTTTGAGCAAACCAAACTTATGAGTTACATGTGCCGATGTGCTTTGGTCCTCACCTGGCCATTCTTCTGCTCACTGACTTTAGAGAGAGCAACACACCTTTTGGATCTCTTTTCTAGAGGGGGGGGATTTAGGTAAAAATGGGGCACTGTATATATATATATATATATATATATATATATATATATATATATATATATATATATATATATATATGTGTGTGTGTGTGTGTGTGTGTGTGTGTGTGTACAAAGAATGCTAATAAAAACCTCCCATATTAATTATTAAAAACCTCAATCAGGTACTTATGGTCCAATCTGACTTTGACTAATTAAGATCCAGATAAGAAACAGCACTAAAAGTAAAGAAAGGGTCACAAGATCCAAGATTGCACAACTGTAAAACCAATGCAAATTCCAATGTAATAAAAATAACAATTTTATACTTAGATGGTTGTGTGGCTTTAGAGCTGTCAAAAGTCAATAACATTTTTTTTTTAATTGACAAAGGGAAAAAATTACTCTTACAGTTGTAGGTCAAAATTTCTGAACCCCTAAGGGTTCACTCTTCATTAAGAAATGATGCATCTCTATTACAGTGACTACGATTTCCCCGTTTCATCTATTAAAACGGGTTCGCTTTATTGTTCAAAGGGAAGGCACTAGAGCTCGAGCACTAGAGAACTAGAAACATGGAAATCAAACTAAAGCAGGAACCGGTGGAGCACGGAGCTGAGAGCCAGAGAGATCACGGGGAAGAGGGACAATCTTCTAGCACCAGGAAGAGCGCTGCTAGTCTTTATGGCCTGTGATTCAATGGAATCAGGTGTGATTGTTTAGCATTTCACCCTGCATGTGACAGCCACGCCCCTCTCCAATGTGCAACTCTTTTGTGAGAGACCATAACACACTACAAATCCACAGTGCAGTTAATGCATAAGAACATTAAACATAAGAATTTTAACCTTTGTGGTGGTGAGCAGTTGGCATACGTAAATGTTGGAGAGGAAGAGAAGAACTGGATTCCCTTTCTGGATTTCCCTTTTTGTATTTTTATAAAAATATATATGGATATGTATGTGCATGTGTATGTATATATATATATATATATATATATATATATATATATATATATATATATATATATATATATATATATATATATATATATCTTCTTCTTCTTCTTTTACTTTCGGCTGCTCCCTTCAGGGTCGCCACAGCAAATCATCCGCCTCCACCTCACCCTGTCCTCCGCATCTTCTTTTCTGACTCCAACGACCTTCATGTCTTCCTTCACCACATCCATAAATCTCTTCTTCGGTCTTCCTCGAGGCCTTCTGCCTGGTAGTTCCAACCTCAGCATCCTACTGCCAATATACTCACTATCCCTCCTCTGTACATGTCCAAACCATCTCAATCTAGCCTCTCTGACTTTGTCTCCAAAACATCTTACATGTGCTGTCCCTCTGATATACTCATTTCTGATCCTATCCATCCTCGTTACTCCCAGGGAGAACCTCAACATTTTCATTTCCGCTACCTCCAGCTCTGCCTCCTGCCTTTTCCTCAGCACCACTGTTTCTAAGCCATACAACATCGCTGGCCTCACCACCATCTTGTACACTTTTCCCTTCATTCTTGCTGACACTCTTCTATCGCACATCACACCGGATACTTTTCTCCAACCATTCCAGCCTGCCTGCACACGCTTCTTCACCTCTTTTCCACACTCTCCATTGCTCTGGATTGTTGAGCCTAAGTACTTAAAATCCTCCACCTTCGTTATCTCTGCTCCCTGTAACATCACCGTTCCTCCTGGGTCCTTCTCATTCACACACATGTATTCTGATTTTCTGAGGCTAACCTTCATTCCTCTCCTTTCCAGGGCATACCTCCACCTCTCTAGATTTTCCTGCACTTGTTCTCTTCTCTCAGTACAGATCACGATGTCATCTGCAAACATCATAGTCCATGGAGATTCTTGTCTCACCTCGTCTGTCAGCCTGTCCATCACCATAGCAAACAAGAAGGGGCTCAGAGCTGACCCTTGATGCAGTCCCACCTCCACCTTGAATTCGTCGGTCACACCGACAGCACACCTCACCACTGTCTTACATCTCTCATACATGTCCTGCACCACTCTAACATACTTCTCTGCCACTCCAGACTTCCTCATGCAATACCACAGTTCTTCTCTTGGCACCCTGTCATATGCTTTTTCCAGATCCACAAAGGCACAATGTAGCTCCCTCTGACCTTCTCTGTACTTCTCTATTAACATCCTCAAGGCAAACATAAGATAAGATAAGATAAGATACAGCTTTATTAATCTCACAATGGAGAAATTCACTGTTACAGGCTCTTGAGGTACTATCAGTAGGGGGTGCAAAAATAGGTACAAGTACGAACATACACACATACATATATATTATATAAGTAAATAAATAAATAGATACATAAATAGTATAAATTACTAAACAATAAACAATAAAAGAAAAGAAAAGAATGGAGCAACTTTATAGATTGGCCTATATTCAAGTGTAATGTATCTGAGGGCAGAGTAGATGGGTTGATATGGTTCACAGTCAGTGGGGTAGATGTGGCTGATTAAAGTACACGGGGTTTTTATTGCACATAACCGGTATTTTCACAGACAGTTACAAAGTGGCGTTGTACAGTCTGATAGCGGTGGGAATGAGCGACCTGCTGGTGAAGCGCTCCTTCCCTGCACTGAGGATGCCTCAGTCGTACACTGAAGGAGCTGCTTAGCTCTCGACAGTCTGGTGCAGTGGGTGAGAGCTGTTGGACAGGATGGATGTGAGCTTTGCTACCATCCTCCTCTCACTCACCTCCTCCACAGAGTCCAGTGGGCAGCCGAGGACAGAGCTGGCCCTCCTGACCAGCTTGTTGAGTCTCTTTCTGTCCCGCCTGTGCTGCCCGGGGCCCAGCAGATGGCAGCGAGAGGATTGCAGAGGCTACCACAGAGTCATAAAATGTCCTGAGCAGAGGTCTGCATATGCCGAAGGACCTGAGTCTCCTCCAGAAGGTGGAGGCGACTCTGGCCCTTCTTGTACAGAGGCGTTGGTGTTGTGGGACCAGTCCAGTTTATTGTTAAGGTGAACACCCAGGTACTTGAAACTGTCCACTGTCTCAATGTCCTGTCCTGGATGTTCACTAGTAAATGTGTGTGTGTGTGTGTGTTTGAGTGCTTCTCCTGAAGTCGACCACCATCTCCTTCGTCTTCCTAGTGTTCAAGCACAGGTGGTTGCGCTCACACCAGTCCACCAAGTCGACGATGACCGACCGGGACCCCACCTCCTTCCCCCCTGACACACGGCCCACGATGGCGGAGTCGTCCGGAGAACTTCTGGAGGTGGCAGCTGTTTGTGTTATATATGAAGTCCCGAGGTATAGATGTTAAAAAGGAAGGGTGAGAGGACGGTGCCTCTGCGGTGCCCCCGTGCTAAGCAGACTACCACCTTTGACTTACAGCCGCGCAGCCGCACGTACTGTGGACGGTTAGTAAGGTAGTCAATAATCCAGGCAGCAAGATGCCCGTCCACTCCCGTCCTCCAGCTTCGCCGCAGGCGCCGCTGGCCTGATGGTGTTGAAGGCGCTGGAGAAGTCAAAGAACATGACCCTCACAGCGCTGCCGGCGATCTCCAGGTGGGTGAGTGCCCGCTGCAGAAAGGTAGATGACGGCGTCTTCTACCCGATGTTGGGCCTGTCAGGCAAACTGCAGCGGGTCTAGGTGGGGCTCACCATAGAGCGGAGGTGTTCAAGGAGGAGCCTTTCCATGATCTTAATGAGGTGGGAGGTCAGGGCGACAGGTCTGTAGTGGGCTGGTTCCTTCGCTTGTGCTGTTTTGGGAACCGGAACCACACAGGAGGTCTTCCAGAGGACTGGAACCTTCTCCAGGCTGAGGCTCAGGTTGTACAGGTAGCATAGTACCACACAGAGCTGGTCTCGCAGGTCCTCAGCAGCCTGGGACTGATGCCATCAGGTCCTTCAGATTTCCTCTGATTTAGTCGCCTCAGCTGTCTCCTCACCTGGTCTGATGTGAGGGAGAGGGGGCTGGGGTGGGCTGCAGAGGGAGGGGATGTGTCTGTCGGGCTGTAGCAGTCAAGTGAAGTTGGCCTGGGGAGGGGAGGTGTCAGCTGGTCTGGAGGCGTGTGAAGAGGGAGGGGAACGGGAGGGGGTGCAGAGGGGAGGGGAGAATCAAACCTGTTGAAGTAGCAGTTTAGTTCATCCGCCCCAGCGCTGGTTACCATCAGCTGTCCCTCTGACACTCTGCCCAAATCCAGACATGGTCTTTAGTCCTCTCCAGACGTCCCATACGTTGTTTTGAGCCAGCTTCTCCTCCATCTTCTTCCCATAGTCCTTCTTTGCCCTCCTGATCCTCCACTGGAGCTCACGCTGGACCTTCTTCTGCTCTCTCTCTGTCCCCGAGATGAAAGCCCTCTTTTTCTGGTTCAGGAGGACTTTGAGCTCAGGGGTGACCCATGGGTGGTTGTTGGAGAAGCACCGCACTGCGTGTTGGCACGGTGCTGTCCACGCAGAAGTTCATGTAGTCGGTGATACAGTGTGTGAGGCCGTCGATGTCATCACCAAAGGAGTTACAGAGCATGCTCCAGTCTGTGGTCTGGAAACAGTCCCTAAGCCTCTCGTTGGTCTCCTCGGTCCACACTTTCACAGACCTCTTCTGTGCAGGTTCCTTTCGCACCCTGGGTGTGTATTGGGGGAGCAGGTAGACCAGGTTGTGGTCTGAGCGTCCCAGTGGGGGGAGGGGGGAGGAGCTGTAAGCGTCCTGCAAGCGT
Organism: Plotosus lineatus; assembly: GCA_024760905.1. NCBI lineage: Eukaryota > Metazoa > Chordata > Actinopteri > Siluriformes > Plotosidae > Plotosus > Plotosus lineatus. The sequence continues at coordinate 54,275,417 of CM045736.1, forward strand.
CCAACATTGCATCTGTGGTGCTCTTTCTTGGCATGAATCCAAACTGTTGTTCACAAATGCTGACCTCTGCCCTTAGTCTAGCTTCCACTATTCTTTCCCATAACTTCATCGTATGGCTCATCAACTTTATCCCTCTGTAGTTGCTGCAACTCTGCACGTCTCCCTTGTTCTTAAAAATGGGCACCAGCACACTTCTCCTCCACTCCTCCGGCATCTGCTCACTCTCTAGTACCTTGTTGAATGTTCTTGTCAGAAAATCTACTGCTACCTCTCCTAGACACTTCCATACCTCCACAGGTATATCATCAGGACCAACTGCCTTTCCATTCTTCATCCTCTTCAATGCCCTTCTCACTTCACCCTTACTGATCTTTGCTACATCCTGCTCCTCAATGGTTACCTCTTCTACTCTTTTTCTCTCTCATTTTCCTCATTCATCAGCTCTTCAAAATACTCTTTCCATCTTCCCAGCACACTTCTGTCATCAGTCAATACATTTCCCTCTCTGTCCTTTATCAATCTAACTTGCTGCACGTCCTTCCCATCTCTATTTCTCTGCTGTGCCAACCTGTATAGATCATTTTCTCCCTCTTTACTATCCAACCTATCATACAAGTCATCATACGCCCTCTGTTTGGCCTTAGCCACTGCTACTTTCGCCTTACGCTGTGTCTCCCTGTACTCCTGTTTACTCTCTTCGGTCCTCTCAATGTCCCACTTCTTCTTGGCTAACCTTTTCCTTTGTACACACTCCTGCACTTCCTCATTCCACCACCAAGTCTCCTTATCTACTTTCCTTCCAGAGGACACACCAAGTACTCTCCTACCTGTGTCCCTGATCACATTTGCTGTGGTTGTCCAGTCATTTGGAAGCACTTCCTGGCCACCCAAAGCCTGTTTCAACTCCTCCTTGAAGACAACACGACACTCTTCCTTTTTCAGCTTCCACCACTTTGTCTTCTGCTCTGCCTTTGCCTTTTTCACCTTTCTCACCATCAGCGTCATCCTGCACACCACCATCCTATGCTGTGTCTGTATATATATATATATATATATATATATATATATATATATATATATATATATATATATATATATATATGTGTGTGTATGTGTGTGTACATATATGAGTTCACGGGTATGTAAAAAATGTATGTACATATATGCATGTATCGATACCAATATTTAAGAGAACCCGCCCCCGAATACATAATGGTCATCACCCCATCTAGAGGACGCCATGTTTATCGACATAGCACCGCCCCCAGCACTTTGTAATCATTCTTCTATAATCACCTGAAGAGAGAGGATGGTTTCACCACTCCTCGAAACAGATCTGTAGTGATAAATGGAGTTTCAATAGAAAGTCTTTGTCCTGTCCTTTTATTTTTATTGTATATATATATATATATATATATATATATATATATATATATATATATATTTATTTTATATATATATATATATATATATATATATATATATATATATATATATATATATATATATATACACAGTTTTCTTAATTTCAGTGTGATGGTTTGAACCTGACAGTGTTTTTTTTTTTCAATCAGTCTCATTTGAAGGCATTTAATTTTTATATAAAGGTTGAAAAGATACATACTGATGTTGTTGGAATAAACAGAAATGAAAAAAAGTCATTTTTTGTTAATTTTTGGGGCTTACCAGGGTGACTGATGGGTTTAAAAAGGGTGTGTCAGATTAAAATGAGAATGATTTCTCTTATCATCTCTTCATAAAACTCTTTCTAGACATGTTTTCTGAAAGTTTATATGGCTGAGGTGCATTAAAATGTTTGGTTGCTAAGTACTAATGATGTTGGAAGAAGGGCAATCTTTGTGCTCATTTTTCTCTAAAACATCTTTTGAAATTTTTCGTTGAATGCTGACACAAGAAATGACATAGCTCGCTCAGTTTTCAAGGTATTGACAAACTTTTTGCTGCATTTTTCAGCTTTGGGCCTCCTCTATCTGACTGTGTAAAAATCTCGTTTTTTTCATTTTTGTACCCAAGAGCCTACTTTCGGTGGAGTGACTCACATATATGAAGTGAGATCCCTATATTCCTATCACCAGCTACTTCCTCCAGCTCTTTCTGGGGATACCGAGGCTTTCCCAGGCCAAACACAAGATATAATCCCTCCAGCTTGTTGTCAACCCCAGGGTCTCTTCCCAGTTGGGCAGGCCCGAAACACAACACCAGGATGCATTCTAATCAGACACCCGAGCCACGTCAAATAGCTCCTCTCAATGCAGAGGAGCAGCATTTCGTCTCCGAGCTCCTCCCGGATGGCTGAGCCTCTCACCCTATCTCTGATCATGAGCCCCACCACCCCGCAAAGGAAGCTCATTTCACCCGCTTGTATCCGTGATTTTGTTGTTTCAGGCACTACCCAAAACCCGTGACCATAGCTGAGGGTTGTAACTTAGATTGATTGGTAAATTGAGAGGTTTTCCCAGTGGCTCAGTTCCCTCTTCACCACGACAGACTGGTACAAGCTCTGTTTTACAGAAGAGACTGCAGCGATCCATCTGTCAATCTCCTGCTGCATCCTTCCCTCACTCAACAACAAGACATTGATATCCTTGAACTCCTCCACTTATCAGTGATATTTTAATATTTCATACATAACAAAAAAACTATTTGCCATCAGAGGAGTAAAAAAGCATTTATCTAACGATGCTTTGTAAAACTCATAATTCGAAGGAGTTATGAAAACCAGAAGCCATAACGTGGTAGATGCAACCAAAATGAAAGAAATGCTGGAATATTTTTCTATCTCAGGCTCTGACTGAGGTGGAACAGACAACCATATCACAATGTACCGTATACTCCCTCAAATGGAAATATTCCGCTGAAGCAATATGAACCGCATACACCCACATACCCTGATGATGGGAAAACCGGACAAACATTTGGAGACAGACTACACAGCAAGGACTGTTCGGCCATGAATATCTGTTAATACCTTATTATTCACACAAACAAATCCAAATCAGAATTTTTTAGAAATACACTAATATCATCTATATTAAATTTACAGTTGGTTGAAGTGCTCTTAGAAGCCAGATCACAGACAAATCAGGTCTATATGCACACACACACACACACACACACACACACACACACACACACACACACACACACACACACACACACACACACAATTTCCTGTGGAACAAAAATCTGATTGTCAGAGTAGCTTCCACATAACTGTGTGTGTGTGTGTGTGTGTGTGTGTGTGTGTGTGTGTGTGTGTGTGTAGATCTAATATGCCTGTGGTCTGGCTTCTAACAGCACTTGCACCAACTGTAAAGTTAATATAGACGAAATCAGCTATTTCTCAATAAATTCTGTAGACTCACAGATTAAGATTTAATATAAGAGCACACATTGCACATTTTAAACAGCATTAATTATGTATATATGTGTTTCAGGTCAACAAATGTCAGTCTGCTATTGCCTAGGAACCCATATGATCGAGGAGATTAAAATGGCTCCACCCCAAATTAAATACAAATCAAGGTAGTATATTATTTTTCTTGCCTTTGCTGTTTAATCATACTCTATTTTAATTATGAAAAATGTTGCTTTTTAGATGGGGCATGGTGCATACTGTGACTCTGGCCTGTGTTGTAAGTGATTGCGACAGGTGTTTGTCACACTGATTTGTACCATCTGTTTGAGAGAAGCCATAAGGAGGACTTTCCTGCTGTTCTTGGCAATGAAGGGGCTGGTGTGGTGGAGAACATTGGACCTGGAGTTACTGAGTTTAAACCCGGTCACAACACCAACAATGAAAAGCCAACTCACCACCAGGTAGTGATCGGTAGACAGCTCAGCTCCTCTCTTCACCCGAGTGTCCAGAACATATGGTCGCAAGTCCGATGACATGACTACAAAGTCAATCATCGAACTGCGACCTAGGGTGTCCTGGTGCCAAGTGCCGACACAGGAAAAAATCATTATTATGCAACACAGCCCCTGAAGTACACTAAGTATTTGATTGTATCAATCTGTATCTAAACATTATATATATTTATGTATGTGTGTGTATGAGTATACGCACATGAATGTACGTGTACATATATGTGTAGATATATGTATGTATATGTACTATATATATATATATATATATATATATATATATATATATATATATATGCATGTATGTAAGTGTGTATGTGTGGATACCTATATATATATATATATATATATATATATATATATATATATATATATATATATATATATATATATATATATATATATATATATATATATATATGTGTGTAGATATATGAGTCCACGGGCATGTAAAAAATATATGCACATATATGCATGTATCGATACCAATATTTAAGAGAACCCGCCCCCGATTACATAATGAACACCACCCCATCTAGAGGACGCCATGTTCATCGACATAGTACCGCCCCCCAGCACTTTGTAATCATTCTTCTATAATCACCTGAAGAGAGAGGATGGTTTCACCACCCCTCGAAACAGATCTGTAGTGATAAATGGAGTTTCAATAGAAAGTCTTTGTCCTGTCCTTTTATTTTTGTTTATTTGCTCTACCAAAAAGTATTGAGCACTCTCCTACGGAAGGATCTACTCAGAAAATCCTATATATATATATATATATATATATATATATATATATATATATATTGGGGCCAATAAGTATTGGGCTACGTAAAAATGTGCAAGTTCACCCATTTAAAAATATAAGAGAGGTTTGTAATTTTCTTCATAGGTACACATCAAGCTTGAGAGACAGAATGTAAAAAAAAAATCCAGGAAATCACATTGTATGATTTTTGAACAATTTATTTGTGAAAATGGGAGGCCAATAAGTATTGGGCAGCCAGCAAAAGTTACTTTTAATACCTTAATAATGTAGCCTTGGTTGGCAATGACAGAGGTCAAACGGTTTCTGTAGTTCTTGACCAGGTCTACACACACTTTAGTTGGTATTTTGGCCCACTCCTCTCCACAGATCTTCTCTAGAGCTGTGATGTTTGAAGGCTGTTGCTTGGCAACTCGACGTTTTTAACTTCCTTCACAGATTTTTGATTGGGTTGAGGTCTGGAGACTGGCTAGGCCACTCCAGAACCTTGATATGATTTTTACGGAGCCACTGCTTGGTTTTCTTGGCTGTGTGCTTTTGGATCGTTATCATGCTGGAAGACCCAGCCATGTTTCATCTTCAATGCTCTGACCGAGGGAAGGAGGTTTTTACCCAAAATGTCACAATACATGGCTCCATTCATGTTGCCATTGATACGGTGCAGTCTTCCTGTCCCTTTTGCAGAAAAGCATCCCCAAAGCATGATGTGTCCACCCCCATGCTTCACAGTAGGTATGGTGTTCTTGGGATGCAACTCGGCATTCTTCTTCCTCCAAACACGGCAAGTGCTGTTTAAACCAAAAAGTTCAATTTTGGTCTCATCTGACCACATCACATTCTCCCAATCCTCCTCTGGATCGTCCAGATGGTCTTTAGCATATTTCAGACGGGCCTTTACATGTTTTTTGTTTAGTAGGGGAACCTTTTGGGCAATGCAGGATTTCATCTCATGACGACGTAATGTGTTAGTTATTGTCATCTTTGTGACGGTGGTTCCTGCCGTCTTCAAATCATTGACCAGTTCCTGCCGTGTAGTTCAGCGCTGATTACTCACTGTACTCAGGATCCTTTGAACCCCAGGAGGTGAGATCTTGCATGAAGCGCCACTCCTAGGGAGGTTGTCAGTGATGTTATACTTCTTCCATTTTCTAATAATATTTCCAACTGTTGATCTTTTCTCAAAAAGTTGTTTACCAATTGCAGTTTGACTCATCCCAGCTTTGTGCAGTTGTACAATTTTATCTCTGATGTCTTTGGGAAGCTCTCTGGTCTTGGTCATGGTGAAGGCTGCAGTCTGACAGTTTGAAGGTGTGTGCAGGTTTGAAGGTGTCTCTCATGCATCTAATCAGTTCAAACAGGTGCCATTCATACTGTTAACGAGTGGGGGCCGAAATAATGTTTGTTTTCTAGCTGTCCAATACTTATTGGCCTCCCATTTTCACAAATAAAATTTTAAAAATCATGCAATGTGATTTCCTGGATTTATTTTTACATTCTGTCTCTCAAGCTTGATGTGGACCTATGATGAAAATTACAAACCTCTCTTATCTTTTTAAATGGGTGAACTTGCACATTTTTACGTAGCCCAATACTCATTGGCCCCAATATACTTATTGTATATATATATATATATATATATATATATATATATATATATATATATATATATATATATATATATATATATATATATATATATATATATACAGTAGGCCCTTGCCTATTCATGCTTTTGCAGTCACGGTTTGCATATTTGCAGATTGCTGAGCAACTGTCACGTCATTCAATTTCAAGAATTTCTTTCCTCCTTCCTGCTGATTGGTTTAGATGATGTAATGCCCCTTTTTCTTCATTCATGCACAAGTTGTCAGTGAGCCTTTTTTTAATGTGTTTCAATTACCAGTTAAGCTCAAACTCAAATGCTGTGCGTCTTCTCTGGCTAAGCAATAGAAAATGTTGGCTGTCTCTTCTGAAGAAATAAGACTTACTCCTGAAGAAACGATAGTTTCCTCTGAAGTTCCTGAAGAGGAATAATCATCTGAACTGTTCTATTGAAGTCTTTTTCAATTATTATTCCACTACAATATCTAAGTTAATGTTTAGAATGTTTGTGTGTGTGATTTTATGTTCTGTAGCATGTTTAACAAACGATACCAAAAGGATAAACTTGCTTGATGTCATTTTACATTGAACAATGTAAATCCTTGTCCAAGACAATCCTTGTCTCCAGGATGGCGGCCGACATCGCGGAATTCTCGGAATCAAATTGTTTCTTTGTTAGTTTTAATTTGTTTTGTATGTTGTTGTTTGTTTGTTTTTTGCACTATGCTCATCTATGACCCGTTGACCCTATTACAGCTATGGGAGCGCAGTGTTTTCGGACATTTAGAACTGAGCACGCTCAACTCCTGTCCTGAGCTAATATGCTATGATAGCTCAATGCTAGCCGCACCCCGGTTAACAATAAGCCCAGGTGGAGACGTGGCAGGCGGGAAGGGGCTGAACAACGACTCTGGCGCTTGGCGAGGAGTGGAAGGTTAGCACTTCCGGTCATACTGCTTGCAAATGTTCAGTCTCTGCGAAACAAGATGGACCAACTTCATGCTCGGATTGCAACACCGAGGGATCTACAGGTCTGCTTCATGCTGTATCTGTGAAACATGGCTCGAGGAGAGTACACCTGACAAGGTGATTACACCTGCCGGCTACACGGCCTTCACGGAGAACCGGAGAGCGGCGTATTCGTGCATGTAATATGATACATGGGGTTTTACTTCTGGGTACAGAACTCGCGGATTATCTTCATTCACATGAGGGGCCGGACCCAAACCCCCGCGAATAACGAGGGCCTACTGTATCTGTCTGGCATTCATTCATCTTTCATTTTCTGAACTGTTTAATCCTAATTAGGGTTGCGGGGAGGCTGGCGCTCATCCCAGCAGACTCCGGGCGAGGGCAGAGTACATTCTGGACAGCTTGAAAGGTCATCACAGGGTAGAGGCACACTAACGGCTATGCAGCCCTTCTTGTCAAAAGTCAGCAATGGTTTTTTTTTTACATCAACCTCCACCATAGACAGTGAGAGACACGGCTGGTACCCAGTATGTTTCAGGATTTAAGAGTCAGGATTCTGCTCCAAAGCTTGTCCGAGACTACATGGCCAGTCGTATAAAGCTGGACGAATTTGTAACAAATACTATGAATCTTGAGCAAGTCAACAATACCATTGAACTCATGAAGACGGGAGCATGGTAAGTGCTTTATTCTACAGTATCCAAATGTCTTAAATGTTTAATAATTTATTCAACATTTATTTTGTGTGTTGTAGCATTCACACCATCCTCAATGTATCTAAGTGAGACGAGCACAGCCACTCAAACACTACAGCTACATGGGACCAAAGTCATTGGTGCTTCTACCATGTCTTCAGATCATCATTCTTCATCTTTAAATAAACTTGCAAATGCTACGCCTACACGTTTTCTTGAAAAAGAGTTAATGATTTAAACCCCTATAGTACTCAGTCAGAAAAGGTGCTCATAGTGTTGCACTCACATTAGTCAATTATTGTCCTGAACCTGCATGGAATTATAAATCTATAACCTGCATACTGAAATAATTATGGTCTAGTCCAGATATTGTGCAATTCTAAAAGGCTACAGGGTGGATTTACACCAAAACCTTAATAAGAATGTAATAACTATTTAAGAACTTAATAAAAAATGACCTTTGGAGAATCTGCAAAATGTGCAACTGCAAAACATCTGTTCACTTTAATTCATTGAAATCCCTTCTGACATTAAGCCATATGTCCTTGCATAACTGGAGCAAAGTTTGAATTCTAGCAAGTCATGTATGTCTGTTGAAATATGAAGACAACTCCCAATCTATAATTCAAACAGATATTTTACAAACGCAATCTGCAGACTAAACATGAAATGTTTAGTAATTGCCAAGACCAAAACGTGAGCTGTATTTTCCCAACTACTGTAATAATATAAAAAAGGAATCAGTTTTGATTCAACAGTCATTCTAATTCAATTCACTTTTATCTGTACAGTGCTTTTTATGCTTGGCATTGCTGCAAAGTAGATTAGCACAGTAAAACAAATAATATAGATAATGTGGTGCAAGATCATTCCAGTCTGTTGCATTCTGTACTAACTGGATCTTTATACACCTATTAAAACATATAGACTGTAAAACTTTACAGTAATCTAATCTTCAGGTTACAAAAGTACGAGTAAGTTTTTCCACACCATGCAGTGACATCATATTTCTGATTTAATTACTATTCCGGTCATTTGAACTTTAATAACCTATTGCATGGTCAGATGGGTTGCAAAAAACAAACAAACAAAAAACCCCTCACCGATTTAAAGCATTCCCGTTTAATCTATTTTAGTGAAGAAACCATTTGAAAAAAATTTATTATAAATACTAGAGGTCTAAAAATAACTGTACAGAGAAAAGCTCAGAAAAGTGCTCAGTGGTCTAATAAATTATATTAAACTTATTTAATGTAGAATTTATTGTGCTGTTGTATATAAATATCTGTAGTTTGTATAAATACTGTAAATATCTTTGCCTCCCTGTATTTAAATGCAAAAAAATGGGACATTCGACACAAACACAAGATTGGCGCTACTCAATATATCGCATGTATTTGTAATTTGCCGAAGTTCCTGCCATCCTACCACAGACTGGTTACACCTGACAACTAGGCTTTATACATGAAAACAAGCTCCAGCATTAAAAAAAAAATCTTTGTTTTCCGCTTTATTTTGAATCATATTGCTATAAATGCTGGTAAAACACCTCAACACAAGTGAAATTATATACATTTTGGGAATTGCAATTTTTTTCTGGAAAGGAAAAAATATTAAAAAAATAATTAATTCATTTTCTGAAGCGTTTAATCCTACTTAGAGTTGTGGGAAGGCTGATATCCATCTCAGCCAACTCTGGGCAAGGGTAGAGTACACCCTGGACAGCTTGCCAGGCCATACAGCTCCTCTTGTCGAAAGTCAGCAATGGTTCTTTTACATGACCCTCTCACCATCGACAGTGAGAGACATGGCCGGCCTCTGATAACCCAGTTAGCTGCACTGGGGGGGGACAGTGACAACTTGTTGAGAATGGGGCTTGAATCCCGAACCTGGTGATCAATGATCTAGCACCTTTACCACCAGGCCATGACTGTCCATTCCTAATAAATAATGCAATTATTATACAATGGTACTTTGACTTACAAAATTAATTCGTTCAGTGGCGAGCTCGTAAGTCAAAATGTTCATTAGATAAAATAAAAATTCCCATAGGAAATAACAGAAAATCAATTAATCTGGTCCAAACCCCCTCCCAAACTTATATAACCTGACACAAACACATATATTTGACATATATAATAAATAATAAATAATAATAAAACAAAAATAAGCAATAAGTCATCTAACCCTTCCAATCATCGACTGCAGAAAAGATGTCACATGGGTGCAAAGATGTCATGTGGGCAGGCATAAGGTACTACGTAACAGAAAAGGAGGAGGAGGAGTATTTTGTGCATGTTCACGATATGAATGTCAGCGAGGAAAGGCTCGTGGTGAGCTCCAACAAGGCCAGTGTTTCTCAAATCATGGGGAGTGGTGGGGGGGGCACGCATGACCCTGGGGAACATGCTTTTTTGCCATATTGTACTAGAATTAAGTGTAATTATGCATCCTCTACAGTAGGTGGCGGTGCGCCACTGCCACCTACTGTAGAGGATGTGCAATTACATTAGGTGACAGTGGCATTTTCATTGTCACGCTGTAGCACGAGCAAACGATATGAAGTGCAGTAAACACTATCAACTGTGTGTGTGGGGCACTGGGGGGGGGGGGGGGGGGTTCTTCCTTCGGGAGCATCACAGAAAATAATTGAGATTGCACAAGGTGTTCCTCTGAGAACACACGAAGGAAGACACGCGGAAGAATACTAGGCTAATGGGCCCGGAAAAGCCATTTCCCCAGCAGAGCTCTTAAATCAAAATTTTGCTCGTTGGATGGAGCGGATTTTTGGTGGGATCAAAGCTCATATCATGGAAAATTTGTTATAAAAAACACTCTTAAGTCAAGGTACCACTGTATATACCAGGGGTGGTCAAAGGGCCCGTGTGGGTGCAGGTTTTTATTTCAACCAAACAATAGCCACACCTTCCACCTGTTTCCACCAATCACTGATCATCAAAAGAAAAGAAAAAAACCTAGATTGGACATTACTGTTTCAATTCTGAAGTGGAGCCATCTTGGTGAGATCACCTTGCTAAACAGTAATGTGATATACAGGTGAAATGTTATTCCTTGAACTTTATAGATATTATTTTGGCTGTTCCTATGAAAAAGTTGAGATGCAACATTTCACGCCCGTCTTACCGGATTGGTGGATTTTAGTCCTTGGTGATATGGCGGCCACCAAAATCACATCATGCGAGGGTCGTATCCAGTCTTGTGTTCAAGTCTATAGCATAGACACAACGACCAATGCTTGAGTGCATTTGAGTTTCCATATTGAAAATCTACTTTAATACAGCTTGACTGCAAACAATTTAAACTTGGCAGTGCTAGACCAACCCCATTCAACTAAAGCAGCCAATAACAAATCATTTATAACGTTACTTATATCATTCATTCATTCATTTGCAGAAACATTCAATAAATCTAGGGACATAGGGAGGCTGGAGCCTATCTCAACCAACACTAAGGTGCAGTACACCCTTTTTAATAGCTTGCCAGTCCTTTGCAGGACCACACCCAACCAGTCTCACTCACATTTATACCTACGAGAAATTAGAAATTCAAAGTTAGCTGTATATGGATGTCTTTAGATTGTGGAAAGAACTGGAAAATCCATAGGAAAGCCACACAAGCATGGGAAAAGCATGTAAACCCAAGATATAAGACCAAGAAGGACATTTTAACCACTACACTACTGTGCTGCCCTTCACTTATATCATTTAAATCAATCTCAAAGGCCTGTTGCACCGCGACACCACATGTTTGTCATGGACCACACATTTGTAAACAGAAGGCTGCGGCACGGACATATGTCTGGGATTATGGCATGCACTCATTATACCGACACATACACACAGTTACTTTTTAAGCAAAGGGTCAGTACCTTCCAGTCTGATCGGATGTAAGTTGAGTCCTATGACTGTTCAAATCACGAGTTCCTAAATAAACAAATCACAACTTCTCAAATCAGACACTATCATAATGTTGTATTGTAATCAGACGTTACCACGGCCACTTGGCCAATAATCTTCTTCCAGAGAATCACAGTGTGACAGTCTGATCAGTTACAGGGTGATGCGACTGTCATCCACTGGGGGAAGGGTCTTGGTTCTCACCCAAACACTTTACATCTGTGAAAGACCGTTTTCCTCGAGTCGACGAGTGAGGATTTCACAGCCGGTTTCGGTCACCAGAAGTGTGTGTTCAAACTGGGCAGAGTTTCCCATCTCGAGTAACAGCCGTCCAAACATCTGGCCATGTCTCGTCCTGCCAACCACCTGCACAGAAAAGAGAGGGAAGTCATTCATGGAAAGAAAACACTGAAAGATTTCTGATGTGTTCAGACACATGTTTATTTCACAATGAAACAACCGAGCCAACTGCTCAGAAACACATAAAAAGAACTAAATAATATTAAAGGAAACATCACACTCGTGCATTTTAACATCTCATGTTGGTGCTGTGGTTGGAAACATACCATGAGGCCCACATTGACAATCTTATTTTTACTTTATGTGTCCGAGCATGTTGAATTTAAAATTACGTAAGCACAGTAAACATTTCCCAAATCCGACTCTTTATTTCGTAATTGAATTAAACACTGTAGGAATTACATGTTTTTGATTTGACTGCTGATAAAAACATCAGGGTTTATTCGAAAGCGATTACATGATCTGCACTAAGATGCTTGAAGTTCAAAATCCATGGTGTTGTGCCTAAAAAGTTCATTTGATTGTTTTTCTTTTCTATTATGCAAAAGATTTTGCGGGCCAAATTTGGAGAGGAATTCCTCCGTTGGCAACCACTGCTCAGTGCAACCACTGCTCAGTGCTGTGCAAACAAAAGAGGGGTAGAATGATGGGAATTAGCCCTATAGAGCCATCATTTCAGCGCTTATATAGTGAAGTAAACTACAGCGCTTAAAGAACATAACGTCACTGATATGATTTTAAATTAGGCATTTTCCATAACATTTGTTTAAAAAAAATGATGGGAAACATTTAGTGGCCTCTTGGGCAGCCATCTTGGATTTTGAATTGACAGATATAACATTTATTCATTCATTTTCTGAGCTGATTAATTCTAATTAGAGTCGTGGAAAGGCTTGCACCAATTTCAGCCGACTCTGTGCGTGGGCAGAATACACCCTGGACATTTCACTAGGCCGTCGCAAAGCAGAAATACACTGACGGCTATGCAGCCCTCTCTTGATGAAAATGGTTCTTTTGCATTCCTCTCACCACATACATTGAGAAGCATGGTCGACCTTTGATAACCCAACATCGTAGCACTGTGGGTTGGTATACAACCTTGGGATCAGTAATCCAGCATGCTACCACCCGGCCACCACCTTTAATTCAATTATATCCACTTGAAATTCATATCTTGCAGTGATTTTAATTTTTAATTATATATTTTGATAGATATAATTCAATGAGACCAAATCAAAAACTAATTATGCACAATATTAAACATTTGACCAGTAGTTGAACCTTAATATATTTTTAGAATGTAATGATCTGGAAATATTTCATCTTGGAAATGTTCTCCATTCCCCCTGGGGCAGCATTGATAGGTGGAATGTCACAGTCTCGAGTGTGTGTGTGTGTGTGTGAACATAATGGCACACATAACTACAAATCCTTGAGTGGTTCTTACTGCTGGATAATGAAGGAAAAAAGTTGGTGACAGTCCTCACCCTGCATTAATATTGTGTTTTACACTGTGGAGGATTGTGAAATTTCAAAAAAAATGTCATTGTCACTGTCACTGTCATTCACAACATAACTTTCTAGAAGACTGTCCTCGTTATTGTTACAATCACTACCACAAAAGTGCAGAGCTCAGTGCACAGGAGAGTATTGGAGCAACAGGAAAAAACTTTTTGCGGAGCAATTTTCCTTGCAGTGGCATTTTCCAGGAGAAACATCACTTGAGATTGTAAAGCAAATCTGATAATTATAATATGGAATGAAATGGCAATCATCACACTTAGCTAAATAAATGAGAAGAATGCTCGTGCACCTCAGGCCTCAGCCCTCGGTGACATGGAGCCCAGCTGCTTAATAGCTTAGCTACCGCTTCATTATGACCAGCATCAGATTTTTTGAAACTTGGGACCTATGCTAATAGCACCTACCTGACTGGCATTCATTCATTTTCTGTAACTGCTTAATCCTAATTAGGGTCACAGGGAGGCTGGCACCCCTCTCCTAGACTTAGCTGGGGTGGGTGCCAGCCTCCCTGTGACCCTATGATGCCTATGCAGCTCCTCTTGTTGAAAGTCAGCAATGGTTCTTTTATACCCCCATTTCAATGGAGCGTGGAATGCACTCTACGGAGGAGCTTCAGCATTTTTACACAGAAAATGGGTCAAAAACCCACGGAAAATTGCACCTTCGGAACACCTTCGGAATGATCACGGAATGTTTGGAAAGGACACGGAAAGACCATGGTACAATGTCGGAATACATGCCTAAAAGCGCTCGGATTTTCTTCGGAACCAGTGCAGATTGCAAAGGAAGACCTTCGGATAATTCACGGAACACTTGCGGAACGACTACGGCACTACTCCATTTTAGAAGGAAGAGCTACAGTATGATTGCAGAACAGGTGGAATGAAGGCGGAATGTTCACGTTCAACACGGAATGACTAAGGAATGACTGAGGAATGATTGAGGAATACCCGGCATTACCACATTTCAACGAGGAAAAATGGGCAAAGATCAAAGGATTTGCGCTTGATTCCGCCTATAAATACACGGACTCTACCAAGGAAGCTCATTCTCTCATTCATACTATATGTTTGTAATATATAATATGTTCATAATGTACAATAAATTTAAATTTGAACATGTTAATTTGTTCAATATCAATAATGTCAATATGTTTCTTTTATTTGCACCTCAGTAAATCACTCCAGACTAAAAACCATGCACACAAATCCAAACCACAATGATTATAACTTTAAAACTTGATTACATGAACAGGAAAACAGAAAAAATAAACTGAATGAACTGGAATAATTTATAGTGGAAGTGGCTTCCTTGAGTGTTCCACAGTCTTCCGTGTTATCAACAACCATTCCGCAAACATTCAGCGCCATGAGGTGGGGGGGCACTAACCAGTGTCTCTCCCCCTCATGCCGGTCCCAAGCCGGAGAAATGCAGAGGGTTGTGTCAGGAAGGGCATCCGACGTAAAACCAATGCCAATTATTTATGATGCAAATCAAAAGTATTACCACTATTCTTTCCCATAACTTCATCGTATGGCTCATCAACTTTATACCTCTGCAGTTGTCACAACTCTGCCTGTCTCCCTTGTTCTTAAAAATGGGCACCAGCACACTTCTCCTCCATTTCTCCAGCATCTGCTCACTCTCTAAGACTTTGTTGAATGTTCTTGTCAGAAAACCTACTGCTACCTCACTGAGACACTTCCATACCTCCACAGGTATATCATCAGGACCATCTGCCTTTCCACTCTTCATCCTGTTCAATGCCCTCCTCACTTCACCCTTACTAATCTTTGCTACTTCCTGGTCCTCACTGGTCACCCCTTCTACTCTTTTTTTTCTCTCTCATTTTCCTCATTCATCAGCTCTTCAAAGTATTCTTTCCATCTTCCCAGCACACTTCTGTCATCAGTCAATACATTTCCCACTCTGTCCTTTATCACTCTTACTTGCTGCACGTCCTTCCCATCTCTATCTCTCTGCTGTGCCAACCTGTATAAATCATTTTCTCCCTCCTTACTGTCCAACCTAGCATACAAGTCATCATACACCCTCTGTTTGGCCTTTGACACCGGTACCTTTGCCTTACGCTGTGTCTCCCTGTACTCATATTTACTCTTCGGTTCTCTCAATGTTCCACTTCTTCTTAGCTAACCTCTTCCTTTGTACACACTCCTGCACTTCCTCATTCCACCACCAAGTCTCCTAATGTACTATCCTTCCAGATGACACACCGAGTATTCTCCGACCTGTCTCCCTGATCACATTAGCTGTAGTTGTCCAGTCATCTGGAAGCACTTCCTGACCACCCAAAGCCTGTTTCAACTCCTCCTTGAAGACAACCCGACACGCTTGCTTTTTCAGCTTCCACCACTTTGTCTTCTGCTCTACCTTTGCCTTCTTCACCTTGCATCATCCTGCACACCACCACCCACCATCCTATGCTGTTTGGCAACACTCTCACCCACTACTACTTTGCAGTCACCGACTTCCTTCAAATTACATCGCCTACACAAGAGGTAGTCTACCTGTCTGCTCCTGCCTCCACTTTTATAAGTCACCCTATGCTCTTCTCTCTTCTGGAAGAAAGTATTCACCACAGCCATTTCCATCCTTTTTGCAAAATCTACGAACATCTGTCCTTCTGTGTTCCTGTCCCTGCTACCAAACCTACCCATCACTTCCTCGTCCCCTCTGTTTCCTGCACCAACATTTCCATTGAAGTCTGCCCCAATGACCACTCTTTCACCTCTGGGGTACTCTGCATCACTTCATCTAACTCACTCCAGAATCTCTCCTTCTTTTCTCGCTCACATCCTGCCTGTGGCGCACAAGCACTAACAACGTTGAACATCACGCCTTCAATTTCTAACTTGAGACTCATCACTCTGTCTGACACTCTTTTCACTTCTAGAACATTCCTGACAAACTCCTCCTTCAAGATGACGCCGACTCCATTTCTCTTCCCATCCACACCATGAAAAACAGCTTAAACCCTGCTCCTAAGCCTCTAGCCTTGCCCTTGCTGCCTTTCCACCTGGTCTCCTGAACACACAGTGTGTCCACCTTCCTTCCCTGCATCATGTCAGCCAGCTCTCTACCTTTTCCTGCCATAGTTACAACATTCAAAGTCCCTACTTTCAGTCCTAGACTCATGCCTTTCCTCTTCTCTCTCTGCCTATGGACACGCCTCCCGCCTCTCCTTCTTCGATGTCTTCGACCAACGGTAGTCCAATTTCCACCAGCACCCTGTTGGTTAACAGCACTGATGGCGGTCGTTGTTAACCCGGGCCTCGACCGATCCGGTATGTCATTCTTTCTTGTGATTCGCATATTTTATTTGCCATTTGTTTTACGCCGGATGCCCTTCCTGACACAACCCTCTGCATTTATCTGGGCTTGGGACTGGCGTGAGGGAGAGACACTGGTTTGTATATATATTAATACTGAATACAACTAAATTGAAAAAGAAGACCAACAATTTTAGAGTATAATAAGACTCTAAATTTATTTATTAATAAGAAAAGTACTTCTTACTATTAATGCAACTTCTGGTGCTACATGGTTTTGCTGATGGCTTTGTAGTCTGTGGTCTCATGTGGTCTCATGTGGTGAGATTCAGCTTCTTGCAGGCGTTTAGGCTTCCATCTCTTAAACGTGACCACAGGTTGGTCTTGATGTTTTTCAGGTGAGAAGGACTGCTTGCACGCATATGTTCAAGCCAAACATGGTCAATACGACAGGACTCACACACTGCAGGGTTTGCTATGTGATAGGAAGCACGTCCCTAGTTTTGGCAATCAGCTGGTCTGCCGGTTGAAGTTTTTCCATGTCTGTCCATTTGTGTTTGCTTGCCAGCTGTGCTTGGCTCCGTGCAAATGAGCTAATCAAAAATGAGAGAAATGTATCTCTTTACTCAAAAACAACATGCGCAGTCTGTGGCTGTTGTTATAATCCAATAAAATTAGAGTTTCAAGGTATCGGACCCGCCCGCATACAGAAAGGATTGGCTCTCCGCTGCGCGCCACAGTGGCATGGCATTGAAAATAGATGTATAGATTTAAATGTGTGAGATTTATTCATCTGTTTTTGTTTTATTTGATGGCTTTTTTTGTATTTTTATTTAAATGACAGTGAAATTATGTATTTGTTATTCTGTTCAGAAAAGCCACCTGATTTATCTGAGTGCCAGATACAGTCATCAAAAGAGCCAAATCTTGCTAGCAAGCCATAGGTTCCTGACCGATGAACCTCACACACCATAGACAGTGAGAGACATGGCCGGCATTTGATAACCCAGTTAGCTGCACTGGGGGTGGACAGTGACAACCTGTGGAGAGTGGGGCTTGAATCCCCAAACTTCGAATCAGTGAATCCAGCACCTTTAGAACCAGGCCACCACTGTCCCCTGACTTGCATACTATCTCAATTCAGGTGAGCTAATGTCTGTCCTGCTTGGCCCGATGTTTGTACTGTGCACTACATGGTGATGTAATGTCAAATTATCAAATTGGATGGCAGCCATTTTGAAATTCAAGATGGCTGCTTTAGAGGGTTCAAAAAATGCCAACAAACATTTTCAGATCAAACAGACTAAAGATACGAAAAAATGTGTAGTGTATCTAATCTTATCAAAATGTGAATGAAAATATTTTTTACCCCATAATGAACTGGACTGTTTGGCTAGCATATAAAGAGCAATGATAAAGTCACAAGATCGCTTCAGTGACGTTAAGTAATTATAAATTCTCCCAGCTTTTCTCATCTGCTTGTGCAGGTTTAGAGCCATCAAGGTTGATGATACAGTACATTTAAAAATTGGTATAGGGTGGGCAGCGGATGTGGTGGTGGGTGGAGGTGGGTGGAGGTGAGTGGACGTGGGCGGGGGATAGGAGGGGTAGGGGTAGTTTGTAAGTGAAACTTTCTCATTGTAAATGGGACTATTGGAAGCAGACCAGAAAACTGCAAGCTAGTATTCAGCAGTTAATAAAAACTTGTTTATCCGACTGATAAGGGCTCTAACTCAACCAAATAAACAACTTATCCCTTTCTGGGTCTGTTGGCTCACTCTTGAAAAAATTATTTCTGTGAAACTCCATGCAATCACAGGCTTACACATAGATTATTGAACAAAATGAATTCCACATTTATAACATTTCAGCAACGTGGCATTTGTTCATCTTTTCATAAATCTGTTGACTAGTTTATAGCTCCACCCTAAATAGACTTGGAAGAAGGCGGTCCCTTCCTGTTGTGATTTTGAGGCTCGAGTATATAATTGTGCCAAAAACTTTGTGTCCTGTCTCTTTCTCTCTCTCCTTCTCTGCGGAACCAACAGTAACACAACATGTCCACTGCAGGAAAGGTATGCAGCGTTCTGACTTTCTGTTCCAGGTTACATTTACACTTTTATATTTCTTAACCTTATGAACACACTAACTATATTAGCTAAACTCCACCAAGGAAAATGCATGTTTTTATTTTGACTGATTTGGACAATAAATTCAGATTCTGAATTATATTCTGGTTTGCATTTTGATAAAATATCTTATTTATTAATTTGTATACATATTCCATTTTTGATCCTAAATTGAAAAATTTGATATTTTATATTGGGTGTATTTATTCTTCAGAAGAACTATAGAAAATGCTATGAGACAAAATAATTGTTGAGGACAACTAGTTCCTGATACTAAAGCTGGAACTGAAAACAAAAATTGATTAGGATTTTTTTTCTTTTTTCTTTTATGTAGAAACTCCACTAAAGACAAACATTGCTTAAGAGATGAGAACAAATGTTTTTGGAAAACTTCCATGTGTACACAGGGACCAGTGTGTTTGTGAAAAGCATAACCTTATTGAACTATACACTTGAGGAACAAAGTCTTCAAACAATACAGCAATAATTGTGTATATGTGCTTTTTAGGTGATTAAGTGTCGGGCTGCTGTTGCGTGGGAGCCCAATACTCCTCTTGTCATTGAGGAGATTGAAGTGGCTCCACCCCAAAAAAATGAGATCCGAATCAAGGTAAGACATTTATTAATGTTTTTGCTGTTGTGTCATAAAATAATACAGGGATCCCTCACTTTCTGCTGTTAATTGGGACAGAGATCCCCCGCGATGACTGAATTCTGCAAAGTAGGTTCAACCCCCTGAACTGATGTATACGTACATGTATGTGTATATAATATCAATAAATACATATTCAATGCTATAAATGCTTATAATAACAATTAAACATTCAAAAATAATGCATAAGATATAAAATATAAAGACGCATACACTCAGATGTGCACTTCACAAAAATATGGTTTTGATGCGATAGTTTGGGTTGATTTTTGTTTTGTTTATTTAGGGTTTCTTTTTTTTTCTTTTTTTTTTTTTGCATAATTGGCCTTATTTTTGTGGCATTTTCCTTAACCTTTTCACCTTTTCTTCCTTATTTTTTTTTCGATGAATATTTAAAAAAACAACAAAAAAAAACCAAACCCACAATGCCCTGAAGCCACATAAATTGAAGCGCGGAGTAGCGAGGGATCTCTGTATATGATATTTATTTTTAAATACAAATATATTTTGAATGGGGTATTGGGTGAACCGAGATTCTGTCTGGTGTTGTAGGTGATTGCTACAGGCGTTTGTCACACCGATTTGTACCATCTGTTTGAGGGAAAGCACAAGGAGGGCTTTCCTGCTGTTCTTGGTCATGAGGGGGCCGGTGTGGTGGAGAGCATTGGACCAGGAGTTACAGAGTTTAAACCAGGTCACAACACTTTTTTTTTTTTTTTTTTTTTAAATGTATTGTTTAATAAGCTGCAGCTGCTTGGTTCTCTGTAGCATTCTGTCTGTACAATGCTGACATCTGATTGGTGATGCCGTTTGCAGGTGATAAGGTGATTCCCCTCTTCGTCTCTCAGTGTAGAGAGTGCAGGTTCTGTAAGAGCCCAAAGACTAACCTGTGTGAGCAGAGCTGGTAAGAAACCTACAGAAGTATAAAATGCATGCAAACCATCAAGAAACACATTGAGCCATTTACACAATGGAAACTTTAAATATCTGCTTATGAGGTTTGTAATTGGGGTAACAGCTGAACTGGTCACAGAAAATTGTCCATGTGTTTAAAAAAATGTGAAAAGATGTCTTGAGCACACTTTCCAAACCGATGGATGGATGGATGGGTAGAGTATGCTTTTCTGATTTATTTGATTTATTTTTAGCGTTGCACCACCAAGAATCAAAAAAAAAAAAATGAACAACATGGTTCATAGAGTTGAGACAGATTTTAGTGTCATCCATTGAGCAACACGTGTGATGGGATTGGCTGTGACATTCGTGGTGTTTCGCATCATCGACTGATCCATTGCAAATAAATAAACATGGAATATACTGTGTCCTTTCTACTCCAGAATTTCTTCCAGCTTTGACTTCTATATTTCTGTGCACTACTAACACCAGGGGCCAGGAATTCTTCTGCAGTGCTGTTGATGATCTATCGTCTTGTAGCTATGAAGCATTTAGCCCAACGCTATCACGTTCACTGTCTATACGATCCTTTAAGACGGTGTACTTAATGGATTTGTGCAAATTTGGTATATTAAACAGAAAAACTTTTTTTTTTTTTTTTTTTTCCCTTTTGGGAAGCTGAAAGTGACCTTTTCTCCAGTGTGCACCAAACCGTATGCATTCTGTTATACCGTACTATATATTGAATTCTAATAAAAATTGTATTGAATTAAGACACTTGAATGAATGAATGAAGCTCAATGTAAAATGGAGAGGGGGATTTATATTCACAGGTCTAGTGATAGATATGCTCAGATGTCGGATACCACCACACGCTTCTCCTGTCGTGGTAAGCCCATCCTACAGTTCATGGGCACGAGCACCTTCTCGGAGTACACCGTCATGAATCAGATTGCAGTGACAAAGATCCATGATGATGCTCCATTGGACCGCGTGTGTCTGCTTGGCTGTGGCATTTCCACTGGCTATGGAGCAGCCATCAACACCGCCAAGGCATGTGTAGTACTATTGGAGTATAACCGCCCTGGTACTGTTGGGGTGTGTTTTAATACAGTTAAAGGATATATTGCTATATGTGGTTGCAGGTCGAGCCAGGCTCGGTGTGTGCAGTGTTTGGGCTTGGTGCTGTAGGTCTTGCTGCAGTCATGGGTTGTAAGAACGCTGGTGCCTCCAGGATCATTGCTGTCGACATAAATGAGCAAAAGTTTGAAAAAGCAAAGATATTTGGTGCCACTGAATTTGTGAACCCCAAATCGCACAAAAAGGATGTTTGTGAGGTTCTGGCAGAAATGACCAATGGGGGTGTGGATTTCTCCTTGGAGTGTGTGGGCAATGTGGCTGTTATGGTAAGCATAGATAACTTTTTTTTTTTTTTTTTTTTTTTTTAATTGTGTAATCATTTCTACTATGGCAATTCTACATAAAATGACATCATTTTCTCTTAAGAGGAGCGCACTGGAATCATGTGTAAAGGGTTGGGGTGTGAGTGTGCTTGTTGGATGGACGGACATGAGTGACTTCTCTGCTCGACCGATTCAGCTAATCGCTGGAAAGACCTGGAAGGGATCACTGTTTGGAGGTAATCAATTTGGTACCATTCCAAAATGTTGGGACGCTGTGTAAAATTTAAAATAAATATAATGCAATTATGGGGGCAGTGGTGGTCTAGTGGTAAAGGGCGCTGGATCGCTGATCCAAAGGTTGGGGGTTCGAGTCCCACTCTCCACAAGGTTGTCACTGTCCCCCCCAGTGCAGCTAACTGGGTTATCAAAGGCCGGCCATGTCTCCCACTGTCTATGGTGTGAGGCATGTAAAAGAACCATTGCTGACTTTCGTAGAGTAGGCTGCAAAGCCATCAGCGTGTTTCCGCCCTGCGATGGCCTGGCGAGCTGTCCAGGGTGTACTCTGCCCTCGCCCGAAGTTAGCTGGGATGGGCGCCAGCCTCCCCGCGACCCAAATTAGGATTAAGCGGTTACAGAAAATGATGATGATAATGCAATTATTTGAGTCTCAAACCAATATTCACAGAAGTAATGGTCTCAAAAGTTGACAGGGCACAAGGTTGCAAAAGTAAGCGGTAGCAAAAAAGAAGCCGCTACAGAAATACTTTGCAAGTAATTGGTTAACTGAGAAAAGGTCAGTAGAATGATTGGGTATGAATAGGGCATTCTGTGCATTCACCAATCTGCAAAAGGAGAAAAACGCATCGAGAAATTGTACAACTTCCGAATAATTTCACCCATAACATTGAAGACTTTAAATATCTAGTCATCTGCATTACATCAAAAATATTAAGAATCTAGAAAATTTTGTGCACAAAAAGAACAAAGCCTAAAAATGAATATTGAATGACGTGATCTTCGGACCCTCAGCTGGGACTGTATTTTCGATACAGGCACAACTCTGCCCTGAAGACTGAATAAGCTCAGGAACGCTTCCAGAAATGACTGTATATGAACACAGTTCATTAATGTGCATACTTTTGAACAGGGTACTGATTCTTGATGGTCTCTCATCTTTATTCTGGAGGATGTGGTGTCCAGGATTTAAAAAGAAAAGGAAAAAAAAATAAATAAATTTATCTAACCAGGCAGCACGGTGGTGCTTGCATGGGTTTACTCCAATTACCACCTACATTCAGAAGATCTGCACATTGGACTAACTGGCTGTTCAAAATTACCCCAAGGTGCGTGTGTTGACCCTGCAATGGTCCTTCGAGCTGTACAGGCTGTATCCTGCCTTCGCTCAGGGTCACCTGAGATAGTCGGTAGCCTCCCCATGACCCGAGTATTATTAAGCAGTTGAACCAGGTGTTTTCCAATTTGTCTTTCGTCCATTTTTATATGAGCACTGGCCCAGCGCAAACGATGGCATTTCATGTACTGCATATGGCGTCATCTTTGCATGGTAGAGCTTTGAGCTTCATTTGAAGATGGCACTGCAAACTGTTCAGGCAGTACTTTCTGGAAAGACTTGTGAGCCCAGGCAGTAACTTCTGAAAGGATGCATCAGATACCATCATTATTTGTAATGCAGTGATACCTGAATGCCTGAAGAGTTTGGGCCTCGTAACCTGCACAGAAATTTGAGCAGATACTTTAACCTGTTATGTACTGTAGATACATCCGTTTTATGTCGAGTGACAGATCATTCCACAAATTGTAGAGGCATTTTTATAAAAAAAAAATTGGACATTTGCCCCAATCCTTTTTAGTGATACTGACCCGTTCACAATTAACTAAATTTCTTCCAAAATATGGCTCTAAGTATTCATCACTTTTCCAACCTTTTGTTGTTCCATTCAAACTAGTAGAAATGTGCTTCCAACAAATTTGAATAAAATTTTAAAGTTGCTTTCATGAGTAAAATTAATTTTGTATGCTGCCTGTTCTTAATGTGAATGAAATACGGATTTGAGATTCGCAAATGACTTACTTTTTAGACAGCATCCTCACTTTTTGGGAATTGGAGTTGTACATAAACCAAATTAAAAATGCTTTTACACCCCCCCACCCCCAAAAAAAAAAAAAAAAAAGTAAAGATGCTTTATTTGATGTTTGCATATCTGTATGTTTCAGGCTTTAAGAGTAAGGATTCTGTTCCAAAGCTTGTTCAAGACTACATGGCCGGTCGTATAAAGCTGGACGAATTTGTAACGCATACTATGAATCTTGAGCAAGTCAACGATGCCATTGAACTCATGAAGACTGGAGCATGGTAAGTGCTTTATTCTACAACATCCAAATGTTTTACATTTTAAAATAATTTATTCAACATTTTTATTTTGTGTTTTGTAGCATTCGCACCATCCTGAATGTATCTAAGTGAGAAGAGCACAGCCACTCAAACACTACAGATACGTGAGACCAAAGTCATTGGTGCTTCTACCATGTCTTCAGCTTGTTTAAAAAAAAAAAAAAAAAAAACTTGCAAATGCTAAGTTTGGATGTTAACTTTAGAAAGAGTTAATGTTTCACATTTAGTCAATTATTGTACTGAATCTGCACGCCCTTATAAATCTATAACCTGCATACTGACATTGTCTAGTCCAGATATTGTGCAATTCTAAAAAGCTCCAGGTGGATTCCATCGTGTAATGTATACATGTGCTAATAAAAATGGAAATGCAGACTCTGCCTTATATCTTTATGAACTCGTCTCCTTTACACCAAAACCTTTAAGAATGTAATGCCGAGTTAAGAGAGCAATAAAAAAAAAAAAAAAAAAAACCTTGGAGAATCTGCCAAAAGTACAACTCGAACATTTTTCATTTTAATTTCATGGAAATCCCTTCTGACATTAGGCCATATGTCCTTACATAACTAGAGGAAAGCTTGAGTTATAGCCAGTCATGTCCGTTTCTTGAAATACAAACAACTCCCAAGCTAGAAGTCAAACATATATTTTACAAATGTAATCTGCACACTGAGCAGAAAACACATTTCTGTATTCTAATACTCATTGCCAAGACCAAAATATGAGCTGTAACTATATAAAAGGATCAGTATCGATTCAAGTAATTGGAACTTTACCCATCTATTGAATGGTAAGAGACTCCAGCTGCCAAAAACACACTCTGGATAAACACGTTCTCATTTCAACTGATTTAAACAAACCAGGGTGAAGTGAATCTGATAAATGGTAGAGATCTTAAAACTGACAGCACAGAGAACGGCTCCGTTGCCAAATACTTTAATTCGACACAAAAGTTAAATCATGCTCCTGCAAGTTTTATTACATCCTCTCTGTGCTAAAGTCCAAAACAGGTGTGTGTCATATATATATATATATATATACACACACATACATACACACACTAGTCCTTCTCAAAAAATTAGCATATTGTGATAAAGTTCATTATTTTCTGTAATGTACTGATAAAAATTAAACTTTCATATATTTTAGATTCATTGCACACCAACTGAAATATTTCAGGTCTTTTATTGTTTTAATTCTGATGATTTTGGCAAACAGCTCATTAAAAATTAGTGGCTTAAAGCTCATCCACAGTGTTGGGTCTGGTGTCTCTCAACCTTCTCTTCACAATATCCCACAGATTCTCTATGGGGTTCAGGTCAGGAGAGTTGGCAGGCCAATTGAGCTCAGTAATACCATGGTCAGTAAACCATTTAGCAGTGGTTTTGGCAGGTTGTGCTGAAAAATGAAATCTTCATCTCCATAAAGCTTTTCAGCAGATGGAAGCATGAAGTGCTCCAAAATCTCCTGATAGCGAGCTGCATTGACCCTGTCCTTGATAAAACACAGTGGACCAACACCAGCAGCTGACATGGCACCCCAGACCATCACTGACTGTGGGGACTTGACACTGGACTTCAGGCATTTTGGCATTTCCTTGTCCCCAGTCTTCCTCCAGACTCTGGCACCTTGATTTCCGAATGACATGCAAAATTTGCTTTCAGCCGAAAAAAGTACTTTAAACCACTGAGCAACAGTCCAGTGCTGCTTCTCTGTAGCCCAGGTCAGCCGCTTCTGCCGCTGTTTCTGGTTCAAAAGTGGCTTGACCTGGGGAATGCGGCACCTGTAGCCCATTTCCTGCACATGCCTGTGCACGGTGGCTCTGGATGTTTCTACTCCAGACTCAGTTCACTGCTTCCACAGGTCCGCCAAGGTCTGGAATCGGCCCTTCTTTCACTTTTGATTCCCACAGACGTCCCACTGCGGTGCCTTGATAGAGCACTCTGGGAACAGCCTATTCGCTCAGAGATTTCTTTCTGTGTCTTACCCTCTTGCTTGAGGGTGTCAATGATGGCCTTCTGGACAGCAGTCAGGTCGGCAGTCTTACCCATGATTGCGGTTTTGAGTAATGAACCAGGCTGGGAGTTTTTAAAAGCCTCAGGAATCTTTTGCAGGTGTTTAGAGTTAATTGGTTGATTGAGATGATTAGGTTAATAGCTCGTTTAGACTACCTGAACATGATATGCTAATTTTTTGAGATATGGGAAAATCTACTTTAACAGAACTTAACTTCATATCAATGAAATGGAATCGGGCTGGACTTTAGACACACATGGCACAAACAACCAAAAATCTAGCAATGCTAGACCAACCTCAGAACTGCATTAGCCAATAACAAATAAATTATTCTTTTTCTGAGCCGCTTTGTCCTCATTAGGATGCTGATGCCCATTCTCAGCTGATTCTGGGCGGGAAGAGCTCACCTGGCTATGCAGCTACTCTTGATGAAAGTCAGCAATGGTTCTTTTACAAGCCTCTCGCCACAGGGAGTGAGACATGACTGGCCTTTGATAACCCAGTTATCTGCACTGGGGGGGGAGGGCAGTAACAACCCAGTGATAGTGGGGCTTGCACCCTGTCCCTGGGATCAGTGATCCAGCACCTTACCACCAGCCCACCACTGCACCCAAATTAATTATACCGTTACTATTTTATCACAACATGATTTAAATGATGCAGCTGTCATGCCAATAAGATGCTCAATTGAAAGATGTATGTACACAGGAGGCTGTAGCAAGTGCTTATGTTTGGGATAAACCATAAGTTAAAAACAAAACCCCCCGCACAAAATAAAGAAAGAACGAACTGTAATAAGATTTTATTTATAAGTCTGTCTGGAAACACGTGACATGCATACCAGTCACACTTGCACATTCTAAACTCACTCACACACTTACTCACACACACATATACACACACACACAAAATTACTTTTTAAGCAACGGGTCAGTGCCTTCCAGTCTGATCAGATTTAAGTTGAGTCCTATGACTGTCCAGATCACAAATTCATAAATAAACAAAATCACAACTTCTCGCCCAATCAGACACTATCATAATGTCGCATTGTAATCAGACGTTACCACGGCCACTTGGCCAACAATCTTCCGCCCAACAGAGAACCACAGTGTGAATGACTGATCAGTTACAGGGCGGTGCGGATTTGTCGTCCACTGGCGGAAGGGTCTGTGGTCTGTCTCACCCGAACACTTTACATCTGTGAAAGGAAGTGAGCACGGCCGTTTTCCTCGAGTCGACGAGTGAGAATTTCACAACCGGTTTCGGTCACCAGAAGTGTGTGTTCAAACTGGGCAGAGCGTTTCCCATCTCGAGTAACAGCCGTCCAACCATCTGGCCATGTCTCGTCCTGCCAACCACCTGCACAGAAAAAAGAGGGAAGTTTACACACATTCAGTCATTCTTGGAAAGAAAACACTGAAAGATTTCTGAAATGAAACAACCGAGCCAACTGCTCAGAAATTATTTTGAGCATTTCATTCCGCTTAAAAATGATGATTTCTATTAATTACTTTTCATGTGAGCTATGTGGAAAGTGCTGTGATGAGCCAATTTCCAGTCCATAGGAATTGTGTTTGTCCACACTCCATGAGTGCGCGCTCGGTCCATGTAAATTACCTTTCAGGCAAGCTATACATTCTTCATCTTATTGTTATTAGACATCTGAGCACACTGTGCTAAAGAAATATTACGATAGTCATTACATTTACATAGACAGGAACTTTCCAACAGGTCCAACAATAATTATAAATTCAATTTCATCTTTGAGTTAGATGTAGCAGGAGTATGTCTGAATACTCATAACAGCTGAAAGGTCAGTAAGTGTCTTCGTTCCATCATTGTTATTCTTAAAAAGGAACATCACAGTGCTCATGTGTGGCGCATCGACAAGTTGCGCTTTATTAACCCACAGATTGCAGGTTCGAATCCGGGTTAATGCCACATCCATCTGCTGCCAGGAGTACATGGGAATTAATTGGCTAAGCTCTCACAGGAGTAAAAGATGGCATACGCTCACTTCCCTATCACTCACAGCGATCACCAGCCAATCATTAGCGTCTGTGAGCTCATTCGTATGAGGGGGTGGAGAGCGCTTTCCCTCGAAGTATGTTAGACCGCCTCCCAAGTACCACAGTTCAAAAAGAGGCGGGTGGCTAGCATTGCATGTCATGGATAGAATACATTTTTTTAAAATTGTTTAATGTATCCAAAGTTATATTGGTGCCAAGTACATGTCTGAGGGAATGTACAAACTGAAAGCAGGCCTCAACATTTCAAATATTTGGGAAACCAGTTTATAGTTCATGGGTAAATGACTCTGGTAACCTACAGTGAGTTGCGTAATCCACAGGTTGCGCAAAATGGTTACCTGAAGTGATTTGTGCTTTTAAGTTCATTTTAAGTTCAGTCGATGTATGTACACTATCTTATGCATTGTTGAATTTTATAATATTATAGGGTTAAATTATTGAAAACACAACTACTTTGAAACATTAAATTTTAATTCAAATAATCATCACTATTCTCATAAAACTACTGAAATACTTTTAATACATTAATATGCAAAGTTTCATCAATCAGCATAAACGTCAAACACCAGTAGCACCAACTCGCGGGTTTTGCTGACCAGTTGCAAGACCGACTGTTTGGTCGTGTCAATTGTCGAGGTTTGTGAAAGCAAATCCACCATTCAAAATTTCCATTCATCTACAGTACTGCAAATAATGCTCACGGGCAAGTGCGATCAGAAGCCATGAAAAGCTGTCCTAAGTGTGGCACACAAATAAAGCTGATCTTATTGTACATTTATAAAAATTTAAAGTAGTAACCATGTCGGCTTGGCCTAAATTTCCCCACAAATAAATTAATTGGCCCTGCAATGGCCTGGGTGCCTAGGGTGTACCTGCCTAAGATTGGTGCCAGCCTCCCTGTGACCCTAATTAGTAATACCGTATTTTCGGACCATAAGGCGCATTTAAAATTCTTTAATCTTCAAGAAAATTGACGGTGCTCCTTATAATCCGGTGCGCCTTATGTGTGGATGAAGCCGCGTGACTCCAGATCACTGATACCGTCAAAACGCAAGTGAAGCAAACTAATTCAATGCTTACCATCATTCTGGTGGATTAACCAAAGAGCTCCAACCGCTAGATATTGGTGTCAACAGGTCGTAAGTTAGAGGGATCCGGGCTTTATGTCCAAATACAGGCATTACGGCTGTCGTAGTCAGGTGACTCGCTGAGGAATACGTGAGTTGCTGAAAAAAGTTTATGTCACGACCCCGGAAGACTATTTCCACCTAATCGGTCTCTATTGATCTGTAACACCATGTACACTCATCTTACTGATACAGTCAAAACCCAAGGAAAGCGAACTAATTTAGAGCTTACCATCATTCCGGGTGAATTAACCAAAGAACTCCAACCGCTAGATATTGGTGTCAACAAGTCGTAAGTTAGAGGGATCCGGGCTTTATGTCCAACTCCCGCAACTGTTAAACTCGGATACTGAAGATGAAGAATTTGATGGATTTGTGCAAGAGCAATGAACTGAAAAAGTGAGTTTGTTTTATATTGTTACAACTGAAAAATGTTGACTTGTCTGACTCTTGTTTTGCTTAATGCGCCTTATAAACAAAAATAGACTTTTCAATCATCGTTCATTGACGTTGCGCATTTTAATTTGGTGCGTTCTATGGCCTGGAAAATACGGTAAGTGGTTCAGAAAATGAATGAGAAATAAATAGGTTCGAAAAGATCTTACAATCCTATAGTGTATGACCATAAATTGAATTATAAAATCTGCAAGCATTAACAGACACATCCGGCTCTACATGCATGTCAAGTGAAATAGAGCGAAGGAGTGCAGTCAGGCCTCTTACTAATATACTCTGCTTGGTCAACCAGAGCACACAATCTAGCCCATAAATGCTGGGTTACTATGAATTATTCATGACTATTTCGGAATTGTGATCCAAGTCTTGAGATTTCATGACGCTCTTACCTTCACAGATCATAGGTTCAATAGTGAAGACATGACCAGGTTTCATCACTCCAACAGCTTTATTCTCTGAAGAAAAACAAACCTCAGTATTTGTCTACAGCATTAATGACCATGTGCTCCTATGACTCACAATCTGTAAGTGGGTTGAAATGCACATATAAAGGCTTACTTGCATAATGTGGCACGTTGGGTGCTGTGTGGAACAGTTTATGAATGCCATGACCGCAATAACTTCGCACCACGGAAAATCCGTTTGCTTGTGCATGTTTCTGAATGATGTTCCCCAGCTCGCGGTAGCGTATACCCGGTTTCACTGTTTGAACATTACACAATGCATCCTATTAGTGAGCAGCATAGTGCTGCAGCGCAGCAGACCTCTAGAGGCCAACTAAATATGCAAAGCAGAATATACCACTGGTAAACACACAGATGAAAAAGTGTATGTTGTGGAATAATCTACAGAAATCTAGAGCCATAATAAAAGACTAAAGCACAAGGTATTTTTCTTACCTGCATCAATAGCTTGCATTAGGCATTCATATGTGGTCTGCACCAGCCTTTTTGCCCCATCATCCACCTCACTCACAAAAAATGTCTCATTCAAATCTCCATGGTAACCATTGTGGAAGACAGTAATGTCCACTGAAATATGAGAACTCTGGTTATTAGAGAATGGCAGTTCTTTACACAACATCAGAAGCTTATATATAGTTATGCACATCATACTGTGCCCATCTAAAAAAATGTTCTTAATACAGCTTATTACAATTTGAAGACCATACTTGAAAACAGGTGTATTTTTGTGTGTCCGCACCATTAAGGATGTCTCCCTCTTGTAGGGTGCGGCGATCTGGTATTCCATGGCAGATGACCTCATTAACTGAAGTACAGCAAGACTTTGGAAAGTTGTAGTAATTGAGGGGGGATGGATAGCAGTTCCGTGCTGTGCATGCCTTAAATGAACATGAAAATCATGAACACATTTTTTTTACCTAGTTATCGTGTACAGCTTAAGACCACTACGTGTACACTTTTTTCTAATGCAAAATAAGTATATTGACGGCTAAAATTATTTTGTAAATGATAAAAGTAAAGGAAAACAGCCAAGAATATGTTTGGTACATGTAGAACACAAAAATATGTCTCTCTCATAAGGTAAACTTTCGAATGTCTCTGATCAATCAGGCATTTTTAACAAAAGAAAAAAACACTATAATTCAGCAACCTCTTCTACATTGTTGGTATATACATATATACACACACACACACACAAATGCAGCCATGAGGCGGGGGGGGCGCACTAACCAGTGTCTCTCCCCCCTTATGCCATGGTGGAATGAGGAAGTGCAGGAGTGTGTACAAAAGAAGAGGTTAGCTAAGAAGAAGTCGGACACAGAGAGGACCGAAGAGAGTAAACAGGAGTACAGCGAGACACAGCGTAAGGCGAAGGTAGCGGTGTCAAAGGCCAAACAGAGGGCGTATGATGACTTGTGTGATAGGTTGGACAGTAAGGAGGGAGAAAATGATTTATAAAGGTTAGCACAGCAGAGAAATAGAGATGGAAAAGACGTGCAGCAAGTTAGAGTGATAAAGGACAGAGAGGGAAATGCATTGACTGATGACAGAAGTGTGCTGGGAAGATGGAAAGAGTACTTTGAAGAACTGATGAATGAGGAAAATGAGAGAGAAAAAAAAGAGTAGAAGAGGTGACTGTTGAGAACCAGGAAGTAGCAAAGATTAGTAAGGGTGAAGTGAGGAGGGCATTGAAGAGGATGAAGAGTTGAAAGGCAGTTGGTCCTGATGACATACCGGTGGAGGTATGGAAGTGTCTAGGGGAGGTAGCAGTAGATTTTCTGACAAGAATATTCAACAAGGTCTTAGAAAGTGAGCAGATGCCGGAGGAATGGAGGAGAAGTGTGCTTGTGCCCATTTTTAAGAACAAGGGAGATGTACAGAGTTGTGGCAACTACAGAGGGATAAAGTTGATGAGCCATACAATGAAGTTATGGGAAAGAATAGTGGAAGCTAGACTAAGGGCAGAGGTCAGCATTTGTGAACAACAGTTTGGTTTCATGCCAAGAAAGAGCACCACAGATGCAGTGTTTGCTTTGAGGATGTTAATAGAGAAGTACAGAGAAGGTCAGAAGGGGCTACATTGTGCCTTTGTGGATCTGAAGAAAGCATATGACAGGGTGCCGAGAGAAGAACTGTGGTATTGTATGAGGAAGTCTTGAGTGGCAGAGAAGTATGTTCGAGTGGTGCAGGACATGTATGAGAGATGTAAGACAGTGGTGAGGTGTGCTGTCGGTGTGACACAACAGTTCAAGGTGGAGGTGGGACTGCATCAAGGGTCAGCTCTCAGCCCCTTCTTGTTTGCTATGGTGATGGACAGGCTGACAGACGAGGTTAGACAAGAATCTCCATGGATTATGATGTTTGCAGATGACATCGTGATCTGTAGTGAGAGCAGAGAACAAGTGGAGGAAAATCTAGAGAGGTGGAGGTATACCCTGGAAAGGAGAGGAATAAAGGTTAGCCCCAGTAAGACAGAATATATGTGTGTGAACAAAAAGGACCCAAGAGGAACATTGAGGCTACAGGGAGCAGAGATAAAGAAGGTGGAGGATTTTAAGTACTTAGGCTCAACAATCCAGAGCAATGGAGAGTGTGGAAAAGAGGTGAAGAAGCGCATGCAGGCAGGTTGGAATGGATGGAGAAAAGTGTCCGGTGTGATGTGTGATAAGAGAGTATCGGCAAGAACGAAGGGAAAAGTGTACAAGACGGTGATGAGGCCAGCAATGTTGTATGGTTTAGAGACAGTGGCCCTGGGGACAAGACAGGAGTCAGAGTTGGAGGTAGCAGAGATGAAAATGTTGAGGTTCTCTTTGGGAGTAACAAGGATGGATAGGATCAGGAATGAGTACATCAGAGGGACAGCACATGTTAGATGTTTTGGAGACAAAGTCAGAGAGGCTAGATTGAGATGGTTTGGACAGAGGAGGGATAGTGAGTATATTGGGAGTAGGATGCTTAGGTTGGAACTACCAGGCAGAAGGCCCAGAGGAAGACCAAAGAGAAGATTTATGGATGTGGTGAAGGCGGACATGAAGGTCGTTGGAGTAAGAGTAGAAGATGCAGAGGATAGGGTGAAATGGAGGCAGATCATTTGCTGTGGCGACCCCTGAAGGGAACAGCCGAAAGGAAAAGAAGAAGACAGACAGAGACACACACACACACACACACACAGTGGTACCTCACTTTATGAAAGTCTCACCAAACGAAAAATGCAGGTTACGAAACGCATTTTTCCTAAAATCTTTGTCTCCATATACGAAACAAGTTCACATTCCAAAAGCGCCATCTTAAAAATTAAAATGCACCATTCGAACATTAAAACAATGCACGAGCTGCTTTCCCATCAATGACATTCAAACATCCCACCCTGCTGGGCTCCCATTGACTAACAAGTGAGCTGTCGTTCATGTCGCCTTCACTCAATCCCCATCTTGGACAGGTCCACCTGATGCCATTTTGGACAGGGATCCCATTGGCTAGGAGGGATGACGCAGCTACCTCCCATTGCGTATTATGGAGCTGAATCCACCATGATGCTTTTCGTGTAAAGGACAGAGTCAGTCAGCCCCCTATTTACGAAAGCCCCCAGGTACAAAAACTCTGGGTTGCGAAAAACAGTTTACTAAGTTTTCGTCCCCTGTATACGAAAACAACCTCCTCTTACGAAAAGCGCCAAACGCGCCATTCAAAATTCAAACGCACCAATCAAAATTCCACATGATGCGCGAGTTGCTCTCTCATTGGCTATCTCCCAACATCCTGCCCTGCTGGCCTCTCATTGGCCTCCCATTGGTCAGGAGGGAGCTGGATCTCCATATTGCTGCATCCATAAAGCTTGTTTGTCACACGCGTGAAGAAGAGTTGAACAGGACTGTTGCTTGTTTTGAGATCATTGCCGTATCCCCTCTACAATCAGGACGATATCGAAGCAGAAGGAGACCTTAAAGCGGAAATAGTGACGGAGGCGATTATTTCGGCACGATATTGAAGCATGAGCAGAGTACTCCATGAAACGAGACCTCCGATCTTGCAAGGAAGAAAGTTAATATTAAATCAGGACCTCTGATCTTTCAAACAGGTACTGTAATTCTGCTTGAAATACAACATCCCATCCATTTAAACATTTAAATAGAATGGTTCCGTCAGCTGCACATTGTGTGGGTGGAGCCCGCAATCGGCAAAACACACCAAAGAGACAGAGTTTTGTGTGTGTGTGTGTGTGTGAGAAAGAGATAGAGACAGACTGCCTACAGAGTCAGTCAGAGATGAAAGGAGGCTTAACTGTAGGTTTTTAAGTTGTTTAATTCAGTAAATGTTTAATAAATCTGGCAAGCTTCGCAAATGTGAGCAAAACGCGGCTCATCTGGAGCTCCCATCCGTCAAGGAATCAAGTTCAAGTTGAGTTTGGACCTCCGATCTGTCAAGCAGGGAATGCGCTTTGAATTCCACGTCTTAAAATGCTCCAGCGTCCTGCGTGTGGGCAGAGGCCGCATTCAGCAGAGCTTGCCACAATACACAAATGTCAGAGATGTGTATTGTGTAATGTGTATTGTGTGTGTGAGAGAGAGAGAGAGAGAGAGAGAGAGAGAGAGAGAGAGAGAGAGATAGTGTTGTGTGTATGTGCGTTAATAAAAAATGTTTAATAAATGGTTTAATTAATAAATATGTGAATAAAAAGTTTAAATGGTTTAATAAATAATTTTCTTTTACTTTTATTTCATACAAAATTGGTGTACTTTTATAATTTTTAAAGGGTTTATGGGGTAGTCTTGGGAGCCTTGGAACGAATCAGGCGTTTTACATGAAAAATGCACCTGTACTTACGAAACTTCCGCGTTAAAAAAAAGGCTCTGGAACGGATTAATTTTTTAAGTAGGGGGTCGACAGTACTGTCGTTTTATGCTTTATTTCTTGACTCAGGCTTTTCACCTTCCATAAACATTTGTAAGATTATAACTCTGCTAAGAAGACATGGTCAACGCGCACACACACACACACACACACACACACACACACACACACACACACACACACAGTATGCCCTTAAATACAGTATGCCCCTGACTATTTGTGGTTTTGCACCCACAGTTTGAGTATGCACCGACTGCCGAGCAACCGACACGTGATTCAAATTCAGCCAATGGCTGTTCTCCTTTCTCCTGATTGGTTGAGCTCATGTCCCACCCCTTTTTCCTCAATCACACACAAGTTGTCAATGAGCCTCTTTTTTGAAATAATGACTGAAATAAGACTTTCTCCTGAGAAACGACGGTTTTCTCTGAACTGTTGTATTGAAATCTTTTTCAATTATTATTCCAGTACAGTACCTAAGCTCATGTTTATGCGTGAGATTTTATGTTCTGTAGCATGTTTAACAAACAATACCAAAAGGATAAACTTTATTACAGTACTCTTCATGTCCTTTTACATTGAAGTTGGAGTGACGTCTTGGAGTGACGTCTCCAAGATGGCGCTGCCCAGAGGGCGACGTCATGGAATTCTCAGAGTCAAATTGTTTCTTTGTTCGTTTTAATTTGTTTTATTTGTTTATTCATGTTTTGCACTATGCTCGTCTACGACCAGTCGACTCTACTACAGCTATAAAATTGAAGTATCTTCGGGCGTGTATAACTAAACAGAGCTAACATGCTATTAGCAGAGCTAACATGCTATGGTAGGCAGCTCAATGTGAGTTAATCAATCAGCTAGCAATAGGCCCAGGCGGGAAGGGGCCGAACAACGACTCCGGCGCTTGGGATTGCAGGGGATGAAGTCCGTGTAGCCGGCTGGAGCAATTGCCTCATCGGGTGTACTCTCCTCGAGCCATGTTTCACAGAAACACAGTCCTGTAGATCCCTCTGCCCTGCAATCTGAGCATGAAGCTCATCCATCTTGTTTCGCAGGGACTGAACATTTTCAAGCAGTATGGCCGGAAGTGCTAACCAAGCCTCTGAGAATTCTGCCTTGGCGATTAGCATGGTGCTCCCATAGCATAGCAGCTCAAGATAGAAGTTCTCATAGTCAAATTGTTTCTTCGTTTGTTTTAATCTGTTTTATTTGTTGTTTTGTTTCTTCATGTTTTGCTCTATGCTCGTCTACAACCGGTCGACTCTACTACAGCTATAAGATCAGAGTATCTTCAGGTGTGTATAACTAAGCACGCTCAACTGGGCTTGTTAGCCGGGATGCGGTTAGCACAGCTAATATGCTACGGTAGGCAGCTCAATGCGAGCCGCACCCCAGCGGACAAGAAGCCCAGGGGGGAAGGGGCCAAACGATGATGGGTGTACTCTCCTCGAGCCATTTTTCACAGACACACAGTCATGTAGATCCCTCTGCGCTGAAATCTGAGCATGAAGTTCGTCCATCTTGTTTTGCGGGGACTGAACATTTTCAAGTAGTATGGCTGGAAGTGCTAACCAAGCCTCTGAGAAAGCCGCCTGGGCTTAGCTGGTAACCACTAGCTAACCGCTAGCATTGAGCTGCCATAGCATACAAGTTCAAGATAGAAGTTGTTGCGTGCTTAGTTGCCTGAAGCTGATCAAAGCTGTAGTAGGGCCGACTGATCGTAGACGAGCTTAGTGCAAAACATGAACAAACAAAAAGAACAAATTAAAACGAACAAAGAAACAATTTGACTCCGAGAACTCCGCGACGTTGCCCTCTTGGCAGCGCCAGCTTGAAGATGTCACTCCAAGTTCAATGTAAAAGGACAAGAAGCGTAATAAAGTTTATCCTTTTGGTATCATTTGTTAAACATGTTACAGAACATAAAATCTCACACACAAACTTTCTCAGAATTAACTTGGGTACTGTACTGGAATAATAATTGAAAAAGACTTTAAATGAGTGCTCTTCAACAGTATATGCTGTATAATGTTTATATTTAATCATCAATAAAAATAAGAGTAAAAATTGAAAAGTTTTTCTAAATCATTACTATATTTTACTACATTAATACTGTATTAATGAGTAAGACTGTCTATAGAATGGGTTTAAGAAGCAAATTTTAGCGCATGTAATAGATGCATAGTATTTTACTTCCAGCTGCTCATTTGCGCATGTGACATGTTACATGGGGTTTTACTTCCGGGAACAGAACTCGCGGATTATCTCGATTCGCGGGAGGGCTCGGAACTGAACCCCTGCAAATGTCGAGGGCCTGCTGTATGCTAATTTTTTAGGATCGGGATTTTTGGTGTTACTTTACTTTCTTGTCAAAATTATCAATATTAAAACAATAAAAAGCTTAAACTACTTCAGTTGTGTGTAATGAATCTAAAATATATGAAAGGCTAATGTTTATCAGTACATTACGGAAAAAAATTAACTTTATCACAATATGCTATTTTTTTTAGAAGGACTAGTATAATATGGTAGGCCTCCGTCAGTCCCGAAGGACTATGGCTGCGCTCTGGCTGGTATCCCGGCTGGTGATACTCCCCAGTGCGCAGAGCCTGGGTAGGAAGTAATGAGGGACAGGCTGTTACCCAAGCAGCAAGTCCCCCCCCCCCCGTCTCGGCGCCACCGGAAGGATCCAATGGAAAGGCAAATGCCGATACAACTGAGTTCCAGTGCCGCTGCAGGAGAGAAGCTACGGTCAATTTAGAACGGCCAATTAACCTACTGTGCACGTCTTTGGATTGCGGGAGGAAACCGGAGCACCCGGAGGAAACCCGCACAAGCACGGGGAGAACATGCAAACTCCACACAGAAACGC
Source organism: Plotosus lineatus (assembly GCA_024760905.1). Classification (NCBI taxonomy): domain Eukaryota; kingdom Metazoa; phylum Chordata; class Actinopteri; order Siluriformes; family Plotosidae; genus Plotosus; species Plotosus lineatus. The sequence continues at coordinate 54,313,675 of CM045736.1, forward strand.
CCAGGCCGGGAATCGAACCTAGGCCTTCTTGCTGTGAGGCGGACGTGCTAACCACTACGCCACCGTGCCGCCTATACTAGTATATATACTACTTAAAATAATAAAAACTATTAATTATATAAAAATTATAAAACTTGGAAGAAAGTGAAAAACTACCATTTGAATGGATTAAAGAGCGAACCTGACAAAGACTCAGTCAGCAGTCACCTCCAGGAAGATCAGAGAAGATATTAAGTGACCTGTGAGTCCTGTTACAATTAGAAGAAGCCTATGTAAAGCTGAGCTATCGGCAAGAAGCCCTGCAAAGTCCCACTGCTGAAATAAGGACGTGCTGAAGAGATTAAAATTCACCAAAGAACAAATTGACTGGAATAAAGAGAAACGGACCAACGTTTTGTGGACTGATGGAAGTAATATGGTCTACTGGTCCCCCCTACACAAGCACCAAACACTGAATTCAAGCCACAGTACACTGTGAAGACATTGAAGCCTGCTTGCCTAGGCATCATAATATGGGGATGTTTCTCAGACTATGGTGTCGGGCCTATTTATCGCATCCCAGGAATCATAGATCAGTTTGAACACATCAGAATACTCGAAGAGGTCGTGCTGCCTTAAGCTAAAGACGAAATGCCCTTTAAATGGCTTCCAACAGGACAATGACCTCAAACACACCACTAAACAGGCAACATCTTGGTTCCTGACCAAAAAGATTGATGTTATGTAGAGGCGGCCAGACTCCCAGACCTTAATCGAAATTAGAAATAGAAATTTCTCAATAGAAATTTGTGGGGTGACATCGGGGCAGTGGTGGCCTGGTGGTAAAGGGCGCTGTATCACTGATCCTAAGTTTGGGGGTTCGAGTCCCACTGTCCACAAGGTTGTCACGGTCCTCATCAGTGTCTTGTACACTTTTCCTTTTATTCCTGCTGATACCTTCCTATCACGCATCACACCAGACACTTTTCTCCAGCCATTCCAGCCTGCCGACACACGCTTCTTCACCGCTTTTCCACACTCTCCATTGCTTTGGATTGTTGAGTCTAAGTACTTAAAATCCTCCACCTTCTTTATCTCTGCTCCCTGTAGCCTCAACGTTTCTCTTGGGTCCTTATTGTTCAAACACATATATTCTGTCTTACTGGGACTAACCTTTATTCCTCTCCTTTCTAGGGTATACCTCCACCTCTCTAGATTTTCCTCCACTTGTTCTCTGCTCTCACTACAGATCACAATGTCATCTGCAAACATCATGGTCCATGGAGATTCTTGTCCAACCTCGTCTGTCAGCCTGTCCATCACCATAGCAAACAAGAAGTGCCTCAGAGCTGACCCTTAATGTAGTCCCACCTCCACCTTGAACTCTTCTGTCACACCGACAGCACACCTGACCATTGTCTTACATCTCTCATACATGTCCTGCACCACTCTAACATACTTCTCTGCCACTCCAGACTTCCTCATGCAATACCTCAGTTCCTCTCTCGGCACCCTGTCATATGCTTTCTCCAGATCCACAAAGGCACAATGCAGCTACCTCTGACCTTCTCTGTACTTCTCTATTAACATCCTCAAAGCAAACACTGCATCTGTGGTGCTCTTTCTTGGCATGAAACCAAACTGTTGTTCACAAATGCTGACCTCTGCCCTTAGTCTAGCTTCCACTATTCTTTCCCCATAACTTCATCGTATGGCTCATCAACTTTATCCCTCTGTAGTTGCCACAACTCTGCATCTCTCCCTTGTTCTTAAAAATGGGCACCAGCACACTTCATTCCTCTGACATCCTCTCACTTTCTAAGACCTTGTTGAATGTTCTTGTCAGAAAATCTACTGCTACCTCTCGTAGACACTTCGATACCTCCACAGGTATGTCATCAGGACCAACTGCCTTTCCACTCTTCATCCTCTTCAATGCCCTCCTCACTTCACCCTTACTAATCTTTGCTACTTCCTGGTCCTCGACGGTCACCTCTTCTACTCTTTTTTTTCTCTCTCTCATTTTCCTCATTCATCAGCTCTTCAAAGTACTCTTTCCATCTTCCCAGCACACTTCTGCCATCAGTCAATTCATTTCCCTCTCTGGCCTTAATCACTCTAACTTGCTGCACGTCCTTCCCATCTTTACTTCTCTTCTGTGCCAACCTGTATAAACCATTTTTTCCCTCCTTACTGTTCAACCTAGCATACGATTCATCATACGCTCTCTGTTTGGCCTTTGACACCGCTACCTTCGCTGTGTATCCCTGTACTCCTGTTTACTCCCTTCAGTCCTCTCAATGTCCCAATTCTTCTTAGTTAACCTCTTCCTTTATGGATTAAAAGCTATTATAAGGATTTTGGGCTTTATTCACTTATTTAGACACACTGCTACTATCTTAAACAGACACACGCACAGACACACACACACTAGCCCCATGCCTGCAAGGGAGTTTCTGAGAGTTTGTATGTTCTCCAAATATTTGTGTGGTTTTCCTCTGGGTTCCCTTGATTCACCTCACAGTCCAAAGACATGCACGTTACGTTAACTGGATATTCTTGATTGCCCCTAGGTGTGAATGGTTGTGTCTGTTGACCTGATATGGTATAGTATGCTGTTTAGGGTTCATTCATTCATTTTCTGAACCACTTAAACCTAATTAGGGTTGCTGGAACCCATCTCTGTCGACTCCGGGCAAGTACGGTGTACACCCTGGACAACTCGCCATGTTTTTGGACTGTGGGAGCAAACCCATGCAAGCACAGAGAGAACATGCAAACTACAGAGAAACTACCCGAGCAGGGAATCCAAGATGTATTTTAATAATTATTCTTTTCGAGGAGATAAAGCAAGAAAGTTTGCAGAGGAGAGAGACTTACCAGATGTACAGCATGATCAATCTCCTCTGTCGTCACTCCAGGTTTCACCATCATGGCAGCAATGTCAAGAACCTCTCGAGCCAGCTGCAAAAAAAAAAAAAATAATAAATAAATAAAATCACCCCAGATCGGTTAAACCTGACTCAAAATCATTACTTCGCTGTCTTGCTTTTGTTTTACAAAAATGTTACTTTCCTGCTGAAGGGAAGGAAAAAAACAAAAAAAAAAAAACACGTTGGACCAGGTCAACATCAACATCCCAGATGCCTATAAAGGCATCTTGAACTCTCCGTTCACCTCTCTGTCTCTGATTCCTGCTTATTAACCTAAAACCTGTCGCCAAAGACCAGTACAGTGAGTCGTCGACTTCCGACCGCTTTTGTTTCCAGCAGACCGGTCGTAAATTGATCTGGTCGTATGTCGGCTTTCCATCCAAATATCTATACATCTCATAATGATAAAAATCTATACATCTATTTTCAATTCCACGTCACTGTGACACGCAGCGGAGAGCCAATCCTTTCTGTACTCCACTAGGTGGGCAGGTCCGATAGCTTCAAACTCCAATTTTATTGGATTATAACAGCCACAGACTGCGTGTGTTGTTTGAGTAAAGAGATAAATTTCCCTCGTGTTGATCAGCTCATTTCCACGAAGCCAAGCACAGCTGGCAAGCAACACAAATGGGCAGACATGGAAAAACTTCCAAAAACAAAAACCGCAGACAAGCTGACTGCAAAAACTTGGGACACGCTTCCTGTCACATAAACACTGCAGTGTGTGAGTCCAAAATGACAGTTTCAAGGTATTGGACCCGCCCACACAGAAAGGATTGGCTCTCCGCTTCGCGCCACAGTGACGTGGCATTGAAAGTAGATGAATAGATTTGTTCTGAGCAGTTATAAAGTGAAGCTGCATCATCTCCTGCTTGGCCTTTTAAGATGCTGGCACTGCCGGCAGCACAAACAACTGTCGTACCCAACACTCGCACTGCACTGCCATGAATCATGCTTCACGACTTTCGCAGTCGTAAAGTCGATCAGACGTAACTCGCATAGGTCTTAAGTTGACGACTCACTGTAGTTAAAACAGTCCATGTGGTGACTGAGGAAGCCACCACAGCTCTACAGGCTCTTTTTTTAATCTTGACAGACCTGGATCCTGGTCATCAGCTGTGCTCTCCTACATAAACTATTGCAGACCACAACAAGGATTGATAAAGTGTTCCTGAACCAGAAACCATGGCTTAATGGTGAGGTGCGCACCCTGTTTAAAGCACGGGGTGATGCCTTCAAGTATGGAAACCAGCAGGCTGACAAAGAGGCATGCCAGGCCCTATGAAAAGGTATCAAAAAACCGAAACAGAAGTGTAAACAACTGAAGGAGCACCTCAATGAAAACAGGAATTATGTGGACGGGCAAAGCACTCACAAGCTACGTTAGCAGACTCATCAGACACCCTGAACCAGTTCTTCGTTCACTTCGATTAACGCAATGGAGAGGCACGCATCTGCCCTGCATTTCTAGAGAGGGATGACAACCCCATCCAGCTGCTCATCAGAGCCTTCCTGCACAGAGTCAACATGAGGAAAGCTACTGGTACAGACAGAGTAACAAGAAGGGTACTTAAAGCATGAGAAAATCAACAAGCAGGCATTTTCCCCACAATGTTTAACCTCTACTGCAATGTACGGTTTCCACCTGCCTCAAAACAGCCACCATTCCAGTGGCTGCACAGCAAGCTGCCTAAACAAGTACCACACAGTTGCTCTAAACCCCACCATGACCATTGAGAAATTCGTCTTGTCTCACATTAAGGCTGCCAACCCTGCTGATCTCAATCCACATCAGTTTGCACATTTTTCAGATTAAGCAGGTCAACAGAGGATGTCATCAATACAGCCCTCACACACCTGGACAGCAACAACTATGTGTGGATGCTGTTCGTAGACTTCAGCTCCGATTGTAACACAGTCCAACGACATAAACTGGTTCAGAAGTTAGGCAATCTGGACCTAGGGAGCTCACTGTGTACCTGGATACTGGACTTTCTTAGCAACAGACCTAGCGAGGAGAACATCAAGATAGAACACACTCCTCCACTCTTATCCTGAACACCACAGGGGTGGTGTGTTCTTAACACCCTCCCCTTCTACCTCTTCACACACGACTGTTCTCCACTCACACCAGCAACACCATCGTCAAATTCATCAACGACACCACCTTCATACATTTGATTACAGCGTCAGCCAACAGGAAGGAGGGCCTGCATCTGTTGCGATGATGCAACAACAATCTGGAATTAAAACATATCAAAAACCATGAAGATGATAATGGACTTTAGGAGATTCAAACAAGCTGAACACTCTGCCCTTTACATTGATGGAGAAGAAGTACAAAGGGTGGAATGCTTCAAATTTCTTGATGTCCACATATCTGCTGAATTCACCTGGACAACAAACATGCCCTGCCAGGTGGGAAAAGCACAACAAAGCGTGTACTTCCTTGGGAAGCTCTGACAAGCCCGTTTACCCCGAGCTCTACTGACAAACTTTTACTGCTCCTCCATAGAGAGCCTCCGGACCCACTGCTGTACAGTGTGGTTCAGCAGCTGTACTGCAGAGGATAGGAAGGCCTTGCAGAGTTTGGTGAAGATGGCAGAGGAGGTAATTAGAAGTACACTACCCTCCCACAGGGACATTTTCACTGACCGACTTCAGAGGAGAGCAAGTGGAATTATAATCAACACCCTGGACACCCCTCCCCCCTCCAGAAAAAGGTACAGAACACTAAAAACAAACATGAATGGACTCAAGAACAGCTTTTACCCACAAGCTGTAAAGCATCTAACTCCACCACTCCATCACACACACCAACTGAAATAACATAATTCAGACCATCTTCCGGGACAGTGTAATACTCATGTTTAGAGCAGGTCTCGATCATCATAACATTTTAGCACCATGCACTTTATAATTAAAGCTCTTTCTTACCAGGTGTATATCTGCACCTTTGACATATCGTTCAGCTTTCTGTATGTGTGAATACAGGGATCCCTCACTTTCCATGGTTAATGGGGACCAAGACCCTCCCTGCGACCGCTGATTTCCGCGAAGTAGGATCGACCCCCCCTGACTGACATATACGTCCATGTATATGTGTATATAACAGGGTATTCATTCAGTTTTAGAGTAGAAGGAGGATATTGATAAATACTGGGTGGAAATTGTTTGAGGCAAGCATGGGGATGGGGGTGTCCCCTCCCGCAGCAGGGGTCTGGGGGCCACCCCCTGAAAATTTTTTAAAATTCATGTGCTCTGTGGTACATTCTGGGCCCATATTTACGAGAAAATCAGACAAACTAGAAGCAAATAAAACTAAAAGTTTATATTATAAAAAATAGTATTTGTTACAAAAATAGACTTACTTCTTAAAGGAAAGTACATAAAACAGTTACCTTAATAATATATAACATTTGTGAATCAAACTGCTACCCTAATCTGTCAAAACTGTTCATGTAATATAATTTTAGGATTAATAAGATTAGGCTATTAGAATAAGATTAGACGAGTTTAGTTGGGGGCTAGTTTTCACTATTATCGCTCAGTGCAATCAAGAAATAATTTGTGTTCGGACATGACATAAAACCTTTTTTACCTATTTCATGAGATTCGGATGTTGGAATCATCGGAACAGTGGAATCGTCGGTCTTGAGTCGCTTCCACAACGTATTTAACGTATTTAATGTTGGCTGTTTAGATCTACTTCGCTTTGGCGCCATGCTCGTCAGTACGACTCACATCAGTTTGTACTATATTTTACCCGGGTTTGTACGACCCGTCACGATCGAAATCTACACAGGAGCACAGGCAAATAGCGGCACGTATATAAAAAGCGCCACGCTTATGAATGAGGTAGCATAGTGCATCATGGGATATCGGAAGTGAACCGATTGAGAAATTATCAAAACAAGTGATCGTGTTGTCAAGTACATAGCTTAACAAAGCCGTGAAAATGTTCTTATTAAAGATTAAATAATAATATTTAATAATATAACAATACTATTATAAAATATAACCGACGTTAGGCTAATAGTAGCCGGCGCTTCCGCCGGCACTTAATGAAAAGTATGTATAATAAAAAAAAAAAAAAAAAAAAAAAAAAATACTCCGATAAAAATGCTTATAACAACAATTAACATTCAAAAATAATGCCCAAGTAAATAAAATATAAATGCACACACATACAGACCCGCGCACAAACAGAAGCGCACCTCACATAAAAATGCACTCAGATGTGCGCACCACACAAAAATAAGTAGTTTTGATGGGAGGTTTTGTGGTTTTGTTTTTTGTTTGCATAATTGGCCTTGTTTTTGCACCATTTTCCTTAACTTTTTTTTCCCCTATTCTTCCTTATTTTTTAATTCGATGAATATCAAAAAAAAAAAAAAAAAACGATGCACTGAAGCCACATGAATTGAAGCGCAAAGTAGCGAGGGATTCATGTATTCAATTCATGCTGCTTCAGTGCATCGTGTTTTTTTTTAAAACAGATTTTTTTTTACATATGCGTCTGTATGTGTGTGTATTTATATTTTATTTAGATCTTATGCATTATTTTTTAATGTTTAATTGTTATTATAAGCATTCACATCATTAAACATGTATTTATTGATATTATATACACATATACATGTACGTATATGTGAGGCGCTCCACCGAATGTAGGCACTTGTCGCACGGACTACTTTCGAGAAAATGGGAAAAAAAAGTAAAAGTGGTAATTGTTTATCGAGATTCGGATTTTTGCATAAACCATTAAAACAAGTATTCAACTATCACTTCCTGAAGTGAAATCGACTAAAACTCACTAAAAATGTTTTCTATTTCCATTTTTCTGACGAGTACCCTCATAAAAATAGTTTAAAACAGTAGCAAACTTACCAGTTTTCTTTGCAATTATTCACCAAGTTTGGTACAAGACACACTATAATCCATACAACAGAAGAACGGTCTCTCCATTTAGGATACTGTTTAAATATCAAAATGCCGTTTCAGTGAATAAAATAAAGGTTATAAAGACAATATGCACGTAAACGATGCAGGCTCGTCGCTAAGGAAGATCTGAAACAAGCACCCTGATTGGTGAACTCGGTCACATGCTCACATTGCACATGCTCAGTGCCCGTCACACGTTAACTTCCTGTGTCCTTCCTGACTCTAGTATACCGCATGTGGAACTTATCGCTGACTTTCTCTTCAAAAACAGTAAGTAAATTTATTTAAAAGATTGTGAATACACATAATTTCTGGAAAAGCAGAGTGAAATGCATTGTAATGCATCTTTGTATCCCATATGCTCAGTATTATGTACTTTAGAAACTTAATACGAGTATTGTATGAGTATTGGTATGTTTCACTGCATGCAAAATTTGATTATGGAAATTTTTTGATCATTTGATTTGTGTTAAACCCCTCAAAAAAAAAAAAATATATATATATGTATATACATATTTTTTAACGGATTTGGAATAGTATATATATATTAATATTAAAAAAATAGCCTCTGGAAGTCAGAAAAGGCGTATTTCTGCCAAAAAGCAGAAAAATGTCATTCCTGCACACACCCACACACAGGGCACGAAATTAAGAAAATTATCCTCTGGACAAGGGGGTAGGCAGAAAAAAAAAAATCTGCAGGACCCCTAAGAATTTTACTGGACCCCACTTTTTCTGGAATGATTAATTATGTGATAATCTGTTGGTTGTGTCCTTCACTGTATATGTTTGGTGTACAATAGCTATGATGACTTAATAAGAAACATACATGTAACATATACAACTCTATTATTCTGCTGATCAAATTAAAACATGTATAAGTCATATTTTCTTTAACCAATAATTTTTGGTGTTTGCAATCTAAAATTGTACTCAGGCCTATTATGTATTATTACAATATATTATTATATATGTATTAGTACTACATAGTTAGCTTTAAATAACATTAAAGTAGTGCGTTACCTCAAACTTTCAAAGTGTGGGTGGAGTCATTGGTCCTGAAAAGTCCTCTTTGGACGTTGATTCTTTTCATAATCTTTATAATCTCTGACATTAGTGCTACTTGGTCCAACGTCACTTTGGTCAGTTTTTTGATATTTTACAAAGCCAGTTAACTTTGTCTGCTTTGACATCTTTACAGTTAAATTGTTATTATAACAACACTCGCGGATTAGTGGCAAACCCGGGAGTTAATGCACGTGATTCAAATTTAGCCAATAGCCGAGAGTGTTTGTTTCTCCCTCCTGCTGATTGGTTGCGGATGATGTGTACATCTTTGTTTTTTCCTTCACACACTTTATCAACTTGATTGCTTGAACTGTGAATTAACTTTTTTTAGTGCGTTTTTAATGATTATTTAAGCCTATGATGTCACTCAAACGCCCTGCATCTTCTCTAGTTTTGATAAGGAGCTTTCATTTAAGTCGAAATCTTCGACGAAGGCGGATTGTTAATTTTACAGGCCTTCTGCCTGACAGAGGGGCTGGTATTGGGTTAGATTTTTCCAGACCTCCCACAAAAATGCAAGTCGCAGGTATTTTAGTTTCAAAGCATCCCTTTAATTGGGCCCAAGACATTTGCTGAATACTATACATACTGTGCACATACACACGCGCACACACACACACACACACAATTACATACAAATAAAAAGAAAGCTGTATTTACCTTACAGACAATTCTCATCCCCTCTGTCTCTTCAGGAGTAAGGATCTTAATTTGAGAAGTCCCTTTAAGGGTCTGCTCTGTCTCAGACATCCCTATTGACCAACAAAATCACCAGTGTCAAATTTTTTTGTTGACAGTTTTCATACACACTATGGACCAACCACACTAAAAACATTTAATCTTTCTTTAAGCTGTGGAGGTCTCGTAAAACAGCTGAACAGATGTATGATCATGGATAATTTCTGCATGATTACAAGACTACAATACCAACTATTTCAAAAACTACAAAAAATTAAAAGGAAAATAAAAACCTGTGTTTCTCATAGTATGACAGTACAGCACCTAAAAACAAAGACCTTATACTTGCCTCAACTGCTGCAGTGAGCAAAAGAAAACCCAAACGCACTGAAACAATATTTATTTGTGTGTGAATGCACACAAATATCAGAACCATCTCAATTACAACCATAAAATAAAGAAATAAAGGTAAACACACAATTTCTATTCTAAGTTTACTACTGCATATGAAACAGCTTTTTCTGGTGCTGAAATATGCCCAAACTATAAGCCTGGTATGACTAGCCCAGTTCCAGATTACTTACAGGAAAACTCTGCAGCTTTGTTTAAAAAGGAAACAAAATATAGTACCAGATAAATGTGTGTTACACACGTAGATTGATTGTATGAACTGTCTGAATCATCTTGGATAATAAATTTAAATTACAAACACAGAAAGCAGCATTGGTGGCTGCCATGTCTACACTGTCATTAGAGTTCTAGGGATCTTTTGTTATTCAAATAAATGACAAAAGGATTAAAATAAGAGTTATAAAGAAATAAGTGGTGCTTTGGGAAACACGCAATTTGGTTGGTGGGTCACATTTGGTTAAACCTGGACTCCACAGTGTAGTTGGGATTGTCTTACCCAACGGGTGATCAGCATAGTCAGGCCTCTGGATGTGCCCTGGAACAGGACGCATAGGTGTCTAAAAAAATTAAACAAATTAATTAATTGATTTAAAAAATAATAACCCCTGCCAAAGAAAACCCCAAAACAGTATGTTTGTAAATTCTCTTTTTAAATGAATATTTCTTTTCTGCATCCTTTGTAGTGGTGGCTGTTTTATTTTTGCTTATACCAGAGGATAATGAGGTCGCAGCTTGCCAGAGTACTTGTATCCAGGCCAGGGATCTGTATTGACCTCCTTCTCCACACAGTTCTGCTCCTCATCTTTTTTGACTTCCTCTGTTCGAACACCCAATAACAAGGTCCGTTATACACACCACCAGCAGAACATACAGGAGGTTCAATGGGAACATAATACATACTTGCTTTCTTGTGTAGCAGTTTGTGAGATCCCCAGCTACCTTTGAAACATTCCTAAAAACAGAAGAAACGGTTACGGTTTTATATCCAGATGTTTCATGACACATACCCCATTGCTACAGAATTCTCAAATTTGATTGGGCAGGTGTTGATTGATCTTGTATAACTGCAAAAATGTGACTGCAGTCCAGTTTATATGCACTTGTTCTAAAATATCGAGACTTAGCTTAGATTCAGCCCCGTACGGAAGAAATTGCTTGACAAAATTCAGATGTGGTTATTTCAGAATGAGCATAGAAACAGGCAGATACAATAACATGCCTTCGGCCTTGAGATTATGTCCTTTCTGCCAAAAACATAATCTTAATTTAATTGAAGAAGAAATACATGTACTGCTTTATTGCAAAGCCAACAGTGTTACAAGAAATGATCTTTTAGCTAAACATATGAACTACCCACTATCAAAATATAGCTTTGTTAATCTGATGTCTTCAACAAATAAACATGTCATTAAAACCTTGTTCTATAATGTTAAGAAAATAAGGAACATTGAAGGCTCTCTAGTACTCTTGCAAACTCATGCAATATATACACAGGGATCCCTCACTTTCCGCGGTTAATTGGGACCGAGAGCCCCACGCGACCACCGAATTCCGTGAAGTAGGATCACCTCCCCAGCCGACGTATACGTGGCATGTGTATGTGTATATAATATCAACAAATACATATTCAATGCTATAAATGCTTATAACATCAATTAAACGTTAAAAAATAACATAAGATGTAAATAAAATATAAATACACACACATACAGACGTGTGCGCACTCACTCAGATGTACACCTCACAACAATGTAACTAGATTTGATGGGAGGTTTTGGGTTGTTTTTTGTTTGTTAATTGATTGATTGAGAGAAACATATTTTATTCATTGAAGAAAGGGATTGGGCACAAGTCATCCAACTTAGTGAAGCCCTCTCTACAGATTATTTTAGCCAATTAACCTACTGTGCATGTTTTTGGACTGTGAGAGGAAACCGGAGTACCCGGAGGAAACCCACGCAAGCACGGGGAGAACATGCAAACTCCACACAGAAACACCCAGGCCTGGATTCGAAACCCAGGCCTTCTTGCTGTGAGGCGGACGTGCTGACCACTATGCTACCGTGCTGCCCTTTTTGTTTGTTTAGGGCTTTTGTTGTGTTTTTTTTTTTTTTGAATAATTGGCCTTGTTTTTGAGGCATTTTCCTTAACTTTTCACTCCTATTCTTCCTTAATTTCTTTTAATTGAAGTAGCAAGGGATCCCTGTATTTATTTATGTATGTATTATGGGCCAGTGGCCTTATACTGAATAAAACATCTGTCTGTTCTTTTTACATATGGATCTTGTTGCATCATATCAGTGATGGTCAATATGTTTCCAGCATGTGAACCTTTAATTATAAAAAAGGTAGGCTGGTCAAGGAATAACTGTTTCTGTAGCTGAAACTGAGAACAGAAAGTTGTCTCAAACATTCCTCAACATTCAATTTTAAGTAATTATTAAAATAACCTGTTGCTTTTTCCTCCAACAGCACACGCCGCTGTTTTATTACTTACTTGGGCAGTGACTAGACTTGGAGTCTAGAGTGGAGAAGTAAGGCACCTCTTTCCCTCCACTAGCCCTGGTGTACACCTTGGGCAAGTGTTAGCACACCCCTTAGGCCCCACATATTTATATATTGGGGATGAGGTAGCCCTATCAACCAAAACAAACACTGAAAATTACCACACGGAATGTGAGAACGCTAATGGAGAACAATAACAGTGACCATCCAGCTTCTGCATCTCTTGAGTTATACAGATTTAGCATTTACATTGCTGCTATCCAAGAGACCCGATTAGCGAATGAGGGTCAGCCTATAGAATCTAGTGCTGACTAGATTTTCTTCTGCAAGGGCAAGCCCAAGAGCAAATGCCACCAGTGTATAGGTTTTGCTATTAAATCTGAGCTGATGACGATGGACAGCATACACAATGGTTTTAATAAACATCTGACATTTTAACAAAATATTAGTAGAAATCTGAAGGAAATTCTAATCTCTGCCTATTCTCCAACATTATTAGCTGATCTTGAAAACAAAGTGGAGTTTTATTGTAATCTGGACTCCTCCTGTCAAAAGTGCCTAAGTCACACAAGATCTGTACACGAATTAACGTCAATGCCACAGTGGGAAACGATTTTGAACCATGGAAAGATGTCCTTGGAAGACAGGATGTAGAAAGTGAAATGAGAATGGTGAAATGCTGCTCAGAAAGACTGCAGAGAATTATCTCATCACAACTAACACACTTTTCAGACAGAAAGACAGCAGAAAAGCTTCTTAGAGACCGCCACGTTCCTCCCACTGGCACCTAAGTGATTATATCACTGATGTCAAACTCAAGGCCTTCAGGCCAAATCCGGCCCACCAACTCATTTTCTGTGGCCCATATGAGTTTAAGATAATATTTATCGGACATCCTTTGCATCAACTCTTACCATGAAACCCAATTCATCATCCATCATTAATTCCACTAGGTGGCAGCAGCAGCTTTTTCAAGTAAAAAGCTGGTCATTCATGACTCAAAAAGATTGCATGCTTGCTTATTGCTGTTAAGCTTTGTCAGAAAATGTGAGTAGAGAAGAGGCCAAATTTCTAAACATATCATTTTGCGATGGATTTCATGGTTGATTTTTAGAACAGATGTTCAGTGATTTTAAAAGGGCCGAATAATTTAGTGTAGTGGCCCTCGGTGAAAATGAGTTTGACACCCCTGGATTATATCATTGTTAGACAAGCTAATAGGGGTGATGTGCATTTAACCAAAGCTATAAATGCATTGGATGTCTGCTGGACTGATCACAGAATGGTCAGGTCAGAAATCAACTTTAAAATCCAGCATCTATTTCGGAAGTCTAGAAAGAATTTAAAGGTTGCTTTGATAAATAATCAGAGCAGCCCTAAGGTGTTTCAATCAAGAATGGTGGAGACCCTTACAAAAGTCAAGGGCAACTCTATTGAGGAGTATTAGGAAGTACTTAAAGTGAAAGTCACCAACATCTGTCAAGAAATACTTGGTAGAAAGGAGAGGCATAATGCTGACTGGTTTGATGAAAACGATGAAATAAACAAGCTTCTTGAGAAGTGTGCTGCTTTTTCTATCGGGCAGCAAGCCTTCAGAAATTCAGAGAAATAAAGAAAATGTAAAATACGATCTTGTGTACAAAGAACAACCTAGAAAATCAAGAACAATTGGTGGAAGAGAAAGGATCATTTCGTTGCTGCTATAACCGAGTTGTGTGAACCTAAAGTGAACAAGATGGACAAGTCTGCAAGGAGAGGGGTACCATTCAGGAAAGATGAATATAACACTTCTATGACCCACTCAAACAAACGACTGTGGTGGAACAAACTGCCCTGAACTGCATGCCACAGGCCGATGTGAGACATGAGCTCGCCAATCGAACCCTACAAGAGCTCCATCAGACTGTTAATGCTATGAAATCTTTAAAAGCTGCGGGGCCTGATGACATACCAGCTGAGGTCTTTAAGTATGTAGGATCAGCTATTATTGATAAACTGCTTGAGCTCTTTAACCAGATCCAGCAGTCAGGTACAATGCCAGCTGACCTGAGAGATGCAAACATCGTAATCTTTAAGAAGGGTGATAAAGCTGTGGGATAATTATAGAGGTATCTCCCTGCTATCAGCTGCATGCTTTTGTGCTAGCCCATATACTATCAAGACGTTTGAGCAACCCAGCTAAGCAATGCTTACCAGAATCTCAATACGGCTCCAGACCAAAGCGTGGCACAGGAGCTATGTTATTTATTGCTCGACAAATACAGGATAAGTGTGGAGAACAAAACAGATATCTATAAATAATCACTTTTATAGATCTCACAAGGGCATTTTGACTCCGTGGCCCTGCAAACGTTGTGGAAAATTGGGATGTCCAATCAGATTTGTAAACATTGTCCAGCTGCCGTATGAACAGATGTTTGCTCGTGTCCTGGTCTCTGGAGAAAGTACTAACAAGTTTGATGTATGAACGGGAGAAAACAAGGCTGCGTTTTGAGGCAAACACTTTTTGTAGTGTTTCTCTCAGGTGTCCTTAATCTGGTTAACCTCTCATCACCGCCTGGGATTAAAATACTCTGTAAAATGAATCATCTTGCACAGGAGAATTAAAGCCAAAACCAAGACATATATGACAGCAGTCAGTGAATTACAGTATGCAGATGATCATGCTCTTGTGCTCTGAAGGAGACTTTCGACTCAGCCTGGATGCTTTTCACAATGCCTACAGAACTCTTGAACTCAAACTAAATGTAAAGAAACCTCAGAAAATGCATCAGCCAGTCAGTACCAAGTGCTTCCCGTGACATTAGCATGCCCCAGAATATCATGGTGGATCATATGCCCATATACTACCCACTCTCCGGTTCAGCGGCCTGGATTATCTCCAGCCAATATCTAAAAACTCTGGACAATCGAACCCTCAGGAGAATAATGAACATTGAGTAACAAAAGAAAAACAACAAGAATTCTCACAAATGCTGACTGTACCAGTGTAGAAACCATGATAATAAACCAAAAAAAAATGGTGTGAACTTCCCGAACAGATTCTATATGCTGAGCTTGTTGAAGGGACGCATTGTGATGATGGCCTAAGCATAATCTAAAGCACTGTCACTTCCAAGTTGATTCTTGGGAATAAAGCACCATTGATCGAACTGACTGGAGACATGAAGGGACTTAGATCCTAGAAGAAAAAACCGAGATCATCATAATTAGCTGCAGATGGCACAAAAGCAAAGTTTGGGTCCATCGCTCCTTCCAGTAATGCCTCATCAATCTTCACTTGTAAATACTATCAGAGGACCTGCCTTTCAAGGATCTTTATGAGGGATTGTAGATGATTACTTACTTAAATAGTTATCAGTGGTGATCAGATCAGACTACACAACCTGATTGTATCAGATTAAATTGTCTTTATCATTTACAGTATGTTATAAAAGCACTTTTTCCAACTTTTACTCTTATTACCCATAGTATCAGCTGTTTGAATATTAACATGCACTGTCCCACCTGTTCCTTTGCTTTCAAAACTTTAAATGACCAATAAAATTATCATTTAAATACTATTTTTGCTGGCGCCAAAAAATATAATATTTTGTTTTGAAAAAATGGCTTAAATAATTGAGATATTTCTGTTACATACCTTGAATAAGAGACCGCTCTGAAGTCACATGACTAGTTATTTGATTAAAGTCAAAGTATAATTATATTAACCCATCATCAGTCCTTAATCCAACATCAGTATGATTATCTAATTACAAATTACATGTATGTAATGAACAACCATTATTTGGGTCACCACCCTTCCAAACAATTATGACCAACTGGCATTTTTTGCAATATTCCTCACTTGTTGTCTCAAATTTTAAAATCATCTCAAGGAAGTAAGCACACACAATGTGACTTGAACAAGAAGATTAAAATAGCCATCAGAGATTGAGAAACCCCTCAGCAGTTCTTAAGAAATACGACATGTAACAAGTCAAGGTCACTTGGACAAGGTTATAGTTCAAATAGAGAAACTTTGCTTCTGCCCACCTACACATCACAGAAAACCTGCCTTCATAATTTAAGAACGATCCACCTAAGAGTTCTTTAGAACTGGCACAGAAAAACATGTGGATATGCAGGCAATGCAGCAGCAGCAATTACAATACAATAACCCCAAGTTATTCGTGGGGTTGCGCAGCCCCTTGGATCCTGAAAATCCACAAATTATTGATGTTAATTACTGGTGTGGTTTTAAACCCCATGTATGATATTACATACACTAACACATGCTTGTTAAACACATTCTATAGACAGTCTTACTCATTAACACAGTAATAATGCAGAAAAAAATAATAATTTTGTACTGTGATAATATTTATTAATAAATTTAGTGCTCAGGCTCCTGACTAGAGGCTAGAGGAAATGCAGGGGGTTTGAGTGACATCATAGGGCTTAAATAATCATTAAAAACATGAATTCACAATTCAAGCAATCATGCTGACAATGCAATGGACAAAAAAAAAAAAGAGAGAGGTATCCACATCATCTGCAACCAATCAGCAGGACCGAGAAATAAACGCTCTCGGCCATTGGCTAAATTTGAATCACGTGCCAGTAACTTCTAGGGCTGCCACTAATCGGTGAGTATGCGGGCCCTGACCAGTAAACCATGAATAGGAGGAGGAGGAGGAGGAGGTGGTGGTGTGGGTGTGGGTGGGGGGTTGGGTTGGGTTGTTATACCCCAACAGCCTGGAGGCTGATGGGTAAGCAAGGATGTCATTTCTCTCACTGAAACTTGTTGGCCCATTGCTCATGAAATTCAACCCATGTGTGTTTGGATTCCCAAAAACAACCAACTGTCACAGACAAGCAGCGCAATTCATGAGATCAGTGCTTGCACAGTGACATGGACAAGTCTTTCACTATTATTCATAATTGTGTCATCATATTTTAATGTTAAAGTTTATATGAAATTTGTTTAAATAGGGGAAAGGGAAAATACTTCTGTAGGTCCCAGGATTCCCTGCAAAATATTTATGAGGTTGAGCACATATTGTTTACAAGTGCAACACAAATGTGCAGGTAACTTGTTCATCTCTCCTTAAAAAATGTATACAGTACTGTACAGACTAAAATCAACATCATACAATACATACACACATACATACTCAACTCAGTATATTCTTCTTCCCTGTCCACTTTCTGGATCATCTCTCCCTGACTTTAAGTACTGGTAAATCGTGCTTTAGAATTATTATTATTATTATTATTATTATTAATCTCTGCATGTCACTGTGACTGAAAAGTATGGGAGTATTTTTGGATTAATACTGACACAGTATAGACAAGTTCACACCCCATTACAGACTTGCAACAGGTGGTCAACATGGAGTACACGCCAACTAACACACTACAGACACGTGATATGCTTTGAACAGTCAATGAACCGGGTTCATGCAGTACAGTACAGTATATAAAACTTCATCTGAGGTAAACCTGACCATGTTACAGGAGCTAAGTGACCGTCGACACACGACGTACCGATCATAAATTCAGTCTATAAAACAGATTACTTGAACTAGGAACGTGTGTGTCTCGCTGTAGGAACACACGTGCCTGAAAGTAAAGTGCATTTCCTCCTCTTTTCGTTTGACATGCTGATAAACCCCAGTCAGTCTCGTGCTCTGCCTCTGTGCTAACAACACTTCAAGTATCAAACCCGTGGCCCTAAATTAACATTTCCTAAAATATCAACATCTAAAACACTCTACGGTCGAGTTGGCTATAATTGTTATGTTGATTGTGTGAGAAATGTTTGTCCTAATATGTAAATAAAACGCATTAAAGGACGAATACGTGACTGTTCTCCGGCCCTCAGAGCTTGTTGTGCTAGCTACAATGGCTACATTCCGGGTAAGCCTGGCTTTAGCAACGGGCTAGCTACCTCGCTAAGTACCACAAGAAGGGGACAGACCCAGAGCAACCTGGACACTACCTGAGAGCAGAAATATGATCCTTGTATCCCGAGTTTAATACAGGTGGGACACTGCAGTTTGGCTTCTTTACTGCAGCCCTCGGTCTCGCACGGCCGTGTCGCCGCCACCACCGTCGCCGCCATACTTTGAGTCGCGCGCGCGCGAGAGGGAGAGAGAGGCGCAGCGATGAGCGCACAAGGGGGAGGCCCTTCGTGAATACATTACATAGGGCTGACGGGGACTCTGCAACCTATGTAGTACAGCAAGTGTCAAGCAGGGAAGTGTTTGTTTGTTTGTTTGTTTGTTGTTTTTAATTTGGTTACAGGCCAAAAAGCTGGCAAATCTGTTAAATCTAGTTCATTCAGTTCATTTTCTGAAACCGCTTAATCTGAATTAGGGTCGTGGGGAGGCTGGCGCCCATCCCAGCCAACTTCGGGCGAGGGCAGAGTACACCCTGGCCAGCTCGCCAGGCCATCGCAGGGCTGAAACACGCCGACGGCTTTGCAGCCTACTCTTGTTGAAAGTGTACAAGATGGTGATGAGGCCAGCGATATTGTAGGGTTTAGAAACAGTGGTGCTGAGGAAAAGACAGGAGGCAGAGCTGGAGGTAGCAGAGATGAAAATGTTGAGGTTCTCCCTGTGGGAGTAACGAGGATGGATAGGGTCAGGAATGAGTTCGTCAGAGGCCCGGTACATGGAAGAGGGTTTGGAGACAAAGTCAGAGAGGCTAGATTGAGATGGTTTGGACATGTACAGATGAGGGATAGTGAGTATATTGGCAGTAGGATGCTGAGGTTGGAACTACCAGGCAGAAGGCCTAGAGGAAGACCAAAGAGAAGACTTATGGATGTGGTGAAGAAGGACATGAAGGTAGTTGGTGTAAGAGAAGAAGATGCAGAGGATAGGGTGAGATGGAGGCAGATGATTTGCTGTGACGACCCCTGAAGGGAAAAGCCAAAAGGAAAAGAAGAAGAAGAAGAAATAACATGATTGACCACTTCAGGCTGTTGAAGTTTGGAGAGGATCAGATCAAATTGGATTTCCCATGAGGGATATCAATAAATGCTTGTTTTACCCTCTTATTGTTGTATCTTTCATAGAATTTGTTTGAAACAGTGCACTAGTGCTCCTGTTGTGTTTGCGTGGGTTTCCTTTGGGTACTCCGGTTTTCCTCCCACAGTCCTAAAACATAAACAGTAGGCTAATTTGCTGTTTCAAAATCACCCAAGGTGTGAGTATGAGTACGAATGGCTCTATGAGTGCTGGCCCTGTTATGGTCTGGTGAGCTGTCCAGGGTGTAGCCCGCCCTCATCCAGAGTCAGATGAGATGACATTCATTCATTTTCTGAGCCATGACCCTAATTAGGATTAAGTGGTTCAGAAAAAGAATGAATGTTACACTACTCGCAGTAATTCAGAGCATTTCGTGTCAGCATTTTGGAAAGCTGCTAGCTGGTAAGACCAAACTGGATGAGATTGGATTCCAATGGTTGACCAATTAAGTAACCAGTGAGGGATTTTGTCATCTGATTGCATTCAAGTAATTGATCAGACTAATTCTAAGTCTTTTATTTTCATTTGAGTATTTTTTCATTCACTAAGCTGTAAGAACAGAACCCTTGCATAATCACATGGATGCAAGCCAACTAGATTGTGCAAATGAAAGATATGGAGAGGGGACAGTTTTGTTTACAGCAATTTCAGCCAATCCCAGTTGACTATGGAAAAGGTGGGGCACACCTTGGACAGGTCATCAGTCTATAGCAGAGCAGAGACAAAACACATATGAGACATAACACATAAAGGCACACAGGTACTTACACTCAGTTCACAACTATGGAAATTTATGGGAGCCAGTTAAGCTAATGAGCATGTCCTTTGAAAATGGGGAAAACAGGCAAAGTCAAAAAATGCTCCACTCAAGCAGCGGGTTTAGGCGTGATATCCTCTCAAGATTCGTTGGTGGGACTGCTTTCCCAGGACACCTGACCATGAGCAAATCCTATGGTATAGGGTGCCTGACATTGGGAGACCTAACTTTTGTGTAGCGGTGACATCATATCAGGTGCAGTATAGTGCCCATCACTGTAGCTAATTATATATACCATATACTACGTAATAAGCGTCCTACTCCTATAACCCCCCCCCCCCTTTATCTAGGTCAGTGGTTCTTAACCCGGGTTCGATCGAACCCTAGGGGTTCGGTGAGTCAGCCTCAGGGGTTTGGTGGAGGTCAAGACAAACACCCGACTCATATTCATGAAGACACGCCCGATTGGCCATCACTGGCTGCAGGTGATCATGCTACATTTTTGCTTGGCCAATCTGTGCTGCAGGAAATATGGTGTGCTCAGTGGTCGAACTGTGACTGTCAGGACGGCACGTCGTGTATTTTCTTTCTTAATGTTTTAATCCATACTCTGTTGAGCAAAAAAGAGAAAGTGGTCGGACAAATATGTACAACATGGATTCCCGTATATAACGGAACGTGATGCTAGTCAGCATCCTATCTGCATGATTTGCAAAGTAGAATCAACCCTGTGCTGACTGACGTATACGTACATGTATATGTATATATAATATCAATAAATACACATTCGATGCTATAAATGCTTATAATAACAATTAAACATTCACAAATAATTCATAAGATGTAAATAAAACATAAATACGCACACACATACAGACGCACGCACAGACAAGCAGATGAACGTGCAAACACTGTCAGATGTGCACCTCACATAAAAATGTAAGTAGTTTTGATGGGGGAGTTCATGCATTGTATTGGTTTTGTTCTTTAAACACAGTGATGTTAATGCACGGTTCCTTTTGGTGTCCCAGTAAAAACATATACCTATGTCTTGAATTTGAAAAAAAAAAAAAAAATCACATTTTATTTTTCAATAAAGAAGGGTTCGCTGAATAAGCATATCAAACTGGTGGGGTTCAGTACCGCCAACAAGGTTAAGAACCACTGATATAGGTCTAATAACCGCCTATGTGCACTGGGAGCAAAATGGTAGATCAAACTTACCAATTTTATTCGATCAGTCTCTGTAACAGTAAAATGAGGCATTCACTGCCTGTAAACGTGAGTTTACACGGTATTTCAAGACCCCCTGCAACTGGGGAATGTCTATAATGTTCATCAGTAACAACATATTTGATTGTTCCACCGTGTTTAAAAACAAGAAAATATTTTGCTGTGTTCACTTGGTAAATGTCCGAAACTGCTACAGCAAAACTATGGGATGCTCTGAATGAATGGAGCGATGAGCCAGATATGGACCTATCAGGAAGTGATGACGAATATTTTTCACGCAATGACATGAGTTTTCCCATGGCTCAAAATTGCTGGCCATTTAAATAGATTCTTTGGTAAAATTGGTTTGTTGTTGGGACAGGTATAGATTCCGTCTTTAATCTGTGCTCCTTTTTTTTACCCAGGATAACTTTTCACTTTCTGGGCTTTGTTCCTGCATGTCCTGTAAAACATCTCTGGTTACTTCAGTGTCATCTGTCATTGTCAATACTTCAATTTCTCCTTCAGCAGCTTCTTTTGCTTTTTTTATCTGCAAAGGCATTTCCTTTGGATACATCATCTGTTTTATTTGTGTGCGCAGTGCATTTGCATACTGCTACTTGTTTTGGTAGTTGTATTGCTGCCCATTGCTACATTTCCCATTTCATCACCATACATATGGGTGAGTGTTATTCTGGTTGGCGTGACCTTTCCTAACGCCCCTTCATAGTCGGGGTCAAGATCTGAACAAAGGCAGAACCACATTACAATATGTAAATCATCTGGGTTCATAGCTTCAGTTCCTAGAACTGTTTACGACTTCCCTATTCTTATTTGGGCGTCTCCTGTAACACATGGCTGCTTAGTAGCAATGTGAAGAGTATAATAATAAAATGGTTGTCCATGTCCTTGTAGGACCATCAGGCCTTTTTCCTCTAGTTCTTTTCTTCTCTTTACCAGCATATAGTGGCATGAAAAAGTATCTGAACCTTTTGGAATTTCTCACATTTCTGCATAAAATCACCATCAAATGTGATCTGATCTTTGTCAAAATCATACAGATGAAAAAACAGTGTCTGCTTTAACTAAAACCACCCAAACATTTATAGGTTTTCATAGTTTAATGAGGATAGCATACAAACAATGACAGAAGGGGGAGGAATAAGTAACTGAACCATCACATTTAATATTTTGTGGCTCCCCCTTTGGCTGCAATAACTTCAACTAGACGCTTTCAATAGCTCCAGATCAGTCTGGCACATCGATCAGGACTAATCTTGGCCCATTCTTCTTTACAAAACTGCTGTAGTTCAGTCAGATTCCTGGGATGTCTGGCATGAATCGCTGTCTTGAGGTCATGCCACAGCATCTCAATGGCGTTCAAGTCTGGACTTTGACTTGGTCACTCCAGAACGTGT
Source organism: Plotosus lineatus (assembly GCA_024760905.1). NCBI lineage: Eukaryota > Metazoa > Chordata > Actinopteri > Siluriformes > Plotosidae > Plotosus > Plotosus lineatus. The sequence goes on from CM045736.1 coordinate 54,336,599, forward strand.
GTTTTGTTCTTCTGAAACCATTCTGTTTCTCCTATCAGTTCCACTTCCTTTCTCTTTTTTCCACTACTATTTGTGTCATCATCCTCCTTTCCGTGGTACATTACTTCGTATTTTTCAATATCTTCTTTATTTTTCTCCTTAGTTTTCTCTTTTACCTCTCTTTGTCTTTGCCTTTCCTCTTTTTTCTTTTCTTTTGATTGTTTTTCTCCCTCATGCCTTTTATTTTCCATTTTAATCCATGCTTCTGCTTCTTCCCATCCTTGTTTTTTCATTTTTTTCCTTCATTATTTTTTACAGTTCCGCCTAATAGCTCCTTGTAATTCTGTTAGTCTTTTTACTTTTAACTGCCCGTTGAATCCATACTTGCTAACTCATAAATCTAAATATTTATTTCTATCAGGCGCCTGTTTTCCTACTGCTTTCCAATCTCCACATTCTGATTTATCTCTAGGTTTACTGTTTTTAACCCCCCATTTTAACCCAATTTGGACCAGTGGCTTGTTGCACCGAGGGTGTCCTAAAGCATTTTCAAGCTTCTACCTTTTCAGGCAGAGGATTCTTGCCTCTGCATCCACAGGAACTCGTTGTATTGATCCCGCAGTTATTTATATGAGGAGGTTAATCAAGGATTACGTACTCCATTCACACACACATTCATTCATCGATGGCCGTTTTATCTCTCTAGACTGGGGAGGCCGCCCTCCCTTATCACAGAATTTAACTGTCTCTCAACAACAGGGGAGTCCACCCTCCTTTATCGCGGAATTTAACTTGGCTTTCTCTTTGCTTTTGACAGGGGAGTCCGCCCTCCCTTCTTTTTTTTATTCTCTTTCGCAGAATTTAACTGTCTCTTTACAACCTCTTGTTGCTTTTCATCCATTTTATGTAACCTCTGTTACCGAGCTCATTCACTTCTGCTTTTTAAAAGAAATTAACTCACTCCGTGTCTCCTCCTCGGATTACCGTCAACTCTCAGATCCCTACGGACGGGCCGATCCTCCCGGTCCCGGAAAGGGTCTGATGTCAGCTCACTCTTGAGTTTGCCTTGGCCAAGGACTTCACTGGTGTCCACCACGCAAGTTAGTGTTAACATAAAGTAATGTTACATTAGCCTTACAATAATCAGCACATCTAAGAATAATGGTTGGTAGAAGTGAATTCACAGAGAGGTTGCAACAGCTGCTATAACATATAGTAACAGGCACAAGTGTGGTCACTACTCAATCTAACTCAATTATGAATTATATATCTAGATCAAGAATGGCCAACCAGTAAGAGACGAAGAGCCGCATTTTATACAGTGTTACCACAAAGAGCCACATCATGCACATGAACATCGCCTCTCTCTCTCTCTCACACACACACACACACACACACACACACACACACACACACACACACACACACACACACACACACACACACACACACACACCTCTGCTCAGCCGGATTTATTTTAAATTCACATATTTATTTTCACGAATTCACGAAAATACCATATTAAACTCAAACGAAGAAAACACATGCATTAAAAAAAACACAAACTTCGATATGAACGTAGCGGGTTGGCCACTCTTGATCTATATAATGACATCTATTGGGTATTTTTGAGGGGGTTGAATGTGGTTTGCAAATTAAAGGATGGTTTGCCAAATCTAATCATAACTAGAAATTGTCTTTTTTTTAATTGACTTTTCAGGGGAATTCATGATTAAAAATGTATCTAAGGTTAAAATAAATATATCATATATTGTGTGATACCTATATTGGAACTGGTAGCTCAGTGGTGAAGCTGCTGTTTAACTTATATGAAGGTCAGGGGTTCAAGCCCCACTATCATTGAGTCGTCACTGCTGCCCTCCTTGTGCAGCTTATCAAAGGCAGGCCACGCCTCCCACGGTCTGTGGTGAGAGGCATGTAAAAGGACTATTGCTGTTACAGAGTAGGCCACTGGATGCTGTCAGTTCATCATTCATTTTCTGTAACCGCTTAATCCTAATTAGGGTCGCGGGGAGGCTGGTGCCCATCCCAGCCAACTTCGGGCGAGGGCAGAGTACACCCTGGAGAGCTCGCCAGGCCATCGCAGGGCAAAAACATGCTGACGGCTTTACTTAACTCTTGTCGAAAGTCAGCAAGGGTTCTTTTACATGCCTCACACCATAGACAGTGAGAGACATGGCCGGCCTTTGATAACCCAGTTAGCTGCACTGGGAGGGACAGTGACAACCTTGTGGAGAGTGGGACTCGAACCCCCAACCTTTGGATCAGCAATCCAGCACCCTTTACCACTAGACCACCACTGGATGCTGTCAGTATGTTTCCAATGATGGCCTGGCGTGCTGTCTCCCACCCTTGCCCAGAGATCGGCACAAGCCTCCCCATGATGCTAATTATGATTAGGCAGTTCAGAAAATTAAGGCCTCCTGAACCCCAGGTTCCTATGCCCCTACACCTAAGTATTACCTTCGGTATGTCTCCTGACAGTCATTAAAATCTTCGAGAGCATGATTTTCTACATAATTTATATTCTGGTTCCCAAAACTGGATTTTTGTGATACGGATTATTTGTTCAGCATGTTGGCTTCAAAAACAACAAACAAAAGCAGCATCTGTCAAAATGAAAGTCCCAACAGTCAGTATGGGGTATGGCCTCCATTTTCAGTGATACAGGCGGTGATTTGAAGTTATATAGCATGGTGGAACTGGGCCTGCAAGTACTTCGACCAGTTGTAGTGATCCTGTTACAGTACCCATTACCCTCTCACACCCTGGGAGTGGCCTTTCGGTCAGAGCTCCACGGTTTCTGATGGTGCAGTGTATACAGCCCATATGCCTCGCTGACTCACTGTAACTCAACCTGTCCTCCACCATACCCATTTCCCGGAGACGTCGTTCATATGATACATGTGGCATTATGACATGCACTTGACTAACATTAGTGGACATTTTCAAACCTTTATATCAACTTTTTAAACCACTCCTCAAATTGTACAGATAAATATTAAGCTTTGTTCAAACTGCATTTGGTTCAATTTGTAAAGTGAACCACAGTTGTACAATGAAATGTGACAAAATGGCAACTCATCAATTTTTCAAGTGCTTGAGTCCTACCATCAGTAAAACCACAGGGTATACAGAACTCCCAAACCCCATACAAATACAGATATACAACAATTTCCCTCTCGATGTTTTTAATGACTGTCATTGTACTACCGTGGGTGTAGAAAATAATCAACCCTTCAAAATATTCACATTTTGTTGATTTGCAGCCTCAAATGAAGACTCACAAAAATCTTTTCCCTGCTGTAATATTTACTCCATACTATTTATAACAGCCAAATGAAGGCTGTTTGTTGTCAAAAGTTCAGGAAAAAAACACAAACAAACAAACAAAAGAAAAAAATCATGGCGATTGTTAACCTGACTGTGTCTCCCTACTTGTGTTTCTCCCTCTCCTGGATATTAATATTTAATATTATTATATATTATTATTATATAAATATTTAATACTTAATATTTAATAGTTCTCCCTCTCCGTTTATGTGTCCTATGCTCGTTCAGTGCTGTGTTCAGGGCTTGATGCCACATTAAAAATTAAACTGCACTATGATTAAAGTGCTTTAATATTTTGAATATATTTGTGCTGTATTAATTGATACAGTTCATCTATACAAGTCAAAATATTATTCAAACCACCAGCCATGGTGATTATATCATCAAAATTAAGTCCAAACTTAGTTAAAGTTAATTTTTTCGTGATGATTTCAATTTTAACGTGAAAATGTTCATAAAGTTGTCACTGCTATAAGTTGATGGTTGGCATGGTCGTAGTTAATTTTGCTACTATATTAAATAAGTATCTTGGAATATTTCTGTTATCTTTTATTATATTTGAAAAATATATTGCTGTGGCAGGACTAAAAGCTTTTCTGTGCTTAAGGAGACTTTCCTTCTATACTAACTGGAATACTATTGATTTACTTTAGCGCCATTTTCACTTGAATAGCCGAGTGTTCTGTTTTAGTGTCTGTGTATCATCATTATACCAGGTTGCTATTTTTTTTCTCTGAGATTGGTTTTCTTTTAGGAGGACATATATCATCTAGAGCAGGGGTCGGCAACCCGCGGCTCCGGAGCTGCATGCTGCTCTTTCACCTCTCTGATGCGGCTTCGTGGCTTTTCATAGTAACGAATGTGTACTTTACGGTGGCCAATGGGTGCAAACGTACTTCAAAACCACTGCATCACCCAAAACAACTGCAAAAAGAAAATGCTGCTTATTTACTCACAACGGAAGCACTCTGGGCTCCCAGGGGTTCAACCAGCTGACACATTCATTCATTTTCTGAACCGCTTAATCCTAATTAGGTTCACAGGGAGGCTGGTGATTTTTTTCTCATGTAAATGTTTTTGTTGCAAGCAGAATTGTGATTTAATTGTCTCTGCAGTCGTTTAAATCAATGCAACACATTATTTGATGTTAAATGTCACAAAAGGATTTGTGGCTCCCAGTGTTTTCTTTACTGTAGAAAACGGGTCCAAATGGCTGTTTGAATGGCAAAGGTTGCCGATCCCTGATCTAGAGTATAACAAATTTGACTCAAAGACCTCAGGTTGCCTGATCAACTTCTTTGGGGTCCAACAGGGATCCAGTAATAGTTGATAATTCTGGAAAATTATTTGTAAAACATAAGAGTAAATAGGTTATCTCCATTTTAAATGGTTAAGAGTATGTCCTTATTTCAAACCCTGCTAATGATTGTCCTTGGTGATGACCTCTGTCATATAAGTAATAGTGTTATCAGCTGCTTGCTGCTTATGTCCTACTATGCTATGAATCTAGTGGACAACTAATGCTCTTATCAGGATCAGATCACTCACTCACTCCCCCATTTGACAAACCGCTTATTCCTATTGGAGTTGCTGGGACGGACTGTAGACTGTGGCAGGGAAATTCAAAGGAAACTTGCACAAATGTGGGGAGAACAAGTAAACTTCACACAGAAAAGCCTGAGCCAGGGAATCGAACCCAGGACCTTCATGCTGTGAATATGCTGACCCGCCACTCAGCGAAGAAAGCTCATTTCAACCGATTGTAAACACAATCTTGTTCTTTCAGTCACTACCCAAAGTTCGTGACCATAGGTGAAGGTTCGAAGGTGAAACATAGATGGACTAGTAAATTGAGAACTTTGCTTTGTGGCTCAGCTCCCTCTTCACCACGACGGACTGGAAGAAGCTCCACTTTGCAGCAGATGCTACAACGCTACAACGCAATGCCTGTCGAGCTCCTGCTCCATTCTTCCCTCACTCGTGAACAAAACCCCAATATACTTCAACTCCTCCACTTGGGGACAGATCTCATTCCAAACCCAGAGGGTGCATTCCACCCTTTTCCGGCTGAGAACCATAACCTTGGACTTGGAGGCGCTTATTTTCATCCCGGCCGATTCTCACTCGGTTGCGAATCATCATCCTCAAAATGCAGAGACGAGATCCAAAGGCCACCAAACCAGAAGCCCTCAACGCTGTGGCTGCACCTAGAAGTTCTGTCCATAAAAATGATGAATAGAATCGGCGAAAAAGGATAGCCTTGGCACACTCCAACCTTCACTGGAAACAAATTCGACCTGTTGCTACCAATATGGACCAAGCTTTGGCTCTAGTGATGCAGAAACCGAATGACCCATAGCAATGGGTACTCCCGGAGCATGGCCGACAAGATAGCCCGAGGGACACTTAATCCTCAAAACAAAGGTGGACAGATTGGACAAACTTCCATGCCCCTTCCAGAATCCTGTAGAGTGTGTATAGTTGGTCGAGAGTTCCGCAGCCAGGACAAAACCCACGTTGTTCCTTCTGAATCCAAGGTTCAACTATTGGTCAGATCCTCCTCTCCAGCATCCCTGCATAGGCATTCCAGGGTAGGATGAGGAGTGTGATTCCACGATAATTAGAACACACCCTTCGGTCCCCCTTTTTAAAAAGGGGACTATGGCCCCGGATAACCATGCATTGTTGCAGAGACGGAGGGTGTGTTGGTGGGATTGAAGAGGTTCTTGAAGTATTCCTTTCACCTCCCAACAACATCCCCAGTCGAGGTGAGCAGCTCCCCACTTACACTGTAATCTGTATGTGTGAAGAATTGCCTCAACTGAAGCGTCAGATGCAGTGATCATTACAGGCTGCGCCATTGCGCCAATGGCGCATTAATTGTGCCTGTGTCCCCATTGAACTACATATCCATGCGTCAGCCGGGCGCATAGAAAATGTCCGGGAAAATCTAGTTTATTATATTGTTTAATTTTAAAAGTTAATATCGTTCAAAGAAATGCTAAATAAATCATGCCGGTGAGGACATTTGCACTTAGCGATGATAATATGAAGGATAGCACGTGATTGGCCAGTGGCTCCCGAGCTGACAAATCACAACTGCTATTCCTTCGCAAACATGATGCACTTCATTTGTTTTGGGTACACGAGTGTAGAATCCACTTTTACAGCGTTCGCTTTGCTCCAAATTAACGCACATGTATATAATGCGCATACCCCGGTGATTACCCACACTACCCTTGCTCGCGATCCGTGAAAACGAACCCAGCCCCTGATGTTTACGATAGAAACATAAAATGGCGTCCAAAGCGAAAAAACATTGCTCAAAACAGAGAAATTTATTAACAATTTGGGGTGCTAGTAACCAAGTGTCACATGTATGTAATTCCGGTGATATCACTGATAATACGAGTTGCATTGCTACCGCTAGTGACAGTGGGATGGCCGCTTGTAGTGCTAGCACTGCTACTGCTAGTCATATTGAGACTGCAAGCGCTAACGTTAGCACTGAAGGTTTGGGAGGGAAAGAAAGACAGGGATATTTTTTGTAGCAGATAAAGTGAAAATACTTGTCAACAGCCTGAAAGCATAACAGAAACTTTGAATTATAATATTGGATGTCTGTTACTGTCGGGTAAAAACAGTTTGTGTTGTATTTTGTCAACTTCCAGGTATTTTTTAAATGTTTGGTTTTGTTTAATTCTGCTACATGCCTGATGTAAATTAAAATACAGACAGTGTTAAAAACAGTTTGTTCCACTTTTTAACTTCAAGTGTTGTTACCTTTAATCTGCTAAAATAAAAAATTAAAACTTCAAAGCAATAAACTTGCTTTACCACTAAATTTATAGAGTAGTATGTGATACATCATGTGAAATATTATGATACATTACATTGGAGTATTTACTAATTTAGGTCCAGTTTTTACCAGTGAGCTGTCAGAAAATAGCTGAATAATGTAATATATAATAATTTGACCCGTTATTATGACCCCTAGTTTTTGCCAATGTCCCCAGGTCTTTTTTCTCCAAGGGCCAATTTGTCCACATAAAATTTTGATCTGTAATGAACACTGAGATGGTGGTCCGAAACCTTTTTGAGGCAAACCGATAATCACTTTCCAGGCCCCCACCAAACTCCTCCCACACCCGAGATTTTGCATCGGTGACAGCTCAGGCTACAGCAGATTTGTTCCTCGGGAACCTCACAAGCCAATAATTCCCAATAGACCTCCTTTTTCAGCTGGACGGTCCCCTTCACCGCTGGTGTACACCACCGGGTTTCGGGGTTACTGTCACAACAGGCACCGATGACCTTCAGCCAAAGCTATGGACTGCCGCCTCAACAATGCAGGCATGACAGATGGCCCATTCGGTTTCCATGTCATCCGCCTCCTTCTGGATGTGGTTGTAGCTATTCCGGAGTTAAAGACCCCTCTGACATTCGACTCCTCCAAAATTTTCCAGGAGACCCTAACTACACGCTTGGGCCTGCTAGGTCTGCAGGGTGGCCTCTCAGGTATGACCGGTTGTCAGCTCCTCTCCTCTCTTCACCAGAAAGTCCAGAACATGCGGCAGCAAGTCCAGTGACACGACTACAAAGTCAATCATTGAAATGCGCCCCAGGGTGTCTTGGTGCCAAGTGTACTTATGGATACCCTTATGTTTGAACATGGTGTTCGCGATGGACAAACTGTGAAGAGCACAGAAGTCTAACAACGAAACACCATTCGTGTTCAGACTGGAGAGGCCGTACCTACCAATCACACCCTTCCAGGTCACACTATTGTTGTCTACATGAGCGTTGAAGTCTCCCAGGACAACGAGGTAGTCCCTGGGAGAGCGTTCTCCAACACACCCTTTAAAGACTCCAGAAAGGGTGGCTACGCTGAACTGTCATTTGGTGCATAACCCCAAACAACAGTCAAGACCCCCCACCCACCCACCCACCCACCCAAAGGCAAAGGGAAGCTAACCTTTCTTCAACTGGGAAGAACCCCAACTTATGGTCACTGAGACAGAGGGCAACAAGAATTCCCATGACAGCTCGTCACCTCTCCCTTTGAGCAACTCCAGAATGGAATAAGGTCCAGCCCCTCTCAAATTGGGTGGTTCCAGAGCCCAAGCTATGTGTTGAGGTGAGTCTGACAATATCTAGTTGGTATTTCTCAACCTCACGCACCAGCTCAGGCCCTTTCACCACCACAGAGGTGACATTCCATGTACCAAGAGTCAGAGTCAATGGCTGAGGATGGCTTCAACAGAACCCATGCTTTCTGCTGCCACCCAACTCACACTGCACCCAACTCCTATAGTCCCTCCCACAGGTGGTGGGTCCGCCGTGGATGGATGGACCCATGTCTCCTTTTTCGGGCTGTGCCCGGCCAGGCTCCATGGACCTGATCACCAGGCACTTGCCTTCAAGCCAATTCCCCAGGCCTGGTTCCAGGGGGACCCTGGGGACCCATATCAGGGCAAGAGAAACCATGTCCTTTTAAGTTTTTCCATAGGGGTCTTTAAACTGCGCTTTGTCTGGAGCTTCACCTAAGACCTGTTTGACTTGGGTGAGCCTGCCAAGGTAAATGCCCCCAACAACATAGCTCCTAGAATCATTATGGCACGCAAGCCCCTCCAAAATGATAAGGTGGTGATTTAAGAGGGGTATTATTATTATTATTATTATTATTATTAAGACAAAAGTTCTTAAAGTACATCTATGTAAATGGTCATAATACAATAATGGAATAATCAAATTCATAATCTTTTATTCCAGAATTACTCTCATGCTTCCCCAAAATATATAAGTCAAGTTTCTATACCTGTTTTATTTACTGCCATCATACATTTAATTTTTGTTATTTATACTGTATTTACCTTGACCTATGAATTACTGTATTGTTTTTTTTGGATTGTGAGGCTTGGAATTTGTAAGTGAATGCTTAATACAGTTGACAAAGGACAAGTTGTAACATTTTACCCTTATTTTTCCCCATTTTAATCGAAAGATTTTCTTTTTGTAAATTAATTTTGAAATGTCATCTGTAAGACTGTGATGATCGTTGTGGTTACACTGTAAATAAGTTTAAAGCTTCAGAGACCACCACTATTTTTGCCACTCCCATGCCTTTAGCCCCCACCTCTTATTCACTTTCTTTTCCATTTTCTTGTCACTCCTTCCATTTTCCTTCACTTTATGCTGCACCATTTTGATTTTGAGTCAGTCATTATTATTCTCGGTTGTTGGTTAACCTGTACAGATTGATGACTAACTTGATGAGGGTATAAAACTATAGGGTATCTCTCTGTGTGTATCAATGCTGATAGACTGTCCACTGGTTAACATTACTCAGTGACACATCTTATTTGGACGTTCGGCAAAAAGTGAGTGCTTGTACTCTTACAACCATTTAAATTATCATCTTTAGGAAAACTTTCTTTTGCAATTTCTGTCTTGCAGTTACTTGCTCTTCAGTTAAATGCACATTCTGCAGATATATTTTAATAAGTGAGAGTGGTTGTATTCTTTACACAACTGGAAAACTCTGAAATAACCATTCACAGCTGTTTTCTACTTATGGGAAAAATAAGAAAGTAAGTGTGGATATCTGATCATATAACAGTATACTCATATAACAGACAGGGCTTTGCATTGAAGAGAGCAACAGTTGCTGACTGCTCAGCATGAAGGAGTTTGATCTGGACACAAAGCAGAAACGTTACTGCATTCAAGGGAAGCATGCGGCTCTCATATGCTTGGCTGTGATAGTGACAGGCATTGCAGTGGGTCTTGGGGTGGGCCTGAGCCAGAAGTCGTCCTCCACTGATGAAGGCACAAAGCCAACAGCAACAGCACCCCCATCCACAACCAGCCCTGTGACGGACAGGGGCCCCTGTAGACCCTCTAACAATACCGGTGGTGAGTGGGTCAAATTTCGACTGCCTGACTACATTATCCCAATCCACTATGACCTGCACCTGGAACCAAACCTAGATACAGATGTTTATACTGGCAGTGTGTCCATTCATCTTAATCTGACTAAGGCCAGCACACACATATGGCTGCACATTCGAGAAACATTTGTTTCAACCATGCCCATTCTGCAGCTCAACGGCCCAACTGGTACCACCTCAGTAGAGTTGAAGGGCTGTTTTCAGTACACTCCACAGGAGTATGTAGTCGTGGAGGCCACAGAGGAGCTGAAAGCCACAAGCACAAATGAGTACTACATCCTCACTCTGCAATTCCAAGGCTGGCTAAATGGCTCTCTTGTCGGCTTCTACAAGACAACCTACGTTGAGAATGGAGAAGTCAGGTCAGTGTTGTTTCTTTCACATCTCTGCTGTGGTAATGCAAAATGATGCTTCCACTGAAAATGTATGATACAGCTGTAATTTCTTCATGTAAAGGGTGTTAAAATTGTTCAGAAAATTCCATCAATGCTTTATTTCATAGATAATTGATTCAGTGATTCTTATTATGTAAGATTGAAGACCAAAACATGGACCACCAAAAAGACCACACAAGAATGACAGCAGAATGAGTTATCCAGGCGAACACTGTGGACAGTAACAGGGCTTAGTGGATTGTTCCGTAATAGTTTATTTTTTCACTACCAATTTATTTTGCATAAAAGTAAGCATGTGTGAAGTATGCAAAATTCCATAAGTATTTCTTGTGGTGGGATTATTAGCCTTATGTAGCTGCAACAACAGGGATTGTTTCTAGAATCATCCCAATTGTACTATACTGAATTATATTTGCGCAGAGTAATTGCCAGTTGGTGAATTAGCCCTGCACCAGCCTGGTTGGTTCGATGAATTTTAATTTTGACAGTACGTAGTTCATTACACGAACAGTCAAACCTATGTGGCAGTATACAATCATAGTATCACTTTTATATCGAAAAACAAGCACAGTATCTGACTAAAATCACCAAAATGCATTCCTGTGCAATGTTCAACAGGCTTTATGAGTTTAATCAAACCTTAATTTATCCTTATTGTACTTTAATCTGTATGAGAGATGGGATGTTGGCATAGTGGTTAGCACGTCTGCCTCATAGAAAAGAGGTCCTGGGTTCAATTCCTGGGCCTGGTGAGTGTGTCTGTGATGTTTGCATGTTCTCCCTGTACTTTAGGTTACTTGGCTGGGGCAATTTGGTTTATTGGCTCTGTGATGGACTAGTGATCTGTTCAGGGTGTTCCCTGGCCTCATACAGCCATTAAGCAGTTCAAAAATGAGTGAATTAATATGAAAGTGTCATTTTAATAAAATGTTGTCCACTTGGTGCACTGTAGAATTATACCGGAGTAATACCGGGAAAATACAGAATACGGAAAATACTGGGGATTTAGCTCAGTTGGTAGAGCGACCGCTTTATCCTTCGGAAGGTCTGCATTTGAATCTGGTTGCGTCGTACTATAAGACGTTAAAATTTGGTAGTTGTTGCTTATTGCTTGATCAGAGATGAAAATGTTGAGGTTCTCTTTGGGAGTAACGAGGATGGATAGGATCGGAAATGAGTACATCAGAGGGACAGCCCATGTAAGATGTTTTGGAGACAAAGTCAGAGAGGCTAGATTGAGATGGTTTGGACATGTACAGAGGAGGGATAGTGAGTATATTGGTAGTAGGATGCTGAGATTGGAACTACCAGGCAGAAGATCTAGAGGAAGACCAAAGAGAAGATTTATGGATGTGGTAAAGGAGGACATGAAGGTAGTTAAGGTAAGAGTAGAAGATACAGAAGACAGGGTGAGATGGAGGCGGATGGTTCGCTGTGGCGACCCCTGAAGGGAAAAGCTGAAAGGAAAAGAAGAAGAAGAAGAAGTTGCTTCCTGCTTGGCACTTAGCATCAAAAGATAGAACAACACAATAACTGGCGCCACACAGTGACGACCGGTGCCTGGAACACAAAGGGCGCTTTGAGTGTAATATTCAGCATGGATAAGGCGCGATATAAAT
>CM045736.1:54353895-54401395 GCA_024760905.1 Plotosus lineatus
ACATACAATTTCGAGTGATGCTTTCAAGATGAAACATTAACATTTAGGAAGCATTTCATGTCCCAATTTTGGTCCTATTTTTTGCTCACTATTTATCAATAAAATTTCATTAATTTTTGGATAGGATCTTCGTCTGGACCTTCACCCAGGATCTGTTTGCCTTGGGTGACCCTACCAGGTGCATTATGCCCCCGACAACATAGCTCCTAGGATTATTATGTCACACAAACTCCTCCACCACAATAAGGGGGAGATTCAGGGAGGGGAAGACCCTTATGACATCGAAGAGACATCTAAGGAAGCATCTCCCTTGCCCGGACATGGGTCACCAGGGTTCCCTCCTGGAGCCAGGCCTGGGGGAGGGGCTCGAAGGCGAACGCCTGGTGGTCGGGCTTCTGCCCATGGAGCCTGGCCGGGAATAGCCCGAAAAGGAGACATGGGTACGCCTTACTTATGCACCAAATGACAGTTCAGAGTACCCACCCTTTTTGGAGTCTTTGGGGGGTGTTTTGGAGAACGCTCCCTCAGGCGACTCACTCGTTGTCTTGGGAGACTTCAACGCCCATGTGGGTAACAATAGTGTGACCTGGAGTGTATTCGGTAGGCACGGCCTCTCCAGTCTGAACCCGAATGGTGTTTCGTTGTTGGACTTCTGTCCTCATCACAGTTTGTCTTTCATGAACACCATGTTCGAACATGTGTGCCCATAAGTACACTTGGCACCAGGACACCCTCGGTCGCAATTCAATGATTGACTTTGTAGTCGTGTCATCGGACTTGCGGCCTTGTGTTCTGCACACTCGGGTGAAGAGAGCAGCTGAGCTGTCTACTAATCACTACCTGGTGGTGAGTTGGCTTCGGTGGTGGGGGAGGCTACCTTCCAGCCCTGGCAGGCCCAAGCGTGTAATCAGGGTCTGCTGGGAACGTTTGGCGGAGACCCCTTTAACTCCCACCTCAACCACATCCCGGAGGAGGCGGGGGACATGGAATCCGAATGGACCATGTTTCGTGCCTCCATTGCTGAGGCGGCAGCCCATAGCTGTGGCCGTAAGGTCATTGGTGCTTGTCGTGGCGGTAATCCCCGAACCCGGTGGTGGACACCTGCAGTGAAGGGGGCCGTCCAGCTGAAGAAGGAGGCCTATCGGGTTTTATTAGTCTGTGGGACTCCCGAGGCAGCAAACAGGTACCGGCAGGCCGAACGTGCTGCAGCCGAGGCTGTTGCAGATGCAAAATCTCGGGCGTGGGAGGAGTTCGGTGAGGGCCGAACAGTGATTATTGGGTGGCCTCAAAAAGGTTCTGGACCGCCATCCGACGCCTTAGGAGGGGGAAGCAGTTCTCCATAAACACTGTTTACAGTGGAGGTGGGGAGCTGCTTACCTCGACTGGGGGTGTCATCGAGAGGTGGAGGGAATACTTTGAGGACCTCCTCAATCCCACTAACACGCCCTCCATGGAACAGGAAGACCCTGGGGGTTCGGGTGGGGGTTCGCCCATCACTGAAGTGGAGGTCACTGAGGTTGTCACAAAACTCCTCGGTGGTCGAGCTCCGGGGTTGGACGACCGCCCAGAATATCTCGGGGCTCTGGATGCTGTAGGACTGTCTTGGTTGACACGTCTCTGCAACATCACGTGGTCATCGGGGGCTGTACCTCTGGATTGGCAAACTGGGGTGGTGGTCCCGATTTTTAAGAAGGGGGACCGGAGGGTGTGTTCCAATTATTGGGGATTCACACTCCTCAGCCTACCTGGAAAAGTCTATGCAGGGGTACTAGAGAGGAGGATCCAGCTGGTAGTCAAACCTCGGATTCAGGAGGAACAATGTGGTTTTCGTCCTGACCGTAGCACTCTTGACCAACTCTATACGCTCCACAGGATTCTGGAGGGGGCATGGGAGTTTGCCCAATCTGTCCACATGTGCTTTGTGGATTTGGAGAAGGCTTTTGACCGTGTCCCTCGAACAATCTTGTGGGGCTTGCTCCGAGAGTACAGCGTTCCAGACCCGTTTGCTATGGGCCATTCGGTCGCTGTATCACTGGAGCCAGAATTTGGTCCGTATTGGCAATAACAGGTCAAATTCATTTCCGGTGGGAGTTGGAGTCCGCCAAGGCTGTCCTTTCTCACCGATTCTGTTCATAATTTTTATGGACAGAATTTCTAGGTGCAGTCGAGGCGTTGAGGGGTTCTGGTTTGGTGGCCATCGGATCTCGTCTCCTGCTTTTTGCGGATGATGTTGTCGTTTTGGCTTCATCAAGTCAGCTCTCATTGGAGCGATTCGCAGCCGAGTGCAAAGCAGCCGGGATGAGGATCAGTACCTCCAAGTCTGAGGCATGGTTCTCAGTCGAACAAGGGTGGAATGCACCCTCGGGGTCGGGAATGAGGTCCTGCCCCAAGTGGAGGAGTTTAAGTATCTTGGGGTCTTGTTCACGAGTGAGGGAAGGATGGAGCGGGAGATCGACAGACGGATCACTGCAGCTTCTGCTGTGAAGCGGAGCCTGTACCGGTCCGTCGTGGTGAAGAAGGAGCTGAACCGCAAGGCGAAGCTCTCAATTTACCAGTCGATCTACGTTCCAACCCTCACCTCTGGTCACGAGCTTTGGGTAGTGACCGAAAGAACGAGGTCGCGGATACAAGCGGCTGAAATGAGCTTCCTTCGCCGGGTGGCGGGGTTCTCCCTTAGTGATAAGGTAAGAAGCTGTACCATACGTGGAGAGCTCGGAGTGGATCCGCTGCGCCTCCGCATTGAGAGGGGCCAGTTGAGTTGGCTCGGGCATCTGGTCAGAATGCCTCCCGGATGCCTCCCTGGTGTAGTGTTTCAGGCATGTCCAACTGGGAAGAGAACACGCTGGAGGGACTATGTCTCTCGGCTTGTCTGGGACCGCCTCGGTGTCCCCTTGGGAGAGTTGGAGGAAGTGGCTGGGGAGAGGGACGTCTGGAACTCTTTGCTTAGGTTGCTGCCCCCGCGACCCGACCCTGGACTTAGCGGAAAATGATGATGATGATGATGATGATGATTTTTGGATAGCTCACAGCAAAAAATATTTTTTTTGTATCTATATATCTAAGTTAGGTAAATCCAAGTGAACATTCATTCTTTCATTCATTCATTCATTCATTCATTTATTCATTTTCTCAGCCTGTTCATCCTAATTCGAGTCAGTTGTAGGCTGGTGACCATTTCAGCCAACTCTGGGCAACGGTGTGTATACCCTGGACAGCTTGCTTGGCCAATGTGGGGCCAACGCACACTTGGGGGAAATTTGGATGATATAGTTAGCCTACTGTGCATGTTTTTGCACTGTGGAAGGAAAGAAGAATGCCCAGAGGAGACTCATACAACCACAGGGAGAACATGCAAACTCCACACCAAAATGCCTGATAAGGCATACGTTACCTTGTCAAAATCCCATAAATGTACACAACCTAAATGCTACTCTGTGCCTACAGTTCAGAGTGACAAACCCACTGACTCTCTTCTGTTTTTTTTTTCTTCTTCAATTATTATTCCCTCTCAAAGCTACACATGGACTATTCCGGTGCAGTGGAATTCACCCAGCACCAACAAAACTGAGACAATCCTGTTTTATAAGAATGAATCAGGTACTACAATGTAAATCTGCCTCTTGAATAAAATTATATTCATTAATACTATCAACTAAATTCTAAAGACTTATGATGAAAGAATAAGTACCAGTTCGAAAAATAGCTCCTGTGCAATGTCTTTCAGAGGTCATTATTACAAACTACTCTCCTACTACTGATGGACTCATTAAAGTTAACAGTGAACACGTGGGCTTTTACCGTGTCAATCACCCTGACAACATATGGGCTGATATCAGCCAACAACTGCTAACAAATCACGAGGTAAAATCTCCTTTGTTTATACTTTGCTAAATACTTATGGCTGTGATAATATGCATCCATAAAAATTCAAAAGTGCCAATGCTTGTTTTTATTGCAGACCTATAGTGCAGCAGATAGAAGTGGATATATTGACGATGTATTCGCTTTAGCAAGGTATATTTATGAAATCAAAAACGGGTCCAATGATGGTGGTTGGTGGTACCTTGTGGGGGATTAAAATCAAACACACACACACACACACACACACACACACACACACACACACACACACACACAGTGAGTTAGTTATACTTAAGGATCTCTATATACTTCAACATACTGTCAATGTAGTTACACAGATGAAATGAATTGCATTACTGATTTATAGTAAGAAGAAAAAAGTTTCAAACCTGCTCTAGCCCGTTGATACAAGCATCCAATAGCTTAATAATCATTTAAAGCACCATGAAATTCTTTACAAATATGATCCATCTTATCATATTTACTTGCCTACTTGATTGTATTGTATTTGTATACTAAAAGGTCGAGTTTTGAATTTTGCCGATGTATTTCCACAGGGCGGACATAATTAATTATGATAAAGCTTTTGAATTGATCAAGTACCTGGCCAATGAGACAGAGTATATTGTGTGGGACCGGGTTGAATCATCAATAGCCTATGTGAAGGATATGCTGGCAAATAACCAAACAATCTATTCCCAATTTCAGGTAAGCTTCCTGCATTAAGATGTGAAAATATATATAGTCCCCTCTGAAATTACTGACATGACAAGACAGCTGATACAGTTTTTTTTCTATACACTGAAGATATTTTAAGATAATATATTTCAACTTTCATTATATACAAAATGCTTATGCCTATATGAGTTGAAAAAAATAAAACATGGCTTTTTTGCTGACAGAACACTGCCTTTTTAGGTGAGCAAAATTACATGGACAAATAAAATAAATATTATATATTTACATATTATTTATTTAAGTATTTAAATTGTTGCATCAGGTGAAATGAGGCATGATTCATGGTATTAGCAGTCTCAGGTGATGACACCTTCCAAGATCTAAATATTCATCCATATCATACAAAACTTGAATACTGTACTGTGTTTTTATTATTATTATTTTTCATGAAAAATACTTTTAAGTCAGAAGGAAAGTGCGTCATGGGCGGATGATTCAGTTGGAAGTGCCACAAGACTAAGATGCTAATTCCTGCGAATGTGAATGAGAACAGACAGCTATCCTTCTCCGGAAGGAGCGAAAGAGGAGGAACATAGATATGAAATAAAATTGATAAGCTACACCTTGATGGCAGCATTTTTGAGTGGTGGAACTTTGCACCACCATTATTATTATTATTTTTTGCTACAACATTCCTAGATATGACATAACAACAGTTTGGCTTCATGCCAAGAAAGAGCACCACAGATGCAGTGTTTGCTTTGAAGATGTTAATAGAGAAGTACAGAGAAGGTCAGAGGGACCTGCATTGTGCCTTTGTGGATCTGGAGAAGGCATATGTCAGGGTGCCGAGAAAGGAACTGTGGTATTGCATGAGGAAGTCTGGAGTGGCAGAGAAGTATGTTAGAGTGGTGCAGGATATGTATAAGAGATGTAAGACAGTGGTGAGGTGTGCTGTCGGTGTTACAGACGAGTTCAAGGTGGAGGTAGGACTGCATCAAGGGTCAGCTCTGAGCCCCTTCTTGTTTGCTATGGTGATGGACAGGCTGACAGACGGGGTTAGACAAGAATCCCCATGGATTATGATGTTTGCAGATGACATTGTGATCTGTAGTGAGAGCAGAGAACAAGTGCAGGAAAATCTAGAGAGGTGGAGGTATGCCCTGGAAAGGAGAGGAATGAAGGTTAGCCCCAGTAAGACAGAATACATGTGTGTGAACTACAAGGATCCAAGAGGAACGGTGAGGTTACAGGGAGCAGAGATAAAGAAGGTGGAGGATTTTAAGTACTTAGGCTCAACAATCCAGAGCAATGGAGAGTGTGGAAAAGAGGTGAAGAAGTGTGTGCAGGCAGGTTGGACTGGTTGGAGAAAAGTGTCCGGTGTGATGTGTGATAGGAGATTATCAGCAAGAATGAAAGGAAAAGTGTACAAGACGGTGATGAGGCCAGCGATGTTGTATGGGTTAGAAACAGTGGCCCTGGAGAAAAGATAGGAGGCAGAGCTGGAGGTAGCAGAGATGAAAATGTTGAGGTTCTCTATGGGAGTAACGAGGATGGATAGGATCAGGAATGAGTACATCAGAGGGACAGCACATGTAAGAAGTTTTGGAGACAAAGTCAGAGAGGCTAGATTGAGATGGTTTGGACATGTACAGAGGAGGGATCGTGAATATATTGGTAGTAGGATGGTGAGATTGGAACTACCAGGCAGAAGGCCTAGAGGAAGACCAAAGAGAAAATTTATGGATGTGGTGATGGAGGACATGAAGGTAGTTGGTGTAAGAGTAGAAAATGCAGAAGGGTGAGATGGAGGCAGATGATTCACTGTGGCGACCCCTGAAGGGAACAGCCAAAAGGAAAAGAAGAAGAAGAGTCCTAGATATGACATACAACAGCAAAAATAATAAAAATTAAATGATAGCATGAAGTTTTGACAGGGCCACAGTCCTTCATTATAAATTGTGCTAAAAATTAATCAAGATAGCGGTTAGGTGAGCTGTCCGCTGCATGGCATAGTCTGTCTATCTTATATGATATCTCAGAGGAGGAACATTGGCATGTGCCAAGCATGAAATAATTATTCAACTGATCTGATATCAATGATGGATACATTCGCTCCTAGAAAAAAATACAGTACCAATAATTAGCCATTGTGGTGGAATCTCTTGATTGAGTGAAGCGGGGTAACCAAAACAAGTCAGACTGTTTTAAGATTCATTTTTTTAAGAGATACAGTAAAAAGTACGCTCCATTGGGTTAAGTTTTGGTGATTGATGTTGCAAGAACCCCCCGCCGTATGTACTCCTTCGATGTTGGTGGTGTGTTTTGAGTCTTGCTGCATGATGAATTTCCTCCTAATTAGTTTGGATGTATTTTGCTGTAAATCAGCAGAATCTCATGTCAATTCAATTTGATTTGCATTGTGCTTTTTACAATTGACATTGTCAAAAAAAAAAAAAAAACGGACACAGTAAAAGTAGGAGTTTGCAAAGTATAAAAGAGTTTAAACATTTTCCCCAACCCCTATATGACCTCTATATGACTACTATTGAAGTTTTCTTCTAATACCCTCATCCCTGCCACTTCTTAGTGATGTCATTGAGTTGTTTTAAGTTTTTTCTTACAACTCATAAAATGTTTTGGTCTTCCTGTTGGTTTATTCTTTCTGTCGGTCGAGTCATGTTCCAATATTTATGATCACTCGAAGAAAATCATTTGGTTCAAACAAATGGTGTACTGTACATATCAGGAACCAAAAGCTGAAATTCTGTAATGATTTGATCTAAATCAGGAAAAAATCGGGAAAAAATTAACTGCAATTTATTGTCCTTGTAATTTCAAAAGGTACTGGATCTTCATAATTCATTAAGCTATTACCACAATGTAAACAATGATGTGTAATCAAACTCTGATTTTTTTTCCCCATTCACCAATTCAGAAACTTTTTCAACACCATGTAAAGAAGATCTCTACCCACTTAGGCTGGGAAGATTCAGGCAGCCAAACTGAACGGTATGCAGTTTGTCACTTGTTTCCAATCCTGTAAAAAAAAAAAAGTCAAACAGACAGATATATATACACGAGTCCTTCTCAAAAAATTAGCATATTGTGATAAAGTTCATTATTTTCTGTAATGTACTGATAAACATTAGACTTTCATATATTTTAGATTCTTTACACACAACTGAAGTAGTTCAAGCCTTTTATTGCTTTAATACTGATGATTTTGGCAAAAAAGTCAAGAAAAACCCAAAATCCCTATCTCAAAAAATTAGCATATTTCATCGACCAAAAAAAAGTGCTTTTAATACAAAAAAGTCAACCTTCAAATAATTATGTTCAGTTATGCACTCAATACTTGGTCGGGAATCCTTTTGCAGAAATGACTGCTTCAATGCGGCGTGGCATGGAGGCAATCAGCCTGTGGCACTGCTGAGTTGTTACAGAGGCCCAGGATGCTTCGATAGCGGCCTTAAGCTCATCCACAGTGTTGGGTCTGGTGTCTCTCAACTTTCTCTTCTTATTTGGTGTCCATCTTAATGTTTCTGTTGGTCATGATTGGTGATAACTTTTTGAAGGTGACCTTGGCTGTTGCTATGCGTTTGCGTATTTCTGTAGCACATTTCACATCAGATGTCAATACATAACCCAGGTATTTGAACTTATCAACTTGCTTGACCTGCACACCATGGCTGTGTATGTTACATGGTGGAGCTTGGGTTTTTTCGATATTGTCATGCATTCCGTTTTTGAGATGTTCAAAGCTAGTCCTTTATTTTCACTTGTTTCTACTACAGTATCCAGCAAGTTTTGGAGTTCTGAAGTTGCTATTAATACCGTGTCATCTGCATATCTTAAGTTGTTAATATTGTGTCCTCCCAGACCTATTCCATTGATGTCTTCAATTTCTCTCAGTATATTCTTGCTGTAGATGTTAAAGAGATCTGGTGATAATACGCATCCTTGTGGGACTCCGCTTCTTATTACTATCTTTTCACTGTACTCTCCATTTATTTTGACAGTAGCTGTTTGTCTCCAGTAAGGATTCCTTAGGATTCTCAGATCTTTCCCATCAATGTCTAGACTGTTTAGTATTTGGAAGAGATCTTCATGTCTGACTTTGTCAAATGCTTTTGAGTAATCGATGAAGCAAAGGTAAAGGTTTTTCTGCATCTCTATGCATCTTTCTGTTAGCATTGTCATAGTGAAAATGGCAATTGTTGTTCCTTTGTTAGCTACAAATTCAAATTGTGCTTCTGATAACTCTGGTCGCATTTTGTTTCTTAGTCTTGCCATCAATATTTTTAAGAGGATCTTCAAAGTGTGGCTCATCAGACTAATAGTTCTGTGACTCTCGCAGTCAGTTGTTCCAGGTTTCTTAGGAAGTTTAATGAATGTAGATGTTAGCATTTCGTCCGGAATGCTTCCAGTGTGATAGGTGTTATTTAGAAGTGTAGTTAGTTTCTTTATGCCCCATTCACCTAGCTCTTCATATGCTTCCACTGGAATGAGGTCAGGTCCAACAGCCTTTCCATTTGTTCATTTTCTTGATGGCGTTTTCTACTTCGGCCTCTAAAATTGATGGTCCTTCCATTGGTTTCTTGATCTCTTGTTGGTCCCCTCCGCTTTCAGAAAAAAGGTCTTCAATGTATTATGCCCATCTCTTTAGGATGTCTGCTTTATTCATCAAGATTTCACTGTCTTTTGATTTTATACAACCACTCAGAGAGAATGATTTCTGACCTGCATGTCTTTGATTTTGCTGTGCATAAATTTGCTGTCGATTATTTTTGTCTTCTCAATTTCTTTATATTGCTCATTTAGCCATGCCTCTTTTGCTTCATTACATATTCTCTTTATTTCTTTATCTGTGGATCTGTATTTAGCCGGATCAGCTTTTGCTTTTCATCTAGCTTCCATTTTATCCAAGATTTCTTGTGTCATTCAGTGGGATATTATTTTCTATTGCCTTTTTGATACTATCACTTAGCTGTTCCCATTGTTCTTCCACGTCTGTGACAGCTTTCAAGGTATAAAACTTATTGGTGACTTCTACTGCATATCTGTCTTTGAGTTCATTGTCTGTTTTTAACAGCTTCAAGTTGTAATTTGGTTGTCGTTTGGTCTTTTTAAGGGCTTTCCGTTTCGGTTTGAATGTACATATTACAGGGACATGGTCGCTACCACAGTCTGCTTCTGGCATGGAATTGGCTGATAGAATTGTATTATGGAAGCATGACCCAAGAAGAAAATGGACATGGAAAAGCCCAGGAGACAGACGCCACAACCAGATTGATTACATCCTTCTTCAGTCACTTCAGTCCATGTGGGCCAACGATATTCCCAATTCTACTTGCTCCTAGTTTGGCATTAAAATCTTCCATAATGATCTTGATATCAGAAGATTTCATTTGTTTCAGGGTTGCTTCCAGTTGGTCATAGAATGTTTCAACCTCTGTATCATCATGGTCTGTTGTTGGAGTATAAATCTGTATGATGCTGATGTCGAAAGGTTTGGCACTGAGTGTTGTTGCAATGATTCGGTCTGATACTGGCCAATGACCTTTTACTGATTTTTCTACGTTGGGTGAGAGTATTATGCCGACTCCTCTTTGATGTTGGTTGCCTCCCGAATGGAGCATTTTGTATCCATCGTCCGATTTAACTTCTGCTGCACCTTTCCATCTTACTTCTGCAAGTCCCAAGATATCAATTTCCATTCTTTTCATTTCTGATTTTACATTTTCAAATTTGTCTTTCTGGAATAAGGTTTTCACATTCCATGTTGTGATCTTCTTTATTTAATTTCGTGGATTGTTCTTGGACAAACGCTTGATGACGATCGGGTGCCACCTGTCTACCGTGACAGTCCCTACCGAGCGGGGTGTTCTTCAGAACCCCTTAACGCTGTTCCTCAGATGATTAGTTTGATGTATTGCCATGACTTTCTTTGCAGATTTACAGACAGTAGGTTGCAATTACTTTCTGTCCGAGCAGTGCCCGTACTGGGCGGTTGTCCTGACCATTGTACCTGAGGGTATCTTCTGCTCAGTACATGGAGGTACAAAACCATGAACAGAGGAATTCTCTGAGTGCTCTTGTATCTCATCAGTCACCTGCATCCCATGATCTCACGTTACCCTGATTGGGGGCTTAGTGAGTGCATGACCTTGCCCAAGGGTCTCCCACAGGTTAGTGGAGGATGGCCTTACTTTCCTTTGACAGCAGCGCTGTCCCACTACCTTAAAAATCATCAGTATTAAAACAGTAAAAAACCTGAAATATTTCAATTGGTGTGCAATGAATCTAAAACATATGAAAGTTAAATTTTTATCAGTACATTACAGAAAATAATGAACTTTATCACAATATGCTAAATTTCTGAGAAGGACTAGTGTGTGTGTGTGTGTGTATATATATATATATATATATATATATATATATATATATATATATATATATATATATATATATATATATATATATATATATATATATATATATTGTGTGTGTATACATGTTTACTAGATTGCACATTCTTTACAGTGCTTTTTCTATTTTAATTGGGGTCTATTTGTCTTGCATAGCCTTTTGAGAGAGACCGTCCTCACCATTGCCTGCCAGATGGATGATGATCAGGCTCTCTCTCGGGCTTCAGACATTTTTGAAAAATGGATTAATGGAACAATCAGGTACACTCAATAATAATACAAAAATATCAACTCAACTAACTACTAAATAAGTAAAGTGAATAACTGTTGTTTTCACTGTGAGTGTAGCAGTGTACCAGTAAATCTTAGGCTACTGGTGTACCAGTATGGGATGAAGATGGCAGGAACAGAGAAAAACTGGGAGATTATGTTTCAGAGATACCTCAGTGCCACACTTGCTCAGGAAAAAGACAAACTCCTCTATGGCCTGGCTTCTACAAAAAATGTTTCACTCCTCAACAGGTAAAACATTCAATTAAATTGTTAGAAATAGAAACCTAATGAAAATAATATTACCAATTCGAGGTTCTCACTTATATGGGAAGACGTTCATTGACTTTATTGCCATTTTTAATTTATAAATTTGTGTAAATATTGCAAGCATCAGGAAATTTTAGGGTCATAAGTGATCTACATATTTCTTTTTTTATTTTATTTTAAATAACAGGCTGCTTGAGGCATCTAAAAATGAGACGATTGTCAGGAGTCAAGACTTGTTCACCCTGGTGCGATATGTGTCCTTAAACAAGTATGGGGAGAGCATGGCTTGGGACTGGGTCACTCTTAACTGGGATTATTTAGTGAAAAGGTGAGTGCATCAAAACGAGATGGTGGAATAATCGCTAATAAGTCGTTAACATATGTAATGTAAACACTGCTATCAAACAACAGAAAAAGTAATCAGATATGGGTATTATCAGCTGGCCTTTATCTGTGTCTTACTCTTTGATTCAGATACACTATTACGGACAGAAACCTGGGACGTCTGCTTAACAGAATCAGTACCTCATACAACACGGAACTGCAGCTGTGGAAGGTACATGTCATCTGCCGCACATGCATTAGGGTGTGAATATATAAGTGTTTAGTTACATTCAGGTGCATAGGAAAAAAAAACTTAAGTGCCAAAGTTATTGCCTGAGCAAAGCTTAGTATAGTATCTTGAATTGATGTATAGTATGTGGAACCGCCCCGAGTACTAAGTTACCGATTTCTACTAATAAATTCAACCATTTATTAATTTACACATTCACTTATTCATCCATTCTGTTTTTAGATGGAACACTTTTTTGCACTACAACCAAATGCTGGAGCTGGAGAGACACCAAGAAAACAGGCTTTGGAGAGAGTGAAGAGCAATATAGAGTGGGTGAAGCGCAACAAAGAGGAAATTAAATCATGGCTGGACAAAAACATCCCTTCAATATAGCACAGGACATATTACATCTAAGGAATCTCCAATTTTTTATTTTTTTTTTGACTTTTATTTTTGAAGTTTCCCCCTGAAAACTAACCTCAAATGAGAGGAGTACTGAGAGAGAACTGAACTCATATTGAACCCACAGACATAATCAACCAATGCTAATTCACAAAAGCTATTTTGTTTTAGGTCCAGTAATAATTCTTACCCAGCTTGTTTTATTGTCTGATTTGTTTTTACTGTGTTTAATTGTTGTTCGATTGAAAAAAATCTGGAAATTCTGATTGTGATATGACTCTGCCATTACTGTATAAAACGCCACATTAGTCAGTGATAGCATAAACTGGGTACAAGGATCCCTCACTTTCTGTGGTTAATTGGGACCGAGATCTCCCGCAACCGCCGAATTCCATGAAGTAGGATCACCCTGCCACGCGCACACACACTCAGATGCGCACCTCACATAAAACTGTAAGTAGTTTTGATGGGGGATTTTGGGTTGTTTTTTGTTTTTGTTTGGGCTTTTTTGCATAATTCTCCTTGTTTTGCCGCATTTTCCTTATTTTTACTTTTTTCCCTATTCTTCCTTAATTTCCTTATTTTTTAATTTGACGAATATTTATAAAAAAAATCAAACAAACAAAAAAAAAAACCGTGATGCATTGATGCCACATGAATTGAAGCACGAAGTAGCAAAGGGATCTCTGTACTCTGACACTCAGCAAGTTGCAATGCATTGTGTGTTCTGATACCAGCAGAGATATACTATTCTGATTCCACATATACACATCAATCAGCCTTGGGCACTATATATATATATATATATATATATATATATATATATATATATATATATATATATATATATATATATATATATATATATATATATATACACGTATATGTATATGTATATATACATATACATATATGTATATGTATATGTATATATACATATACATATACATATATGTATGTGTATATATGTATGTATATATATATATATATATATATATATATGTATATATATATATATATATATATATATATATATATATATATATATATATATGTATATATGTGTATATATATGTATAATGTGTGTGTATTGTGGATATAGAATGTCTACACCCTCAAAATGTCTGTATTTTTGTAATGCAAAAGAGTTACATAAATATGTACAATGAAAGAAAAAAGGGTAAATAATTTTAGAACATTTTCAGCAGTTATGTGTTCTTTAACCTGTACTATTCAACTGAAAAACAAATGTCTTTTAGTGGGGAAAACTCTCACAATAAACAGTGCACAAATCCGTAAAGGTCATTCACAAATACAATTTTCCAGGATAATTTGCAAGTTCATAAAGTACAAAATATGTGAACAAAAGAGAATAAATTTCATTTGCTGGTATTTCTTAGAAAATCGATATTTATCGATTGATGCTGCATGCGAATTTCTTGCTGGGAATTTCCATGCCTGTGCATTATGGCTAGCTTTATTGACACACTTGAGCAGGTTTGCGCTGCTTCATGCTATGGGCTGCAATAATGGAACTGGATAAGGCAAAAGTTTTTTGTTTCCAACTGAGAAGAACGGAAGAAAAGAATGGACCATTTCAGGTAAAGCAAGCTGTTGGCGATAAACACTGGAAGCTGGGCAAATATTTGGAACTATGCTCTTGTCATTTCAAAGAGGAATCCGTTGTCCACAAGCCTAGCTTTCAGAAAAGTTTGATGATGTCATTGGCGCAGAATAAACTGAGGAAGGATGCTGTACTGGCTGTATTTTGGCAAAAACATCATAGCAGTGGAGCTTTGGAGAAAAAGAGAAGGTGGGAGGTAATCTTGGAAATAGATATCTCCTATAACCTAGATCTACGGCTTCACCACAGAACGAGATAAAGTGCTGAGGACACAATAGCACCTATATGATTATCGTAGTAATGTACGGGTTTAATGGTTGTTTGTAACTTACAAATTATATTCGGGTTGAATGTAGATAACAGAATCTGGGTTTTGATACAAAAACTTGCCTATGATACAATAACAGACAAGCTCACCAGGCGATTGCAGGGCAGAAACATACTGACGGCTATGTAGCTAGTCTTGACAAAAGTCAGCAATGGTTCTTTTACAGCCTCTCCACAAACGATGAGACACAGACATGGCTACGCTTTGATTAAAAACAACAACAACAACAACAGTTAGCCGCACTGAGAGGACAACAGAGACAACTGTTGATGGTGGGGCTTGAACCCCCAAACTTCAGATCAGTAATCCCGCACCCTACCACTGGGCCACCACTGCCCCAGTATGGAAACAATGCGCAAACATTTAATTCCCATGTGATTTTTAAAAAGCAGATAATTCTGACTGAACATCTTCTTTTCCTTTCGGCTGTTCCCTTTATCTCAGAGGTCGCCACAGCAAATTATCTGCCTCCACCTTCATGGAAGTCATATTAATGATTGTCATGCTTGATTTGGCAGAGGTTTTTACGTCGGATGCCCTTCCTGACACAACCCTTTAGCGCGGGGCACAAACACACTGATGGCCATGCAGCTCCTCTTTACGAAAGTCAGTAATGGTTCTTTTACATGAATCTCTCACCATAGACAGTGATAGACACGGCTGGCCTTTGATAAGCTATTTAGCTGCACTGGGGGGGGACAGTGACAACCTTGTGGAGAGTGGGACTTGAACCCCCAACCGTGGGATCAGCGATCCAGCACGTTTTACCACCAGGCCACCGCTGCCCTATAATACTGACTTAACATAAGTTGCATCATTACAATAATCTAAAATATGATGTCTGAGTTATTATTCCTGAAATCTTTGGCATGCACCATGAATGTACAGTGCTTAACAGATTTATTATACCATCCATGATAAATGAAAGAAATCACAAAGATGTTAAAAAGTTTGACAATTAATATTATATTTGTGTTTGTAAGATGAAGAACTATAATTTAACAAATGATCCATTCATTTATTTAAACCCTGAAAAGCTTGCCAGTTCATCTCAGGGACAACACACAACCACTTATTTGAGAAATTTGGAACAGCCACAGTGAATGTCTTGGAGTTGCGAAAGGAAAATGACCAAAGCATGTGGGGGCGGGTGGGGTGGGGTGGAGTGGGGTGGGGGGGGGGCATTGCACATTCCACACAGAAAAGCCCTGACTGAACATTCAAACCCAGGACCTTCTAGCTGTGAGGTGGACATACCAGCCACTACCCAACCATACCACCCGAACCAAAGAAATTACTTAAATGTAAAAACACAAAATCCAACAGAAAACAATATTTATCCGGGCAGTGGTGGTCTAGTGGTATAAGGCGCCGGATGGCTGATCCAATGGTTGGGGGTTCGAGTCCCACTCTCCACAAGGTTGTCACTGCCCCCTGTGCAGCTAACTGGGTTATCAAAGGCCGACCATGTCTCTCTCACTGTCTATGGTGCGAGGCATGTAAAAGAACCATTGCTGACTTTCGACAAGAGTAGCTGCAAAGCCGTCAGCGTGTTTCCGCCCTGCGATGGCCTGGCGAGCTGTCCAGGGTGTACTCTGCCCTCGCCCTGTGTTGGCTGGGATGGGCACCAGCCTCCCCGTGACCCTAATTAGGATGAAGCGGTTACAGAAAACGACCTGAACTGAACAATATTTATCCAGTGTCCAATATTTATTTATATTTATAAAATATTGCATATTTTTTAACAATAGCAGGCATTCTTGATGCCACTTTTTCCACATATTTTAATGTAATACTGTTTCTGTAGTGCTATTTCTGTAGCTGTTCCATAAAACTGTGTTTGATCAATTTGTGAATAACTAATTTCCATATTTGTGACCCACTCAAGCATGATATGCATTGTGTAGGACATTTGACAAAATGAGACATTAATATATTTGGAAGGAGAACTTTATATGCTTCAAAACGAGGTATACATAATACAATACATGATACTAGCATGAAGATTGGCATACATCACTTTGTCGCTCATAAAGAAATGCTACATTTGAGAAAAAAAATGATGAGCCACTATGGCTCGGGTGTAAAAAGCCCAACAGACTTTACCTACCTATATATTTTTGAGGAAAAAAAGCAATTAAATTACACAACCATTTTCTGAATGTCTGCATCTGAAACTCGCTAGCATCCATAAACTTAATGAATCCAGTTCTCAACCAATCGCAGCGTCTTACTAGCAACAAATAATTTTTATTTATACTGAGCTCTGTTTGTTTTGAGTCTTTTGATTGGTTTACCATTATAGGATTTGTGGAATCCTTATGGGATTCTGTAAATAGTTACAGTAATCTGGCAGCAAATATGGATGATAAAGAAATACTACTGAGAAGATTACAAAAGTGGGTTGAAAATCAGCAAAATAGGGATATTCCCATTGTTTTACAACAACTTGTGCATGAAGCCTTGTCTTCAACAAGCACTTTCCATAAATAAATTGTGTTTATGGATATCTGAACTTGGTCATTGGAAGATTATGCTTTGAAGGCCCTATTTTTGCCGATATCATATTTCTATCCAGGTAAGACATTTTCAACTTATTTTGGCTCTGACTTAAAACACCATCTTGCAATTTAATCTATATTATTGCTGGAGTGGGTCACATTTGCACAAGAGGATTTAAATCTGGCCTCTTGCCAGTCGTTCTTTTCCACTGTTTCAGATTACTTTTTTTTAAAATAAATTTTGCACAATTCATATAAATATCCTTCTGATATATGTTCATCCACAGTCAAAAACATTTTAGTCAATTGTGACAGGTGGTCTAATAAATTTTTAAGTACAGTCGGCCCCCAACTTACGAAATGAATCCGTTCCAGAGCCCTTTTCGTATTACGGGGATTTCGTAAGTAGGGGTCACATCTTACATGTTAAACGCCTAATTCGTTCCAAGTCTCCAGTCCTTGTCCACTCCCCCATAAACCCTTTAAAAATTATAAAAGTACACCAATTTTGTATGAAATGTGTGTTAAAAGTAAAAGAAAATTATTTATTAAACAATTTTATTAACATATTTATTAATTAAACCATTATTAAACATTTTTATTAACACACACACACACACACACACACACACACACACACCCACCTGTCTCTCTCTCTCTCTCTCTCTCTCTTTTCTCTCACTCTCTCTCTCTCTCTCTCTCTCTCTCTCTTTTTCTCTCACTCTCTCTCTCTCTCTCTCTCTATCTCCTTCTCTCGCGCGTGCGCTGCGGGCCACGCCCACAAGACGTGGAATTCAAAGCGCATTCCCTGCTTGACAAACTCAACTTTAATTTGATTCCTTGAGGGATCAGAATTCCAGATGAGCTCAAATGCACCCACATTTATTAACCACTTTCTGAATTAAAACAACGTAAAAAACTAAACTAAAAACTAAAGAGTGAAGCTTCCTTCTGTCTCGATCTGGGAGGCCAGCGGGGCGGGATGTTGAGAGACAGCCAATGAGAGAGCAACTCGCGCAATGGTGCATTTGAATTTTGAATTTCTTTTCGTAAAAGGGGGATGTTTCGTATTTCGGGGACGGAAACTCAAGAAAATGTTTTTCGTAATCCGGGGATTTCGGGGACAAAATGGTCTTCCTAAACTTCCTAAACTGGGGGCCGACTGTATTGTGAATTAATATATGGTTATTTAAAATGATATGCAAGGCTCATTATGTGGGTTAACTATGATCCATGATCTAGACCCATAATATAAATTTCATGAATGGCAATGGTGGATCAAGAAGCATCACAGCGGGTGTAGGGAACATATTTCACTTAAGCGCCTAAAACAAATTAGATGCTTGAGTCAAAGCGTAAGAAACACCACTCTCATAAACTTTGAGGAAAAGCTGGCAAAACCAAGAAACACTTGAAACATCTTGATGGCCTTTGGAATAGGCCAGTCAGTCACTTCTTTGCTCTTCTTTAGATCTACGTATTTGAAATCTAATCTGTCTCGTAATGAATCCAAGAAAGGAGTCCTGGAAAGCATGAAACTTGCACCCCAAAGACTTGATGAGAAGGTTACTCTTGAGCAGTCTTTGGATGACCTGGTGCTCATAATGACTGTGCTCATGCACAGATTAGAATATGATTATCCTCTTATCCATGTAAACAAAAACAAACCAATTAATTACTTCCTGAAGGACATTGTTTATAGGAGCCTGTAATACTGTAAGGACACTAAGGGTATAATGTCAATTTCATAATGAATCCTTTAATCTACAGTTCCTTTAAAGTTCCTTTAATCAGGTCAAACAGGCATACTGTATAGCAGGGCAGATAGAATCCCATTCAGGAATGGTATAGTAATCCAGTCAAAATGGGGGTTGGAGTTTAACCAGGGGAAGCTCAAGACCGCAGGAAACTCTGGGGAATTAAATTAAAACATATTATCCAGGCATGGATCTACTGCAGGTTCTGTTACAGCATGCTATTTATAAACAATTATTTGATATAATCAGAAATATAGCCATATATGCCCATTCCCTGGTAAACAAGATGGACTAGACTAGATTACACACTGCAATTCTAAACTTCCAGAAACCATCCTGGACCTAGCCGTGGAACCAGGAGGGCGCAAACGCTTCCAGTTCGACCAGACATCGGACTTTGGTAAGAAGAGAAGGGGTGGTTGCATCTACGTTATCAACAGTTGGTGCACAGTCACTACTTTTATTGAGAAACATTACAATCCAGACCAGGAGTTTATACTGTTGAATTGTAGACATCTCTAGCTAAACAGGGAAATCACCACTGTGTTTGTAGCTGCTCTGTATATCAATCCACATGATAATGTAGCTATAAGCAGGGTTTGACAATATTAGCAGACAACAGAACAAGCAACCTGAGAACCTCTTTATATTCTATAAATAATATAATATCACCTGCACTAATCTGAAGACTGTGCTCCCCAGATTTTATCAGAATGTGGACATTAAAACAAAGATGTTCAAAATAATAGATTAGGTTTATACCAGCATTCCTTGAGCCGAGGGGAACACCCCCCCCCCCCCCCCCCCCCCCATGGACACTCAGATCTCCATTTCCTGTTTCTAACACCAGATTATAGATCCCTTATCTGCAGGACAAAGCCACAGTATAAGACAGTGTAGAGCTGGGCTAAGAAGGCCACATGTCCTTGCAAGTCTGTTTTGAGAAAAATGTGTGGGAGCTCTTTGAACATCCAGACACTGAGACCCACACATCCTTATTGCTGTCATCCATCAGATTCTGCATAGACAATGTAAAAACACAGAAAGAGGTGAAAATGTTTCCCAACCAAAATCCTGGTTCATGATCCCGGGATGTCGAAAGAAAGACTAGAACGGACTTGAATAAAGGCATCAAGGCCGCTAGAATAAAATATAAAATGCAGAGTCCATCTTTACGAAAAATAACCCCACTCCATGTGGCAAGGCATTTGGACTACAAATGCCCCTAGATAGACACTTCACTGCTGACATCTCTCTCCGATCTAACTTGATGCCTGTCTCTCAAGCTTTGAGTATGACAGGAGAAAGGCAGGGGAAACACTGCTGACACCATCTTGCATGACCAACCTTTCACTCTTCAGCAGCACTAGGTACCCCAGGACCCGCATGGCATTAATAATAGTAAAGTACAAAGAGAAGATGGAGTACCGGGGGTGGGGGGCTGAAATTCTGTGCTCTTCAGTTTGCTAAAGTATTCATTTACATCTTCATCTGCAAGCCACAGTCCTCACCTGCATGAAAATTATCACCATAATTGATTTTCCAAAAACCTTCTCCATCAAGAGATTGAATGATTACTGATCTGTGACCCTGACACCAGTTACCATGAAATGCATGAAGAGACTGGTTTTGCAGCATATCAAGATCCACATCTCCAATATCAGTTCACCTACAGGTCCAATTGATCCAGAGACAACGCCATCTCCATTGCCCTCCATACTATCTTTAAAGTCCCAACATATACATCGGAATTCTGTTTGTTGAATTTCATCATTCAACTTCATCAGCACCAGCCAACTGGTCAACAAACTGCCAAGTTCCCCTCTGTGTGTGTGTGTGTGTGTGTGTGTGTGTGTGAGTGTGTGTGTGTGTGTGTGTGTGTGTGTGTGGGTGGATCATGAACTTTCTGACAAGCAAACCCCACCACATTGGGATGGGTACCTCCACTCGTCCACAATCATCCTCAACACTGGAGTCCCTCAAGGCTGTGCCTTTAGTCTGGTCATGTTTATGTTGTAGACCCAAAATTGCATTGCCACCCATGGTAACAACACCCTATTCAAATTTTCTAATGACGGGATAGTCATGGGATCTATCAGCAACAATAACATGACACCATACAGGGAGGATCTCCAGATGCTGGCAGCCTGGTATAGTCACAATTATCTCAACCTCAACACCAGGAAGACCAAGGAAATCATTATTGACTTTTGAAAGTCAAGAACCACACCACACTCAATGGCCAAATCATCAATAGAGAGGTAGTGGAGTGTGCCATGGACTTAAAGTTCCTCAGACTGTACATCTTAGGAGGACCTGTGCTGGATTGTGAACACCAAGCACGTTGTCTAAAAAGCCCAGCTCTTTTTTTTTCGAAGAACAATGAGGTGGAACAACATCTGTCCACCTCTGCTAAAGAAATTTTAGAGCTACACCACAGAGCATGCCAAATGCACCATAACATAGAGGAAACAGCTGCAGTTGTTCATAAAAATGACTGAGTAGATTGTACGTTCCTCACTTCCACATCTGGATAAGATCTATTTGATTCAGAGTGTCACCTACCCAGGACACCCACTATTCAGCAGCCCATTCTCTGACAGGTCCCGAGTCATATGAGCCCGCACCAACATACTCAAGCACAGCTTCTTCCCCAAGACTGTGAAAAGACTGCAGGATCCATGATAGCAATACAACTCCACCCAACTTAAATTTATTCATTTATATTTAATTATTCGCCGTGACACTTTAAAAAAAAAAAAAAAAAAAAAATATATATATATATATATATATATATATATATATATATATATATATATATATATATATATATATAGTGATACATATATCTTTGTATAGTAGCTAATTTGAGATGTATCTAACTTAATTTATTAATCTTTGATTTTTGGGCACTAATATAAAAATTAAAATGAGGTTCATGTATTTGTATTATCGCTTGTATTTAGATTAAAACATTACTGTCACTTCTATGGTGATGAGGCAGTTAATATCCACCCTCAAAGTCAGCTTAAAAAACATCAACTACAAAAATATTTCTTTAGATTATACAAACTATAACTTACTTCAAGTAGCAAATAATCTACATTTAATCATATTTTTAATCTCATGTTTTGACAATGTGTAGATCAGCGCTCAGCACTGAACCAAAGACAATATGGATTCTGTCAGTAATGTGTTACTGGTTAAGGGGCAACTGTGAGATCGTCATGGGAACTTGGTTGTTGATGGTGACGTGTCGCCTGGTCTGGCATCGCAGCATTCCCATGATGGCTCTTCTGAACCTAAACAACAAACAAAACAAATCAAACTGAATAATTATGTAAATGTAAGCATGACCAAACTGCCATAATTTCTTTAGCAGACTATATCTGAACAAATTAGATTTTTATTTGATGACATTACTTTCTGTTGGCAATAACATAGATGCATGGGTTGTAGAATGTAGAGGACTTTGCAAAGAGTGGGGCAATGATGGCCATTGGTGCGGGAATCTTTTTAGGATCTCCAAATGATGCCCAAAGACACACAATAGAGTATGGAGACCAGGCCATCAAAAACATCACAATCATCACAACAGACATCTGTGAAACAGTGTTAAATATTAATTAAACACCAACAACAGAAAAAATACATATACTTTACAGTGGTACCTCACCTTATGATATTCCCAACAAACGAAAAATCCAGGTTCTGAAAAACATTTTCCAAAATTTTTTGTCTCTGTGTATGAAACAAGTTCTCCTTACGAAATGTGCCAAACGCGCCATTCAAGCATTCAAACACGTCATTCAAACATTAAAACGTGACATTCAAACCTTCAAACAATGCACGAGCTGCTCTCCCATTGACTATCTTCCAACTTCCCGCACCGCTGGCCTCCCATTGGCTAGGAGGGATGACACAGCTCACTCCCATTGGCTATCTCCCAACATCCCGCCCCACTGGCCTCCCATTGGCTAGGAGGGATGACGCAACTCCCGTGAGCAGCAGTTTGTTCATGAGTTTTTTGAGTGTGCTCATTGCAACTTTATTTATTTTTTTGGGGCTCAGGCTTTTAACCTTGCATAAACATTTGTAAGATTGTAACTCTACTAAGAAGATATGGTCAACACGAAGTAAGAACCTTAAAAGGTCTGCTTTTATCATTTTTAAAGGGCAGTATTGGGGACGTTGGAACGAATCACACATTTCACATGTAAAATGCGGTGCAAGTTACGAAAAAGGCTCTGGAATGGATAAATTTCGTAAGGTGAGGTACCACTGTACTTAGTAATGCAGAAATAAATAAATAAATAATAATAAAAATAATAAATAAATAAATAATTATAATAAATAATAATAATTTAAAACATTCTTGCCTTAGTTACATCTATCTGGTCTGACCAATCAATAGTAATACTTTCCAGGCAGTTTCTTGCCTTGTACCTTTTCATCGTGACGGAAACATTGTAATAGCAATAGAACATGACGGACAGTGGCATAACAAAATTAACTAAAATCACAGCCACTGTGTAGGAGATAAAGGACCTGAGGGAACAGAAGGGAGGAGAAATATTAACACAAACAAAATTGTTGAGATGCTTATTAAATTGGATTTAAAATATGGAGAAAAGGACCCTTGTATCACAATAGTTCACTGCCATGTTATCTAAAAGACTTATAATGCATTACTGTAATGAATGGACTTTGAAAAAGTTATCACTGACTAAGTCGCCTTAAACAAGGTGAGGTGATTTGATCCCTGAATTAACGCATGAGAAGGGAACCCACACATCATTCTTCCGCCAATTGATGGTACATGTCGCTCCAGTTGGATCAGGAGCATATCCAGCCCAACCCACAATTGGCATGGCAGACCAGAACACTGCATTGAGCCATGCAGCCATAATCAATAGTGTATATGAATGTGTGGTCATCTTCTGGCCTGCAAATACACAACCATGAAACAGTGGAAAAGTTATTAAAAATCTATATCGACAATACATGAAACTAAAGTTATTCTGTTGGGACACAAGTATGTTCGTACCTATATCAGGTCTGCAGATGCTTATATATCTATCAATGGCGACCACAGTAAGGAGTCCAATGCTAGCCATCCCGAAAAATATATTCAGGGCAGCATAAATCTAGAAGAAAGATATTAATAGATTGTATAGGCAACACTAATGAATGGATGCTCTCTCTCTCTCTCTCTCTCTCTCACAGACACACACACACACACACACACACACACACACACACACACACACACACACACACACACACTCGCAGAAAGATCTCAGTCCCCTATACATAACCTGAAAAGCTTCAGTCGTATAGTTTCTCCTGATGATAATGCATGATAAATGCTGTAAAAATACACTTCGTACATTTCAATTTGACTTGATGACCAATGCATACTTCATGTCTGTTCAAACCTATTTAATTTTACACATATTTTGCAAAATTTAATTGAAAAAAATTCTGAATCATAACCAATACAATAGTACACTGCCCAGATAAAAAACAAAATGGGGGTGTGGCAGCCAAAGATATGGGTTCTGTCCATCCTTGGCTACTGACTAACTCTTGGGACATGGAAGGTCAGCTCTCTGCTGGGGAAAGCCTGAGCTGGTGCGTGAGGTTGAGAGATACCGACTAGATATAGTCGGACTCACTTTGATGCATAGTTTCTGCTCTTGATCCATCCATCTCAAGAGGGGCTGGACCTTATTCCATTCTGGAGTT
This sequence comes from Plotosus lineatus, assembly GCA_024760905.1. Taxonomy (NCBI): domain Eukaryota; kingdom Metazoa; phylum Chordata; class Actinopteri; order Siluriformes; family Plotosidae; genus Plotosus; species Plotosus lineatus. Next base: position 54,378,322 of record CM045736.1, read on the forward strand.
GCTCATTAAAAGAGGCAGTGAGCGGGTGTGAGCATCCTGTTGATTGTTGTTATGCTTACAGTCAAATGACAGTTCAGAATGTCCACCCTTTTAAGAGTCATAGGGATGTGTTGGAGAACGTGCCCCTGGGGAATCACTTGTTAGTCTGGAAGACTTCAACGCCATGTATGCAATGACAGTTCATTCATTGATTTTTTTTTTAACCACTTAATCCTTATTAGGATTGCGAGGAGGCTGGTGCCCATCTCAGCCGACTCTGGGTAAGGGCAGAGTACACCCTGGACAGCTTGTCAGGCAATCACAGGGCAGAAACATGTTGACTGCGATACAGCCTACTCTTGACAAAAGTCAGCAATGGTTCTTTCACATGAACCTCTCACCACAGACATTGAGAGACATGGCGGGCCGTTGATAACCCAGTAAGTTGCACTCGGGGGGCAATGACAGTCTTCATCTTCTTCTTTTCCTTTTGGCTTTTCCCTTCAGGGGTCGCCACAGCGAATCATCTGCCTCCATCTCACCCTATCCTTTGCATCTTCTTCTCTTACACCAACGACCTTCATGTCCTCCTTCACCACATCCATGAATCGTCTCTTTGGTCTTCCTCTAGGCCTTTTGCCTGGTAGTTCCAGCCTCAGCATCCTATTACCAATATACTCACTATCCCTCCTCTGTACATGTCCAAACCATCTCAATCTAGCCTCTCTGACTTTGTCTCCAAAACGTCTTACATGTGCTGTCCCTCTGATGTGCTCATTCCTGATCCTATCCATCCTCGTTACTCCCAAAGAGAACCTCAACATTTTCATCTCTGCTACCTCCGGCTCTGCCTCCTGTCTTTTCCCCAGGGCCACTGTTTCTAACCCATACAACATCGTTGGCCTCAACACCGTCTTGTACACTTTTCCTTTCATTCTTGCCGATACCCTCCTATCACACATCACACCGGACACTTTTCTCCAACCATTCCAACCTGCCTGCACACGCTTCTTCACCTCTTTTCCACACTCACCATTGCTCTGGATTGTTGAGCCTAAGTACTTAAAATCCTCCACCTTTCTTATCTCTGCTCCCTGTAATCTCACCGTTTCTCTTGGGTCCTTGTCATTCATGCACATGTATTCTGTCTTACTGAGGCTAATCTTCATTCCCCTCCTTTCCAGGGCATACCTCCACCTCTCTAGATTTTCCTCCACTTGTTCTCTGCTCTCACTACAGATCACAATGTCATCTGCAAACATCATAGTCCATGGAGATTCTTGTCTAACCTCATCTGTCAGCCTGTCCATCACCATAGCAAACAAGAAGGGGCTGAGAGCTGACCCTTGATGCAGTCCCACCTCCACCTTGAACTCTTCTGTCACACCGACAGCACACCGCACCACTGTCTTACATCTCTCATACATGTCCTGCACCACTCTAACATACTTCTCTGCCACTCCAGACTTCCTCATGCAATACCACAGTTCTTCTCTCGGCACCCTGTCATATGCTTTCTCCAGATCCACAAAGGCACAATGCAGCTCCCTCTGACCTTCTCTGTACTTCTCCATTAACATCCTTAAGGCAAACACTGCATCTGTGGTGCTCTTTCTTGGCATGAAACCAAACTGTTGTTCACAAATGCTGACCTCTGCCCTTAGTCTAGATTCCACTATTTTTTCCCATAACTTCATCGTATGGCTCATCAACTTTATCCCTCTGTAGTTGCCACAACTCTGCACGTCTCCCTTGTTCTTAAAAATGGACACCAGCACACTTCTCCTCCATTCCTCTGGCATCCTCTCACTCTCTAAGACCTTGTTAAATGTTCTTGTCAGAAAATCTACTGCTACCTCTCCTAGACACTTCCATACCGCCACCGGTATGTCATCAGGACCAACTGCCTTTCCATTCTTCATCCTCTTCAATGCCCTCCTCACGTCACCCTTACTAATCTTTGCTACTTCCTGGTCCTCAACAGTCACCTCTTCTACTCTTTTTTTTCTCTCATTTTCCTAATTCATCAGCTCTTCAAAGTACTCTTTCCATCTTCCCAGCACACTTCTGTCATCAGTCAATACATTTCCCTCTCTGTCCTTTATCAATCTAACTTGCTGCACGTCATTCCCATCTCTATTTCTCTGCTGTGCTAACCTGTATAAATCATTTTCTCCCTCCTTACTTTCCAACCGAGCATACAAGTCATCAAACGCGCTCTGTTTGGCCTTTGACACCGCTACCTTTGCCTTACACTGTGTCTCCCTGTACTCTGTTTACTCTCTTTGGCTTTCTCAATGTCCCACTTCTTCTTAGCTAACCTCTTCCTTTGTACACACTCCTGCACTTCCTCATTCCACCACCAAGTCTCCTTATCTACTTTCCTTCCAGATGACACACCAAGTATTCTCCTACCTGTCTCCCTGATCACATTAGCTGTAGTTGTCCAGTCATCTGGAAGCACTTCCTGACCACCCAAAGCCTGTTTCAACTCCTCCTTGAAGACAACCCGACACTCTTCCTTTTTCAGTTTCCACCACTTTGTCTTCTGCTCTGCCTTTGCCTTCTTCACCTTCCTCACCATCAGCATCATCCTGCACACCACCATCCTATGCTGTTTGGCAACATTCTCACTCGCTACTACTTTGCAGTCACTGACTTCCTTTAAATTACATCGCCTGCACAAGATGGAGTCGACCTGTGTGCTCCTACCTCCACTTTTATAAGTCACCCTATGCTCCTCTCTCTTCTGGAAGAAAGTATTCACCACAGCCATTTCCATCCTTTTTGCAAAATCTACCAACATCTGTCCTTCTGCGTTCCTGTCCTGGATACCAAACCTACCCATCACTTCCTCGTCCCCTCTGTTTCCTGCACCAACATGTCCATTGAAGTCTGCCCCAATGACCACTCTTTCACCTCTTGGGGTACTCTGCATCACTTCATCTAACTCCCTCCAGAATCTCTCCTTCTCTTCTCGTTCACATCCTGTCTGTGGGGCATAAGCACTAACAACATTGACCATCACACCTTCAATTTCTAACTTGAGACTCATCACTCGGTCTGACACTCTTTTCACTTCTAGAACATTCCTGACAAACTCCTCCTTCAAGATGACTCCGACTCCATTTCTCTTCCCATCCACACCATGATAAGACAGCTTAAACCCTGCTCCTATGCTTCTAGCCTTCCTACCTTTCCACCTGGTCTCCTGAACACACAGTATGTCCACCTTCCTCCTCTGCATCATGTCAGCCAGCTCTCTACCTTTTCTTTGCATAGTTCCAACATTCAAAGTCCCCACTCTCAGTCCTCGACTCATGCCTTTCCTCTTCTCTCTCTGGCAACGGACACGCCTCCCGCCTCTCCTTCTTCGACGTCTTCGACCAACAGTAGTCCAATTTCCATCAGCACCTTGTTGGTTGACAACACTGATGGCGGTTGTTGTTAACCCGGGCCTCGACCGATCCGGTATGTCATTCTTTCTTGTGATTCGCATAGTTTATTTGGCATTTGTTTTACGCCAGATGCCCTTCCTGACGCAACCCTCTGCATTTATCCGGGCTTGGGACCGGCGTGAGGGAGAGACACTGGTTTGTGCCCCCCCCACGGCTGCATTCGGGGGGCAATAACTGTGTGACCTGGAATTGTGTGATTGGATGGTATGGCCTCTCCAATCTGTACCCAAATAGTGTTTTATTGGTGGCCTTCTGTTCTTGTCATAATTTGTCCATCACGAACACCTTGTTTGAAAGTGGAAAAGTTCAAGTATCTCGGGGTCTTGTTTACAAGTGAAGGAAGGAGTGGAAGATTGACAGGTGGATCGCTGCAGCCTCTAATGTAAGGCGGAGCTTGTACCGGTCTGTCGTGGCAAAGAGGGAGCTGAGCCACAAAGCAAAGCTCTCAATTGACCACTCACTATACGTTCCAACCCTCACCTCTGGTCTCGAGCTCTGGGTAGTGACCAAACGAACAAGATTGTGTATAGAATTGGTTGAAATGAGCTTCCTTCACAGGGTGAAAGGGCTCTCCCTTAAACATAGAGTGAGAAGCTCAGCAATCTGGGAGGAGCTCGGAGTAGAACTGCTGCTCTTCCTCCGTATTGAGAGGAGCCAGTTGAGGTGGCTCAAGCATCTGGTTAGAATGCCTCCTGATCATCTCCCTGGTGTAGCGTTTCAGGTATGTCCAACCGAGAAGAGACCCTGTGGTCGACCCAGAACAGGCTTGGGGGACTATGTCTCTCAGCTGGTCTGGAAAAACCTTGGTGTCCCACTGGAAGAGCTGGAGGAAGTGGCCTGGGTGAGGGACGTCCTGACCTCACTGCCCAGGTTGCTGCCCCCACGACTCGTCCTTGGACTAAGCGGAAGAAGAAGATGATGCTGATGAAAAAAACGGATGCACACTTTCATATTTATTCTAGAATCAAATCAGTCTGACAAAATATCAGAGTGCATGAATTTTCCTCTGGCAAGGTAGTATAGTTTAATTATAGAGAACAAAATGTAGCCTACTCTAAGTTCACCATATCTTTAAATGCATGTTCATACAAAAACATTTTTAAAGTTTCTCTTTAATTGGATTAAATAAATAATGAAACTCTGGAAAAACAATTGCTTGAGATATAATGAGTTTTAAAGTGTTGCATTAAGTCTCATTTAACATGCCTTTAATTGGCCCCCTGTGAGCTATTATTTTTTTCACAAGTATAGATGATTCAAATAAATGAAAACTACTTGACAAGAATTGATAATGTCACTTGGTTGCTCTCTATAAATTTCAACATTTATTGGTTGTCCAGCTTTAGGACTTCTGGTGTTCAAAGTGTGCGTCTGAATTAGATGCACGATTCATGGAAAGCTTATTTTCAGAATGTGAATCACACATTTCCACTTCCTGTTAAAGAGCAAAATAATATTATCACAAGCTGCACCATTTTACACACACACACACACACACACACACACACACACACACACCATACAGTCAGCTGTTTCTATCTCTTCACACAAATAAGTGCAGTTATTTTTCAGGCTATACATCTTGAATAATAACTAGTAGTTCTTTCATTTCATCAAAAAAAAAAAAAAAAAAAAAGTAAAAATATGGACACACCCTGTAATTCACTTAGAACGAGTTGGTGTGCCATATTTTTTGACTAGCAATTTATGTCATCAGCAATTCAAATCTGCAACAAACCTGGCAACCGGTGTACCCAAATTTCCAGCTGCCATGCAAGTCAGAAGCAGCAGACATGGGGTAACCGATACCTGCTACTCCAACATCAGTGAAAGCCAGATTAATTATGATGGCATTCGTGGCATTATGCAGTTCTTTAAACTTTGCAAACATAATCAGCACCACAAGGTTACTGGACAGACTGATCACACCTGCAGAAAGCAAAAGGAGTGAAAAAGGAAAAAACAGAAAGAAGGAGAGAGATGTTCACACAAGCACATTTTATAACAATATGAATGTAATTTTTTTTTTTTGGCTTATCATCACTTCTGACAGTCCAAACCAGCAGCCACACTATACAAGTTTGGGTCAAGAAAAACCCTACAGCCATATAATAATTCGTTATAATTTCGATATAAAATGCCATAAAAGCAAATTTCTCTATATTCTGTGTGCAGCAGTAAACTCTTTCCTATTTATCAAACTTAAGCACCACAAAAGAGTACACACATATAACAATCTTTACAATACACTTTCACATCCATACAGACAAACAGATATATCAATCCTCTTTACATGCACCAATCAGGTATCCAGCAACAATGTTGTGTTCCATTTGTGAGAAGGCACTTTTCCCACCAAAGCCGAAAACTTCACTTGAAGAATTTAGCATTTCAGGTCCCATTTTGAAAAAAAAAGAAAAAAAAGTAGTCTTTCTTCCACACCAAAATCACTGCTCAGGCCAGTTCACACGGATAAACGTCCGCTAGCATATCCAGAAAGCATTGAGGAGAGAAAAGGAGAATTGAGAGAAGGTTTGGAGATTCAGATCGGAGGTTAGGGCTCCATAGGCACTCTGGCTGTTGTCAGGGTGACAGAGTTACTGAGTTAAGTGAAGTGAATTTGACGGGAGGATTAAGCTCTTACTTTGGTTTGCAAATACTGAGGAGCTCATTGTTTTTCTTCTAATCCTCACATGAAGGATTTTCATTCTTGCAAGAGACTAGCATGCCACAGAAAACAGTACATTCTCTGCAAGAAAATATCAGGGCATTCATGCAACACAATAAAACTCAAGTTCAACATCACTGCAAACCCCAAGAACAAGTATGGAATCACAACACTAATAGAAAGTTCAACTAGCTTTTGTACCTTCTCCCAAATAAAATTCATTTTCTGAAATGCTTAATCCTAATTAGGGTTGCAGGGAGGCTGGTGCCCATGTCAGCCAACTCTGGGTGAGGGCAGAGTACACCCTGGACAGCTTGCCAGGCCATAAACACGCTGACTGCTATGCAGCGACTCTTGAGAAAAGTCAGCAATGGTTGGTTTACATGCTTCTCACCATGGACTTTAGAGACATGGTTAGCCTTTGATAACCCAGTTGGTTGCACTGGGGGTTTGGGGTTGGATTTTTGTGAATCTGGAGAAAGCATATGACAGGGTGCCGAGAGAAGAACTGTGGTATTGTATGAGGAAGTCTGGGGTGGCAGAGAAGTATGTTAGAGTGGTGCAGGACATGTATGAGAGATGTAAGACAGTGGTGAGGTGTGCTGTCGGTGTGACAGAAGAGTTTAAGGTGGAGGTGGGACTGCATCAAGGGTCAGCTCTGAGCCCCTTCTTGTTTGCTATGGTGATGGACAGGCTGACAGACGAGGTTAGACAAGAATCTCCATGGACTATGATGTTTGCAGATGACATCGTGATCTGTAGTGAGATCAGAGAACAAGTGGAGGAAAATCTAGAGAGGTGGAGGTATGCCCTGGAAAGGAGGAGAATGAAGGTTAGTCTCAGTAAGAAAGAATACATGTGTGTGAACGACAAGGACCCAAGAGGAACGGTGAGGTTACAGGGGGCAGAGATAAAGAAGGTGGAGGATTTTAAGTACTTAGGCTCAACAATCCAGAGCAATGGAGAGTGTGGAAAAGAGGTGAAGAAGCGTGTGCAGGCAGGTTGAAATGGATGAAGAAAAGTGTCTGGTGTGATGTGTGATAAGAGAGTATCAGCAAGAATAAAGGGAAACGTGTACAAGACGGTGTTGAGGCCAGCGATGTTGTATGGTTTAGAGACAGTGGCCCTGGGGAAAAGACAGGAGTCAGAGTTGGAGGTAGCAGAGATGAAAATGTTGAGGTTCTCTTTGGGAGTAATGAGGATGGATAGGATCAGAAATGAGTACATCAGAGGGACAGCACATGTTAGATGTTTTGGAGACAAAGTCAGAGAGGCTAGATTGAGATGGTTTGGACATGTACAGAGGAGGGATAGTGAGTATATTGGTAGTAGGATGCTGAGGTTGGAACTACCAGGCAAAGGGCTCAGAGGAAGACCAAAGAGAAGATTTATGGATGTGGTGAAGGCGGACATGAAGGTCGTTGGAGTAAGAGTAGAAGATGCAGAGGATAGGGAGAGATGGAGGCAGATCATTTGCTGTGGCGGCCCCTGAAGGGAACAGCCGAAAGGAAAAGAAGAAGAAGAAGAAGATGTATTTCCAGCAGGATCAAGTATTTGATTTGGTAATTTGCACTTCCAAGGCAAACACAAATATGAATTAGAGTTAAAAACACACTGAGCTGTCCAGGGTGTACTCTGCCCTTGCCCAGAGATGGCTGAGATGGGCGCGAGCCTCCCTATGATCTTAATTAGTAGAGTTGGGTATTGCCTAGATTTTATGTACTGCGATATATTGCAAGAAGAATTTTCAATTAATAGTGAGCGTGTTCTTGACAGTATGTATTCTTTATTTCAAAAAGAGAAATCAACAACATTAAAAACTCTGGTTTTAGTCATTAAAATAAAAATTCTAAGCAACAGAAAACATCTACTCATGAAAATGTAATGTTTTAAACTTTGGCACAAACATTAACACTGAAATAGAACTGCACACTGAGCAAGATGAGCCATTTCTTTCCTTTCGGCTTTTCCCCATTTTCGGGAGTCGCCACAGCGATTAATCATCTGATTCGCACGTTTGATTTGGCAGAGGTTTGTACGTCGGATGCTCTTCCTGTCACAACCCTTCAGCACGGGGCAGAAATACGCTGACGGCTTTGCAGCGTACTCTTTACGAAAGTCAACAATGGTTCTTTTACATGAACCTCTCACCATAGACAGTGAGAGACATGACCCGCCTTTGAGAAGAGAAGTGGAATATAATTTGCCGAAATCTGGACCAATTTAGAGCATGTTGAGCCTGAGGCTGAGTCCACAAGTTGTGTGACGTCGACAGAGATATTATTGCCACGTTAAGAAAAAAAAACAAACAAACAACAAAAAAAACATGGATGGTTCATGTGCCTTTTTGGAGATCAGGTTCATGGGACCGCTTCCCTCTTTTGCTCAATTTAAAATAAAATGTTTAAGCAAAAATCTACACACAGTAGGTCAGTAAATTTCTCAGCAATTAGCAACATGAACCGTGGTTTTGTTTTTCGCGGTAATTTCTGTATCCTGTATAAAAACAAATTCTATTGGCTGGATTCTTTTGTGACATCCGCATTTCCCAATCACGGCATGGCTCTTCTTATCCCGGGCTCTCCACACACCGAATGGCTGTAGTTAAGAGGATGGAAACACGATTGTGTCAGGATTACATACCGGAACCTCTGCAGTCGCCTTTTTTTTTTTCCAGCGAAAGCATTACTTCCGGTTCTATTAGCGGGAATCGCCGAAGTCTTTTACTATTCTGAAGTTTTCCGAATGCTTGTAAAAAAAATGGTTTTACTTCAGAGTATCGCAATACTGTACGTATTGTTTACATGTTAGAGCGGTTTAAACCGATAAACCGGTTTTATTGCACAGCTAAACTAATTAGGATTAAACGGTTCAGAAAACACAGTTCCACAACCAATATGAGCTCACCTGCCTGTCCTGGCTAATGTATAACAATAACTTTTTAAAAAACTAATTTTATTTTGGGTTTTGTACATTCAACTCTAGGGGCAGTGGTGGTCTAGTGGTCTAAGGCGCCGGATCGCTGATCCAAAGGTTAGGGGTTCGAGTCCCACTCTCCACAAGGTTGTCACTGTCCCCCCCCCAGTGCTGCTAACTGGGTTATCAAAGGCCGGCCATGTCTCTCACTGTCTATGGTGTGAGGTTCATGTAAAAGAACCATTGCTGACTTTCGACAAGAGTAGGCTGCAAAGCCGTCAGCGTGTTTCCGTCCTGCGATGGCCTGGCGAGCTGTCCAGGGTGTACTCTGCCCTCGCCCTGAGTTGGCTGGGATGGGCACCAGCCTCCCCGCGACCCTAATTAGGATGAAGCGGTTACAGAAAATGAACTGAACTGAACATTCAACCCCCCACTAAACAAACCCAGATTTAATAGATATTGGAAGCTGCGGACAAAGTCTGGAGTAGTCAAATTGTCTGGGAAGGCTCCGTGGTCGGTAAGGGCAGACACGAGTTAGTTGGCAAGGGCGGACATTATAGTTGGCACATATAAGTGTCAGTTTGTTTCCCGCAGTCAGCCGTGCTTTCCCTTGTTGTTTCTCACCTGGTTTTATGGTGGGTTTACATTGGATTTACATTTACATTGGATGGTGTGATTATATGAACGTACTGTATGGTGCATTTCCCGTATTTTTCCGGAATTAAATTGTTGTTATTACCCACTTCTGAACCATTCTTCAAAGCACCATATAGTCAGAAAATCCGGACATGTACTCTTCCCTTTTTGTCCACTAAATCTAGGGTCCAGTGTATATATGACCCACTCACACCAAACCAGCAGGAAGTTGCAGGACCATATTTTGAGATTGGAGCCTCGGTCTGTCTGTCTTCCTTTCGGCTTTTTCCCTTTCACTCGGGAGTCGCCACAGCGAATCATCTGATTCGCACATTTGATTTGGCAGAGGTTTTTACGTCGGATGCCCTTCCTGTCACAACCCTTTTTAGCAAGGGACCGAAACACGCTGACGACTTTGCAGCTACTCTTTACGAAAGTCAGCAATGGTTCTTTTACATGCCTCTCACCATAGACAGTGACAGACATGGCCGGCCTTTGATAACCCAGTTAGCGGCACTGGGGGGGCGTGACAACCTTGTGGAGAGTGGGACTCGAACCCCCAACCTTTAGATCAGCGATCCAGCGCCCTATACCATTAGACCACCACTGCCCATATTTTGAGATATGGCTGATTAATGCATAGTCCAGTCAAAATAATCAGATTTAAGCATAAAATGTTCGGACAAAACTCGGCTCTAGAGTTAATTAGCTTAGATTTAAAAAAAAATCTTAATATTAAAACCCAAATCGAACAAGGGAAGGTATGGGTTATTTTCGGGGGGGGTGGCCACTGAATCATCAGTCTTCACTGCATGTTGTAACATTCCCCTGCCATGTCTGCTATTAATACTTATCTGGGAATTCCTAGTATCCACGTATTTATTGTAAAAGTACATATATCCAACAGTAAACAAATAAAGAGTTCTTTAACAAGCCTCTTTGGTGTAAACAAATTTCTTTCCGAGTAAACAGATCCTCTTTCTCACAGTGGATACTCAGCCAAGTATTTACCTTTTACATGCAGACATTAAGAGATTGCTGTGACATATTCATAAAATATTTCCGATTTACTTTGTAAATATGTCTCACAATCATGAAAAATCATCTCTTTGGTCATAGTCTACCAATAAAGAGTCCATTTGAAGATGGAAAATAACAGATGAGTCTGATATGAGTGCGATAAAAGTCATTGAGGCTGGAAGCCATCTCATTCAAGTCTGGGTGAAGGTGGGGTACGTTCTAGACACACATACAACCAGCCACAGTCAAAATGTTTCACTGTGTTTGTGTGGGTTTCTTCCAGATAGTCGGACTTCCTCCCACAGTCCAAAGACATGCACGTTAGGCTAATGGGCTGTACCAAAAAGGTGCGTGAATAATTATATGTGCTGGCGTTGTGATGGACTGCCGAGCTGGACTCGGTGTACACTGCCATCGTCTGGCGTTGGCTGAAATATGGTCCAGCCTTTTTGTGACCCTCATAGGATTGAACGGTTTAGTGAATGTATGTATGAATAAAAAAGTAAATTCAGTTTGAGCATGCTATTAGTATAAATACTATTGTTCAGTTCATTTTCTGTAACCGCTTCATCCTAATTAGGGTCGCAGGGAGGCTGGTGCCCATCCCAGCCAACTCAGGGCGAGGGCAGAGTACACCCTGGACAGCTCGCCAGGCCATCGCAGGGCGGAAACACGCCGACAGCTTTGCAGCTACTCTTGTCGAAAGTCAGCAATGGTTCTTTTACATGCCTCACACCATAGACAGTGACAGACATGGCCGGCCTTTGATAACCCAGTTAGCTGCACTGGGGGGGGGGGAGTGACAACCTTGTGGAGAGTGGGACTCAAACCCCCAACCTTTGGATCAGCGATCCGGCGCCTTATACCACTAGACCACCACTGCCCCATAACTACTATTGTAGGTTTTTATTGTTTTTTTTTTTTAATCATGTTCCTGTGTAGCATTTACTAAATTGAATGTTTACTAAATTTCCTCGGGCTCAGTGGATATTCAGTCTTGGTGAGTATTCAGTCACATCCACTTTGATTTTGGTGAATTATTGAAAATTTTCCTCAGATACAAACCAATCAGATTGCTCCATTCCAATGAAGGATAGATTGAAATCTGTCTGCCTTTGAGGTGGCTCATTCATAGTGACAGGTGCGAGAATTATTCCCAAAGGCAATTTCCCCAAGTTACACAACGTTACAGATACCTGGTGAAGCTGTCACTCATAATGTTTTGGCGAAAAGATAAAATGGACAAGACAAGACGTTGAGCTCACACTCATCAGTTTTGGTTAAGACACTAAATTTATTACAACTGGGCTCATTTTCTGTTTGTTTTGCATACCTTTGTTAAACTAAATAAAGTTTAATGCATGCATACCTGTGGACCTCTTCATAAATATAAATAACTAGTCTAAAGTGCATTAATGTGACTGTTTCTGTCCTTTTCTGCTGTTTTGCGATTTATGATAATTCCTGATTTAAATATGGCCTAAAGGGCAGTGGTGGCCTGGTGATAAAGGTGCTGGATCACTGATCTGAAGATTGGGGGTTCAAGCCCCACTCTGACCGTGTTGTCACGGTTTGTCACCATTGGTGACTTTCAACAAGAGAAGCTGCATAGCCGTCAATGTGTTTCTGCCCTGCGATGGACTGTCCAGGGTGTACTCGGTCCTCGCCCGGAGTCGTCTGGAATGGGCACCAGCCTCCTTGTGACCCTAATTAGGATTAAATGGTTACAGAAATGATGAAATATGGCCTAAATGATCTCGTTCCCATGTGCTAATAAGTGGTGGGTTCTGCAGATGATGGTTGAGATGAGTGGCTCTCCCGACAGTCTGCAAACTATTATTATTGAAGTTACTCTGAGTTGTCAGCAGAGGGCGCACTAAAAGGATTTCTCAACTGCAGGAAATGACGATGGCGGAAGTGTGTGTCATGTGATATGTATAGAACTCGACGCAGAACGCGGATAAAAAAGCTAAATAAAGGTAAAGACGATTGTGTTGTCTGTAATTTTTCGCGTATCATTTGTATGAATGTATGAAATTAACGTGTTTAACTTAAAGCGTATCTAATATAAGTTTATTAAACAATGTAAAGCTTCGCTGCAGATGTTGCTGTCTGAGGGCTTGGTATAATGTACAGTATAAGTTGAGTGTTCAGGGTCTGCTTCCTAATTTTAAATTAACTCACTTAAAGTGTATTTCTGCAGAAAGAGGCTCCGTGCCGTTATTAGTTCATGATGGCAGATGTGAGTATTGAATGTTATTTACATAAAGCAGTGCTCTGGCGTGTGTAGTGAACTGAAGATGTACATAACAGATGTGAAATGTTTTCAGGATTTGAAGAGGTATCTATACAAACAATTACCAACGTAAGTTAATACAAAGACTTGTCCTTCTCTTGATTATTTTGGCCATATAAATGTTATTTAGTGTTTATTAGTACTATCAGTTTTATTTATTATTATTGTTTATGGAACTTGGAGCAAATGTAATTTTGTTCTACTGCATGGCCTGTATATACTGTAGTTGAATGACAGTAAAGCTGAGTCTATTCCATATTTTCTCTAATCAGGGTTGAAGGCCTCCATGCAATAGTAGTGACAGACAGGGATGGAGTTCCTGTAATCAAAGGTAATCTCTCTGTGTCTGTGTCTCTCTCTTTATCTGTCTGTCTGTGTCTCTCTCTTTATCTGTCTCTGTCTGTCTGTGTGTGTCTCTCTCTCTCTCTCTGTGTGTGTCTCGCTTTTTTTTTAAGGATATGCTTTATGGCTAAAGGTTTGTGAATACCTGTATAGTTGTGGACAAAACTGAACAGATTTTAAAATTAATAACACAAAAACACCATAACCATAAATCTGATACAGTATATTAATTTTATGCAACTTTGAATTTCATAGATATGTCCTGAGACTATGACTAGAAAGCTAGGCTATTTGATTGGCAGCCTGGGGGCTGATATTTTGTTATGGCACTTCAAGTTGGCTACTCTTCTTCTTTTCCTTTCGGCTGTTCCCTTCAGGGGTCGCCACAGCAAATAATCTGCCTCCATCTCTCCCTATCCTCTGCATCTTCTACTCTTACTCCAACGACCTTCATGTCCGCCTTCACCGCATCCATAAATCTTCTCTTTGGTCTTCCTCTGGGCCTTCTGCCTGGTAGTTCCAACCTCAGCATCCTACGGCCAATATAGTCACTATCCCTCCTCTGTACATGTCCAAACCATCTCAATCTAGCCTCTCTGACTTTGTCTCCAAAACATCTAACATGTGCTGTCCCTCTGATGTGCTCATTCCTGATCCTATCCATCCTCGTTACTTCCAAAGAGAACCTCAACATTTTCATCTCTGCTACCTCCAACTCTGCCTCCTGTCTTTTCCCCAGGGCCACTGTCTCTAAACCATACAACATCACTGACCTCAACACCGTCTTGTACACTTTTCCCTTCATTCTTGCCGATACTCTCCAATCACACATCACACTGGACACTTTTCTCCAAACATTCCAACCTGCCTGCACACGCTTCTTCACCTCTTTTCCACACTCTCCATTGCTCTGGATTGTTGAGCCTAAGTACTTAAAATCCTCCACCTTCTTTATCTCTGCCCTCTGTAACCTGAAAGTTCCTCTTGGGTCCTTGTCGTTCACACACATGTATTCTGTCTTACTAAGACTAACCTTCAATCCCCTCCTTTCCAGGGCATACCTCCACCTCTCTAGAGTTTCCTCCACTTGGTCTCTGCTCTCATTCTTTTTAAAAAGTGTGTGCATGTGTATATGTATGTATATACTGTGTGTGTGTGTGTATACATCCAGTGGAGCCTTGGTCTGTCTGTCTTCCTTTCGTCTTTTTCCCTTTCACTCGGGAGTCGCCACAGCGAATCATCTGATTCACACGTTTGATTTGGCAGAGGTTTTTACGTCGGATGCCCTTCCTGTCACAACCCTTTTAGCAAGGGACAGAAACACGCTGACGACTTTGCAGCTACTCTTTACGAAAGTCAGCAATGGTTCTTTTACATGAACCTCTCACCATAGACAGTGAGAGACATGGCCCACCTTTGATAACCCAGTTAGCTGCACTGGGGAGGGGGGACAGTGACAACCTTGTGGAGAGTGGGACTTGAACCCCCAACCTTTGGATCAGCGATCCAGCGCCCTATACCACTAGACCACCACTGCCCCACAGTGGAGCCTCGGTATGCGACCTTAATCTGTTCCAGACGGCTGCTCTGATTCCGATTTGTTCGGATTCCCAATTCTCTTTTCCCATTACAAATAATGTAAATGGTCTAAATCCGTTCCTTCATCTTTTGAACAGAAGTTAATGGTACCGTAACCCGTACCATAGGTCCTCAAATTAAGAGAAAAAAAATATTGAATACAGTACACTGTTATGGTCTGTGTTGTGAGAGATTCTTTAACTTTTCTGTGGTTTTAATTTTAGTGTGTTATGGTCGCTCTCAAAAGAGTTGCGCGTTGAAATACACTTTGGAGAGGGGCGTGGCTCTCAAGCCGGTGGAGTGTTAAACACACACACATCTAACTCCATTTAATCACCAGCTATAAAATAGCAGCGCCATTCCGGGTGCTAGAAAATTATCCCATTTCCCTGTGAACTCTCTGGCTCTCAGCTCTGTGATCTAAATCTTGCTTTAGTTTAATTTCCATGTTTCTAGTGCTCTCGTGCCTTCCCTTTGGACAATAAAATGCACCCGTTTTTATCTACTGCCTTCCCTGTGAACAATAAAGTGCAACCGTTTTCATAGATGAAACGGGGAAATTTCTTGAACATTTTTAACGTGGCTTGTTTCTGCCTCCTTTTCAAAACCTTATGAAAGTGGCTCATGACCTCGTTGTTAAAGGTGTTTACAGTTCTGCTAGCGCTTTGGCTTAGCTTACATACATGCATCCATACATACATACATCCATACATGCATCCTCTTCAGCTTTGCTCAGGCGGTTATGCTTATAAGCCGATCTGTGGGTTTTCTGTTTGGTAGTCTAAATCATATTTGTCGCTGGAGGTGGTATATGGCTTTAGTGATTAGATAGCTTTTGTGCTTTAGCGCTACCTTTAGCTTTCGTGCTTCTGATACTACATAGTACTGTATCAACAACTTCCGGACTTCCCCAGGACAGCTTTTAGCTGCACATTTAGCTTGTACATGCCATGAACAACTTCCAGACTTCCCCAGGACAGGTTTATTAGAGTTATACATAAAGCAAAGGCCTGATGAGCGACTAGGCTTGGGTGTAAAAGCCCAAACAGATCTTGCATAGTATCAGCAACTTCCAGACTTCCCCAGAACATACATAGTATCAATAACTTCCAGACTTCCGGAAGTCGCGCACTTTTCCTCCCTCTCGGTCTCATGTTTTCTTGCGCATTTCTCGAGTTCGCCTTCCGGTTTTTATTCGGTTTTCGGAACGCTAAAAGTCACGACTTTTTTGTTCAGATTCCCATTTGTTCTCAAGCATTCGGATTCCGAGGCTCCACTATATAATATATACATACAGTTGGCCCCCTTCTTACGAAATTAATCAGTTCCAGCGCCTTTTTCGTAATGTGGGAGTTTCGTAAGTAGGGGCACATTTTACATGTAAAACACCTGATTTGTTCCAAGGCGCCCAAGACTACCCCATAAACCCTATAAAAATGATAAAAGTACACCAATTTTGGATGAAATGTGTTAAAAGTAAAAGAAAATTATTTATTAAACCATTTTAACATAAACCACTTTATTAACATTCATTTATTAAACATTTTTTATTAACACACACCTGTCTCTATCTCTTTCTCGCGCTCTCTCTCTCTCTCGCTCACATGCACACACAGTATGCATTAAATGTGTATTGTAGACACATTAAATGTTTATTGTGGTGCTGCGGGCCACGCCCACAAGCAGGACGCCAGAGCATTTTAAGATGTGGAAAGCGAATCTGTCAAAGCGCATTCCCTGCTTGACAGATCGGAGGTCCAAACTCAACTTTAACTTGATTCCTTGAGAGATCGGAGGTCCAGATAAGCCGCGTTTTGCTCGCATGCACCACATTTATTAAACATTTACTGAATGAAACAACTTAAAAAACTAAACTAAAAACTAAGGAGTTAAGCCTCCTTTCATCTCTGACTCTGCAGGCAGTCTGTCTCTCTCTCTCTCTCTCTCTCTCTCTCCCTCTCTCTCACACACACACACACACACACACACAAAACTCAGGCCACGCCCACATGCAACGCGCAGCTGAAAAAATTAGCATATTTCATCCGACGAAAAAAATAGTGGTTTTCATACAAAAAAAGTCAACCTTCAAATAATTATGTTCAGTTATGCACTCAATACTTGGTCGGGAATCCTTTTGCAGAAATGACTGCTTCAATGCGGCGTGGCATGGAGGCAATCAGCCTGTGGCACTGCTGAGGTGTTACGGAGGCCCAGGATGCTTCGATAGCGGCCTTAAGCTCATCCACAGTGTTGGGTCTGGTGTCTCTCAACTTTCTCTTCACAATATTTCACAGATTCTCTATGGGGTTCAGGTCAGGAGAGTTGGCAGGCCAATTGAGCACAGTAATACCATGGTCAGTAAACCATTTAGCAGTGGTTTTGGCACTGTGAGCAGGTTCCAGGTCGTGCTGAAAAATGAAAATCCTCATCTCCATAAAGCTTTTCAGCAGATGGAAGCATGAAGTGCTCCAAAATCTCCTGATAGCTGGCTGCATTGACCCTGCCCTTGATAAAACAGTGGACCAACACCAGCAGCTGACATGGCACCTCAGACCATCACTGACTGTGGGTACTTGACACTAGACTTCAGGCATTTTGGCATTTCCTTGTCCCCAGTCTTCCTCCTGACTCTGGCACCTTGATTTCCGAATGACATGCAACATTTGCTTTCATCTGAAAAAAGTACTTTGGACCACTGAGCAACAGTCCAGTGCTGCTTCTCTGTAGCCCAGGTCAGGCGCTTCTGCCTCTGTTTCTGGTTCAAAAGTGGCTTGACCTGGGGAATGCGGCACCTGTAGCCCAGTCCACTGCTTCCACAGGTCCCCCAAGTTCTGGAGTCGGCCCTTCTCCACAATCTTCCTCAGGGTCCGGTCACCTCTTCTGGTTGTGCAGCGTTTTCTGCCACACTTTTTCCTTCCCACAGACGTCCCACTGATGTGCCTTGATACAGCACTCTGGGAACAGCCTATTCGCTCAGAGATTTCTTTCTGTGTCTTACCCTCTTGCTTGAGGGTGTCAATGATGGCCTTCTGGACAGCAGTCAGGTCGGCAGTCTTACCCATAATTCCGGTTTTGAGTAATGAACCAGGCTGGGAGTTTTTAAAAGCCTCAGGAATCTTTTGCAGGTGTTTAGAGTTAATTGGTTGATTCAGATGATTAGGTTAATAGCTCGTTTAGACTACCTGAACATGATATGCTAATTTTTTGAGATAGGAATTTTGGGTTTTCATGAGCTGTATGCCAAAATCATCAGTATTAAAACAATAAAAGACCTGAAATAATTCAGCTGGTGTGCAATGAATCAAAAATATATGAAAGTTTAATTTTTGTCAGTACATTACAGAAAATAATGAACTTTATCACAATATGCTAACTTTTTGAGAAGGACTAGTGTGTGTGTGTGTGTGTGTGTGTCTCTCTCTCTCTCTCTCTCTATATATATATATATATATATATATATATATATATATATATATATTACACATACACTGTGTGTGTGTGTATGTGTATATACGGATGTATGTATGGTTGGTTAATATACTTTTTGCATGATCCTATGTCACTACTGGTTCTCACCGTGTTCGTTTTGCCTCACTGTGTCACAACCTGCTACAGCACACCAATCACCTAGTGAACTCTTCCTGCTGATAATCTTATTGTTAGCACAGTAGCCCAGTAACTTGGACAAAATGTCTCTTTGTACTCTTAAAAATAAAAAAATAAAAAATTGTTGCTCATCATTGTTCATACATGAATGTCATTCAAACTCAAAATCGCACATCTGCATTATTGCTGATCCACTCATGCTCAATCAGAAAATCATACAACCTTTCACACTTTTGGTCAATTAGCAACAGCCAATTACCCTAATGTGCATATCTTTGGACTGTGAATCAAAAAAGGAAGAACCTCGTGCAAGCATGGGAAAAACATGCAAATGCCACACACATGTTTGAGCCCGGAACCTACTTGCTGTGATGCAGGTGGGCTTAACACAACCCCACTGTGCCACCCATTTGATAAACAAGAAAAATGACCATTGGAGCGAACACATTCACTGACCTTTCATGTGTTGTGGGTAACTGCTGCATGGCTTGTTTTCAGTCTTCCCAAATTTTCCCACACATCTGCTCCGATCTCTCTACTGGCTTCCTGTAGCCGCTCGCATTCAATTTAAAACACTAATGCTAACCTACAAAGCCAAAATTGGACCTGCACCGTCCTACCTCAAAGCACTTGTCACATCTCGCACTGCACTGCGTTCTCTTGGATTCTACAGCACTGTGAGACTGATGCCTTCCTCTATCAAGGGACAAGGGAAAAATGCATCTGAACTCTCCTCTGTTCTGGCTCAAAGGTGGTAGAATGAACTTCCTCTGAACACCCGGACGACCAAGTCTCTTGGTATCTTCAAACAATGGCTGAAAACTTACCTCTTTTAGCAGTACAGTGGTACCTCACCTTACGGTAGTCGCAGCAAATGAAAAATCCAGGTTACGAAAAACTTTTTCCAAATTTTTTTGTCTCTGTATACAAAACAAGTTCTCCTTACGAAACACGTCATTCAAACGCACCATTCAAACAATGCACGAGCTGCTCTCCCATTGACTATCTTCCAACATCTCGCCCCGCTGGCCTCTCCTTGGCTAGGAGGGATGACACAGCTCCCTTCCATTGGCTATCTCCAACATCCCGCCCCGCTGGCCTCCCATTGGCTAGGAGGGATGACGCAGCTCCTTTGAGCATCAGCTTGTTCATGAGTTTTTCGAGTGTGCTCATTGCAATTTTATTTTTTTGACTCAGGCTTTTAACCTTGTATAAACATTTGTAAGATTATAACTCTGCTAAGAAGACATGGTCAATTAAAAAAAAAAAATTCAAACAATGCACGAGTTGCTGTCATTGACTATCTCCCAACATCCCGCCCCGCTGGCCTCCCATTGGCTAGGAGGGATGACGCAGCTGCCTCCCATTGGATATCTCCCAACATCCCTCCCTGCTGGCCTCCCATTGGCTAGGAGGGTTGACGCAGCTCTCTTGAGCAGCAGCTTGTTCATGAATTTATTCAAGTGTGCTCAGTCCAACTTTATTTTTTGGCTCAGGCTTTTACCCTTGCATAAACATTTGTAAGATTATAACTCTGCTAAGAAGACACTGTCACCATGAAGTATGTACCTTAAAAGGTGTACTTTTATAAATTTTAAAGGGTAGTATTAGGGACCTTGGAACGAATCCCGCATTTTACATGTAACTTATCTTTATTTGTAGTACAATTTTCATAAGCTCTCAATTACGATAATCATTACATTCATCATCAGGTGTTCATGTACGTACTTTTGGCCATTTTGTATACAATTAACGAATGTGGATACAGCATCCAAAATGTTGGTTGGTGTAGTTCTTCAGGATAATAACAGGTTTATTGATGTGCTTGTACTCTTTAGTTGCCAATGACAATGCTCCAGAGTATGCGCTGCGGCCAGGCTTCCTCTCAACTTTTGCACTGGCCACAGATCAAGGCAGCAAGCTGGGTCTGTCCAAAAACAAGAGCATCATTTGCTACTATAATACCTATCAGGTACTGCACCTCATTGTCTTGTATTGTGTGAATTTTTTATTAAATTGACTTGCTACTTATTTTCAATCGTGGTATTTATTTTTCAGATTGTGCAATTTAACAGATTACCGTTGGTGATCAGTTTCATTGCGAGTAGCAGCGCCAATACAGGTAAATGTTCCCTGGATATGAATAGCTGACAGGCAATGAGTTAGTAGATAAGTGTTTTATTTGATCACACTTTTAGTTCGAGTTTGAGACAAAAAGTTCAAAAGTGAAAAAGTTTACTACTACAACACTTGGCATTAATTAAAGCATAATACTGGTAATTGTTACTGTGTGGTAGGATATTTTTAAATTTAATTTTTATAATTGTTTCTTCTGGATATTTAAGTTTTGGCAAAATTCAACAAGGATTCAAAAATGTCAATTTTATTGACTCTTAATAGTCACGTTTTCTGAACCGCTTAATTCTAATTAGGGTCGCGGGGAGGCACTCGCCCAACTCAGCCGTCTCTGGGCAAGGGCAGGGTACACCCTGGTTAGCTCGCAGGGCCAACACTCACACAAACATTCATACTTGCACTCAGACCTAGGGGAGCTTTAGAACAGCCAATTCTGTGCATGTTTTTGAACTGTGGGAGGAAACTCACGTAGGCCCGAGGAGAACATGCAAACTCCATACAGAAACGCCCAAGCTGGGAATCGAACCAAAGACCTTCTTGCTGTGAGGTGGATGTGCCAACCGCTATGCCACCGTGCCGCCTACAGTGACATATCCCATTTCCACATTCTTGGCATTTCAACATCCTCTTTTACTACCATTAGCATCAATTCAAGCTACAGAATGCCTGTGCACTGACAATATTAAGACATCTAATATTGTCATGGGTTATGTTGGCACATTGCTGATGTAACATTTCCACCAGTTCCTGCCGATTCCTGGGCAGCGGCACACGTTGAGAGATGCACATCATCCAAGGTGGTCCCAGAAGTGCTCAATGGTCGAGAGATCAAGCAAGTATGATGGCCAGTCCAGCAGATTTGATGTTCTGTTGCTGTGGTGACACTACGTACAGCATGAGGGCGGGCATTATGCTGATGCAGAATGGCACACATGTCTTCTCCAGCATCTTGCCAGTGTACTGTTTGTCAGGTACCATTGATGATTCCCATAGGGGTTTTATGGCTGGCAGAGATACCATCCCACACCATTGCACCCGTGCTACCCCATCAATCATTGTAACATACACAGCACTGGACATACCTCTCCCCAGGTCGGCATTGCTCCTGTAATGATAGAATCCGGACTCGTCAAAGAAGGACTCTACATCAGCATGCCTCTGTCCTGGGTAGGTGGCGTTGGGCCAATACCATACCATATGGTTTCGGCATCTGTCAGGGGATTATTCATTTTTGGTCTTCTGGCCGCTAAGTTGGCAGAATGGAGACGCTGACTTGCAGTACTGGTACTGATGTATGGCTGGCGCCTGCCTGTAGTCTCTGCAGGTGTTGCATCACAACATGATGGTTTTAAGCCTTTGTTGTCACTCTTTCGCCTTGAACCGGCATCTTAGGTTTATTATTGGGTACAGAGAACAACCCATTCTACGGCCATTCACCCTCCGACAGATCCATTGTGCTTCATATCGGTCGACCTCTGATGGATGAGGCATAATGGAGTCCAAGACGATGAAAAAACTTTTTTTTTTTTTTTTTCAATCACAAAAACTTGCAGGATTGGTAGCAAACATATTGAGCCAAAATTGCAGTTCAAGTGCAGTCAGGTGTTACAGATGGCAAAACGGCGACCTAGATTTCGCTTGTTTTGCTGAATACTACCCGGATATGGGGCGGCACGGTGGCGTATTGGTTAACACGTCCGCCTCACAGCAAGAAGTCCTGGGTTCGGTTCCTGTGTGGAGTTTGCATGTTCTCCGCGTGCTTGTGTGGGTTCCCTCCGGGTACTTTGGTTTCCCAAAAAAACATGCACAGCAGGTCAATCGGCCGTTCTAAGTTGCCCGTAGGTTCGCATCGTGCAGAAGGCAATGGCAAACCATTATCCTTCTATCCTTGCCAAGAAAACCGCCATGAAGATGAAAATCAAGGCGTTATCCTTCATGGCAGGTTGCCAAGAGTCGTCCTACGACTCGGAAGGGACCAGACCAGACCAGACTCAAATATGAATATTAAATACAAATACTTAACTCAAATCTAAAACTAGTGTGGCATTGTAAGAGTCAAGTTTTAAATGTTGAGTGGATTTAAAACTTGATGTTTGAAATCACAAATCCTTGCCACAGTTAAGTAATCTTATAACTTATTGATATTTACACACTTCTGACGGGTGAAGGCGAGCAGAGAATTCTTGATATACTGACATCAGAGGAGGCGAATGGTTATTGCTTGATATGCCATACCCTGTAAAAACTGGATTGCCAATTAATTGCTTGATAATTTCACATTGCATGTTTTGCAGACACTTCTGTATACATGGCTAGGGAATCATTTCTGGTGTTATTTATAGGTTTGATCATCAGTTTGGAGAATGAGCTTGTTCCACTGATTGAGGAACTGAGACAAGTGGTTGAAGTTGCCTAGAAGACGACAGCTTTATAATT
>CM045736.1:54408895-54596395 GCA_024760905.1 Plotosus lineatus
TAAATCAAGTTTGACTTATTTGACTTTTGCTTTGCTTAATGCGCCTTTATAATCCATTGCACCTTGCATACGGACAGAGACCAGTTGATTATTGTTGTTCACTGATATTGTGTCTTATAATTCGGTGCACGTTATAGTCCGCAGAGTACTGTATATGTTTTACAACACTGTTCTTACCAATTTCCAACGCAGTATCTTTATCCACTCATCAGCCTCCACGCCTGATTTTGCACACAAATAAAACGTCCTTTCAGGAAACACTAGACTATAATAGAGGATAGAAATCATGAAAGAAATATATAAAAGATATTGAAAAGTAATGAGTAAGCTTAGTGAAACATTATTAGAAACAAATTATTATTTTTGTTGAAGTAGTCGTGAGTAGTGTGAAGAGAATGAGTGGCAGATAAATGCTTCATAAAGCCCTTCCTGCCTGCATTAGTTGCACTTCCCTATTTTAGAGTTTTACGAATAGGGAGGGGGAGAACCCCAAACAAACACTGGCACACTTTAATCAGTATGAGTAAAGATCTTCCTACCAGAAACAGTTAACTCTCTCCTGGCTGTAATCGAACTGAACAGCAGAGCACGCAGTGAGATCCAGGGTGCGAATAGGTTCTGAAAACTTGAATAATGGAAAAAGACAAAATTAAATTATTCATTTTGTACTGCATACTAAATAAACTAAGTGTAAGATGTATTATTAATTTACCATTTTGTCTTTGAAGTACTTCAGCTCATTTCTATTCAGTGTGAACCATCGTTGTTTCCAATTCTAAAAGAAACACTCTGAACTAGTCAAAGCATCTCAGAAAACCAGTGATTTTGTATTGCTGCTAGTGACTAATCACAGATTTCTTTGTACATACACTCATCAAACACTTCAGATTATTATAATTTTATTATATGGCAGGAGTCCAGTGGATTAAAACATGCAGGTACAAGCCAGGAACTTAAGCTCATATTCATTTCAGAATCAGGTCATGAATCTCCATGACTTTGACTGTAGTGTCATTGTTGGTGTCAGAGAGTTTGGTGCAACTTGTCATGAAGGGTACAGTCAATTTAAAGAATTGCACAACACATCGCACCTTGAGATAATTGGCTAAAACAACAGACCACAACAGGTTCTAATCCTATCAAAGTTGTAACCTAATCTAATATAAAAGTGTGCACAAAAATCTCTGATCAGATAAATCTTAACTTCTGAAACATGCAAATGATGGGGTCAGAATTTAGGATTGGCAACATGAATCCATGATATTAAACTGCCGTGTGTAATCAAATCAGAATACCGTAATAATTATTTGAATGCCTTAACCCAGTGCTTCTCAAATAGTGGGGTTCCCCCCCCCCCCCCTTGGGGCGCAGTATGATGTAAGGGGGGCATGATGTGATGCCGGGGGGGTTGGGGGGGGGGTGTGTGCGTGTATGACCCTGGGGAACATGCTTTTCTGGAATTGTGTACGAGAATTAAGTGTAATCGCACCTCCACTCCACTAGTTGGCAGTGGCGCGTTAAGTGTCATGCTATGGTGTAATGTTTTTTTTTTTTGCATGAGAAAACGATATGAAGTGCAGTAAACAACAGGGAAATTTTCCTACAGGAACGAAGAGAAAGGTGGCGAGAGACGGAGATATTAAGACATAAATAAGTTAAATGAGTTTAAATAAGTATGTATTTTTTTTTTTTTTTATTTCAGGCACATTAGTGCATTTTAAATCTTTTGTATTACAGATTAAAAAACAATGTTACGTTTTTCTTTATTGTAAGTTGCACTCTTTCGTTCTTTTTTGTTTTCTAATGTTAATAAAGATACAACGTTATGCAAAGGTGTACTAATAATTTTATAGACAAATAATATAGTTGCTCATGGGGCGGGGCGGTCGTGAAATATATTTTTTCTTCCTGGCGGGGCACCACAGAAAATAATTGAGAAGCACTGCCTTCACCCCAAATCAGAAAAATTAGCAGCAACTTTCAAAGATCTTTATTTTTCTGTCTGGTCAACTAAGTTTCATTTGTTAATATACACCTATTCACAATACCCCATAATGTTGCACTGCTTCAGAACTGTTGAAAGGAATAATTTGCAAGAATAAAATAACCAAAAAATATGTATATGTACAGGGATCCCTTTCTACTTTGCGCTTCAATGTATCTCGTTTATTTATTTTTTAATATACGTTGAATTAAAAAAAATAAAGAAATTAAGTAAGAATAGGAGAAAAGTTAAGGAAAATGCTGCAAAAAAACATGCCAATTATGCAAAAAAACAAAAAACCCTTCAAACAAAAACAACCCAAAACCTCCCATCAAAACTACTTACATGTTTATGTGAGGTGCGCATCTGTATTCGCGCGTGTCTGTATGTGTGTGTATTTATATTTTATTAAATCTTATGCATTATTTTTGAATGTTTACTTGTTATAAGCATTTATAGCATTGACTATGTATTTATTGATATTATATACATGTCAGTCTTGGGGTTTGATCCTACTTCGCGGAATTCAGCGGTTGCAGGGGTGTCTCAATCCCAATTAACCGCGGAAAGTGAGCGATCCCTGTAATCACTTTTGTGTCTTCAGTTCCTAATCATCGTTTAAGTTCATCAAACAAACGCAATGTACTGTTGTATTATTGTGAGGGAACTGCAGGCCGAAGATTATTTACAAATGATTGTTTACAGGTTCTCATTTCAATATCAACATGATGTTCACACCCTTTTCCTTTTGGTATTGTCTCATGCTATATAGCAGAAAAGAAATGAATACGCTGATAACAAATCTGGAGTCATTATGCTCATTGACCATGATAAAGTAATTTTTCCCCAACAATGTTAGACGCATTAGATGAATTATTATTTAAAAACTGCACATTGACTTGTACCTTTATGATGCCGCCTTGTTTCACCAGATAGCCCTCTTTTGTCCCGAGCTGCAGAGAGGGATGGACAGTTAGTAACACACCGAGTCAAACAAATAAACAGACTTTTCAATCATTTCCTGAACTGAACGAATGTGCACTCTGGAGTGTTAGGTCACTTTAATATTTATCTAATTAAGAGATTTACTAATCTGAATAGCTGAAGAATAATCTGGATAATTCATATTTGGTCTTCAGTGATTAAATTCTGATTTATTTTCACTTATTAATTAACAGTTTGAACTTCAGTTCTTTAAACCGTCTGGCTTTCTGACCATATCTATGCTCGCTTTCTAAACACACAAGGTTCATGCCACATTCTCTGTAAATCCAAGTAATAAATAGTGGGGCCAGTGGCATAGTGGTCAGGGTACTGGGTTCATGATCAGGAGGTTGTGTGTTCAAATCCAACTTAGGCCCCCCAGTGTACTAAGACCCCTGGGCAAGATCTTAACCTCAAGTGTGCCTCGGTTCACCCAGCATTATAAATGGGTCCCAGTAAAAATATACTGGGAAAGTAACCTGTAATGGTTGTGCATCCCATCCAGGAGGAGTTGAACTCCTGGTAGCTTCATGCTACAGAAACCGATAATAAGCACTGGCCTGATGAGCTACTTGGCTCAGGTGTAAAAAGCCCAAATAATAAATAAATAAAACTACAGTACATGCAAAAATAAACAATAATTTTTATTTTAAAAATCATACATATATAGCTGGTAAGAAGGTAGGTATTTTTTTTTAATTCCAAATGAGCACCCTACAACCTACAGCTATTTTGTGGAAGCTGTCCAGGGTGTACCCTGCCCTCGCCCAGTGTCAGCTGAGACGGGAGCCAGCATTCCTGTGACCCTAATTATTGATTAAGTGCCATAGAAAATGAATGAGCAAATTAATGGAAAAAGTGGAGTATTGTAAATTCAATAGATACAAAGTACTGTAGATGGAATTAAACAGGCAATAAAAATTGAAATGAAATGAAATGAAAACAAACCCCTGGGAAAGACCACTCAAAATGTCAAGCCACTACAGGTTAACCAGAGATTACATAACTGGGACTCCTGTCCAGCTGAAGGCTGAAATATCTCCAAAAAAAGATGTCGATTCAAACATTCAATTTTTCATACAATTAATTATCTGTAGGGTAGGTGTTTCAGAGGACATGCAGACTGGAGACAGAATAATTATTCTCCGGATAGTGGGATCTCAAACAGGGTTTTCTAGGAACTGGAGTGACAGCAGCTGTTTTCAGAGGTGAAGGTACAGTACAACACCAGAAAGGAATTTATGATGTCAGTTATTACAGAGGAAAGAGGAGAAACAAGCTTTTATCAGATGTGTGGGAATGGGATCTAACAGGCAAGATACAAACTTAGACGTGAGAATAAGGCTGGGGATCAGTCACTGTGGGAAGTGTGAAACGAGAAAGGGGAAAGATAGGGAAATGTAAAAAGATGAATAAAGTGAGATGGATGATATATTACCAAATGATGTTAGATGTTTTACATAGTTACATAAAAAAGAGAAGTGCAGCTGTGATGGCTTGGCAAGCCTTCCAGGTTGGATGCTTACCAGTGCCCAGAGCTGAATGAGGTGGGCGTCAGCATCAAATTACACTAATTAGGATTAAGTGCTTCAGAAAACGAATGAATAAAGTGGACATGATAAAATAAAATAAAATCTGAGAACATTTTTGTCCTGTTTGTTTAATTGGGTTCTTTAATCTGCCTTCATCTTCTTGCAGAAATATGAAAATGCAAAAAGTACAGTGGTATTTAAAAATTATACATGGTATGAATGTTTGGCTGTAGAGAAGGCATCGTTATGATGGAATGTGTTCTCATCATAAGTGCTCTTGTCCAATTTTTGCCGAGGAGTGATGAAGATTTTCTGGAACTCTGAGCTGACCTTTTATTCTGCTTTGCACTTTTAGTAAGTTTCAGGACTCATAATAAATCCAATCTAAATGTCAGTTTTATTGAGTAAGTAATGTTTTCCTGTAATATCAGTAGCGCACACAACCTTTCACAGGAATAATGACAATACAGTACCAGCCAATATATTAACTGTAAAATAGAAACAAAACTAAAACCACAGACATGTGTTTCAGGGTGGAGGTTTCGTTTAAATCAAATTGACATTATTGTGATGAACAAAACTGACAGTTGTGGTATTTTATATGACTGGTTCGTGATATTCTTAATAGGATAAAGCAATGCACTGTGACATAACATAACATACTGATGGAGCACTCGGGACCAGGTCACTTTGACTCCGTCCTGTCTGGATAGCTGTGTGCACACACACAGACTCATAGATGGATGGCTCCTCCACCTGCCGGGGGTATGGGAACCGAAGCACTATCAAGTTACCTATAAAAACAATAATAACAATGTTAAAATTTAAAATGTTTCAGGAAAAAAAAAAAGTCAGGATTTCCTCAACCAAAAAGTTAAGTATGGTTACTGGTGTGTTGACATGTTTCTGGCATCACTGGCCCTTGCATGTATTCGCTCTCTCTAAGCAAAGACAGAATCCCTCCTGTACAGCTCACCGGCCATCACAGGGTAGAAACATGTTGACGGCTATGCAGCTACTCTTGACGAAAATCAGCAATGGTTCTTTTACATGAACCTCTCACCATAGACAGTGAGAGACATGGCCGGCCTTTGATAACCCAGTTTGCTGCACTGGGAGGACAGTGACAACCCGTGGAGAGTGGTACTTGAATCCCCAACCTTAGGATCAGTGATCCAGCACCTTTGACCACTAGGTAAACCACCACTGCCCTAAAAAGGTAAATATGTAGTGAGTATAACTGTAAATAACAATATATCAGATAAGTAACTAGGTACGAGATTGTTTTAGCAACGTTTAAGAAACGGAACTAATTTCATTAAACTCCTCATCAAACTTACCTGTGTGCTTGATCCAGTATCTAAGCGTTTCTTTAGACAGATAGTACCACATGGGATCAACTTCATTAAACATAATTAATTCACCGATTAGCACTGGTTATGTACTGAAATTCTTCAAACGAGAAGTTATCAAAACTTTGATTATAAAACATGACCTCAACCGATGTCAGCTGTCCAACTATAAACCAATATCAAACCTTCCTTTTATAGTCAAGATCTTAGAGACGCTGTAGCATAGCAGTTATGTTCATATCTTTGTATTAGTAAAATTGGGGGGGGGGGGTTCACCCTCATGCCTGTCCTAAGCCTGGATAAATGCAGAGGGTTGTGACAGGAAGGGCATCCGGCGTAAAATTTCTGAGAAAATTGTTATGCAAATGATCAAAACGAATCTCATACCAGATCGGTCGAGTCTCAGGTTAACAACAACCGCCATCAGTGTTGTTAACCAACAGGGTGCTGGTGGAAATTAGACTACTGGTGGTCGAAGAAGGAGAGGCGGGAGGTGTGTCCATGGGTGGACAGAGAAGAGGAAAAGCATGAGTCTAGGACTGAGAGTAGGCAGTTGGAATGTTGAAACTGACAGGAAAAGGTAGAGAGCTGGCTGACATGTGCAGAGGAGGAAGGTGGACATACTGTGTGTTCAGGAGACCAGGTGGAAAGGTAGCAAGGCGAGAAGCTTAGCAGCAGGGTTTAAGCTGTTTTATCATGGTGTGGATAGGAAGAGAAATGGAGTAGGAGTCGTCTTGAAGGAGAGGTTTGTCAGGAATGTTCTAGAAGTGAAAAGAGTGTCAGATGGAGTGATGAGTCTCAAGTTAGAAATTGAAGGTGTGATGTTCAATGTTGTTAGTGCTTATGCCCCACAGGCAGGATGTGAGCTAGAAGAGAAGGAGAGATTCTGGAGCGAGTTAGATGAAGTGATGCAGAGTACCCCCAGAGGTGAAAGAGTGGTCATTGGGGCAGATCTCAATGGACATGTTGGTGCAGGCAACAGAGGGGACGAGGAAGTGATGGGCAGGTTTGGTATCCAGGACAGGAACACAGAAGGACAGATGTTGATCGATTTTGCAAAAAAGATGGAATTGGCTATGGTGAATACTTTCTTCCAGAAGAGACAAGAGCATGGGGTGACTTATAAAAGCGGACGTAGGAGCACACTGGTAGACTACATCTTGTATAGGCGATGTAATTTGAAGGAAGTCAGTAACTGCAAAGTAGTAGTGGGTGAAAGTGTTGCAAAACAGCATAGGATGATGGTGTACAGGATGACGCTGATAGTGAGAAAGGTGAAAAATGCAAAGGCAGAGCAGAGGACAAAGTGGTGGAAGCTGAAAAAGGAAGAGGGTCATGTTGTCTTCAAGGAGGAGTTGAAACAGGCTTTGGGTGGTCAGGAAGTGCTTCCAGATGACTGGACAACCACAGCAAATGTGATGAGGGAGACAGGTTGGAGAGTACTTGGTGTGTCCTCTGGAAGGAACGTAGTTAAGGAAACTTGGTGGTGGAATGAGGAAGTGCAGGAGTGTGTACAAAGGAAGAGGTTAGCTAAGAAGTGGGCATAGAGAGGACCAAAGAGAGTAAACAGGAGTACAGGGAGACACAGCGTAAGAAGAAGGTAGCGGTGTCAAAGGCCAAACAGGGGGCGTATGATGACTTGTATGATAGGTTGGACAGTAAAGAGGAAGAAAATGATTTATACAGGATGGCACAGCAGATAAATAGAGATGAGAAGGCTGTGCAGCAAGTTAGAGTGATTAAGGACACAGAGGGAAATGTATTTACTGATGAAAGAAGTGTGCTGGGAAGATGGAAAGAGTACTTTGAAGAGCTGACGAAGTGTGGAGGGCATAGAAGAGGATGAAGAGTGAAATGGCAGTTGGTCCTGATGACATACCTGTGGAGGTAAGGAAGTGTCTAGACGAGGTAGCTGTTGGTTTTATGACAAGAACATTCAAGAAGGACTTAGAGAGTGAGCAGATCCCAGAGGAATGGAGGAGAAGTGCGCATTTTTAAGAACAAGGGAGACGTGCAGAGTTGTGGCAACTACCGAGGGATAAAGTTGATGAGCCATACAATGAAGTTATGGGAAAGAATAGTGGAAGCTAGACTAAGGGCAGTTCAGCATTTGTGAACAACAGTCTGGTTTCATGCCAAGAAAGAGCACCACAGATGCAGTGTTTGCTT
Organism: Plotosus lineatus; assembly: GCA_024760905.1. NCBI lineage: Eukaryota > Metazoa > Chordata > Actinopteri > Siluriformes > Plotosidae > Plotosus > Plotosus lineatus. The sequence continues at coordinate 54,416,917 of CM045736.1, forward strand.
TGAGGATGTTAATAGAGAAGTACAGAGAAGGTCAGAGGGAGCTGCATTGTGCCCCTGTGGAGCTGGAGAAAGCATATGACAGGGTGCCAAGAGAGGAACTGTGGTATTGCATGAGGAAGTCTGGAGTGGTAGAGAAGTATGTTCGAGTGGTGCAGGACATGTATGAGAGATGTAAGACAGCGGTGAGGTGTGCTGTCGGTGTGACAGAAGAGTTCAAGGTGGAGGTGGGACTGCATCAAGGATCAGCTCTGTGCCCCTCCTTGTTTGCTGTGGTGATGGACAGGCTGACAGACGAGGTGAGAGAAGATTTCCCATGGACTATGATGTTTGCAGACATTGTGATCTGTAGTGAGAGCAGAGAACAAGTGCATGAAAATCTAGAGATGTGGCGGTATGCCCTGGAAAGGAGAGGAATGAAGGTTAGCCTCAGTAAGACAGAATACATGTGTGTGAATGACAAGAACCCAAGAGGAACGGTGAGGTTACAGGGGGCAGAGATAAAGAAGGTGGAGGATTAAGTACTTTGGCTGAACAATCCACAGCACTGTAGAGTGTGGAAAAGAGGTGAAGAAGCGTGTGCAGGTAGTTCGAAATGGCTGGAGAAAAGTGTCCGGAGTGATGTGTGATAGGAAGGTATCAGCAAAAATGAAAGGAAAAGTGTACAAGACGGTGATGAGAACATCGATGCTGTGTTTTAGAAACAGTGGCCCTTGGGAAAAGACAGGAGGCAGAGCTGGAGGTATCAGAGATGGAAATGTTGAGGTTCTCTTTGGGCGTAACGAGGATGGATAGGATCAGGAATGAGTACATCAGAGAGACAGCACATGTAAGAGGTTTTGGAGACAAAGTCAGAGAGGCTAGATTGAGATGGTTTGGACATGTACAGAGGAGGGATAGTGAGTATATTGGTAGTAGGATGCTGAGGTTGGGACTACCAGGCAGAAGGCCTCGAGGAAGACCAAAGAGACCTCTGAAGGGAACAGCCGAAAATCTTTAAAGTACTTCATAGTTTTATACCACATTATCTTAGCCAACCTTTGGTCGTTTTTGAGCCGACACGTCCCCTCAGATCACAGGATCTTAGTGATACCTTGAATAATGAAGACTACTGCATGGGGCAGAACTTTCTCCTACAACGCCCCACAGTTATGTAATAACCTTCCAGTTACTGAATTCATATAATTCATAAAGAAATGATTTGGTACTCAGACAGCTGTTTTTAGGACTCGGCAGAAATTTACTTGTTTAGTGAGGCATTTTGTTTAATTGGCTTTCATTAAAATCACGAGCAGATCTGGGGCTTCGAGGCATGGAGAGTTTCGGTAAGCTGTGATGTTGAGATGCTGTTGCTCTCTCACTCTCACATGCTCACCAGGGTCTGTTGACAGTGGAGTGGCTGATTGCCCAACGTGTCAGGGTGCCCTCATGTCTGCCTTCCTTCTGGTTTACTCCTTTTAGTTATGCTGCTAGAATAGGCTTGCACGCAGAGCAAATAAATTATTTTACCATTACACTCCTAAGAGCATCTCTCGCTCTCTCTTGCTCTCTCTCGCTCTGTGTCTGTGTGTTTTTGCCGAGGTACACTTGCTGTTTCTGGTGTACGCCCCTGGTGTGCTGATGCTGGTTGGGGTTCTCAGCTTGGAGGCCCTTCTCTCCTGCTGGTCCGAATGTGCACTCAGACTGCTGAGATGAGTTTTCACTGGTGGTGATATAAACTCTTCTGCTAATTGGTATTACCACCTGGATGTCACGTTGGACTGTCGTAAAGTTCTCCTACATGGTTTGTATATTTATCTGGTTTTACCCAAATGATGGGTTTCCCTTTTGAGTCTGGTTCCTCTCACGGTTTCTTCTTCATGTTCTCTGGGGGAGTTTTTCAGTTGTAAAGCTTCTTTACGACAATGTCAATTGTAAAAAGTTCTATGCAAACAAAACTGAATTGAATTCAATTGAATAAAATGGAGCTTAGTCAATCAGATAGTGTGTGTGTGTGTGTGTGTGTGTGTGTGTGTGTCAAACCTGTTTCACTGCCCAGTAGTGGTTGGTTTGCAAGGTGGCTGGTAAAATCTGGAAGGGATGAAAATTCGTTGAATCCAAAAGAATACCTTCCATTCTGCCGCTGCACGTGGAAGTGCTTCACTGAATCTTTTGCCCTGGTTGAATCAAACCAACACAAGTAGTCCAATAAGCAGAAGAAATCTTATGTTACAAATACCTTACCAATTTATGCTATCATTATTAACAGGACAATGAACAATTATCATAGGTAGGCAGGCAGACAGATAGATAGATGTATTTTCATGATCCTGAGATCTTCTGAAAAATCATCCTTCATTTTACAAACCACTTAATTATAATCAGGATTGTAGTGAGGTTGCTGCCCATGTCATCCGACTCTGGATGAGGGCAGAGTACACCGTGGATGGCTTGACAAGCCAGGGGAGCTATCGTACACAATTAAATTACTTTTGCCATAATTAGTACTAATGTTTTACATAATTAAACATGATTTAGAAGAGAGGCCTCATTTTGCAAAATAACTTTTATATTAAAAACCCACCTTTTCATATTTTTAAATACTGTATCTGGAAACCTATTTATATTGAAGTGAAATATTGCTTCCTGATGAAAAGCAGGGAATATGGTGACCCTTCTTTAAGACAGAAAATGTATAAAAAGTGATAATACGAAATATAAAACCTAAGAAAATCTCAAAAATATATACAAAAAATAAGAAAAGAATTTAAATTGCTGTTCAAGGCAAAGTTGTGGATGAGAAGAACAGTTACTGAGTGCAGCACATGGATATGCACAATGTTGTGTTCTTCATGACAGCAGAGCTGGATGAGTCTTCTGCAGAATAAGCTCCACTGTCTGTGTCCTGGACCATGAAGGGGTGATACGAGCTGTGCAGAAAGGTGAGCAGTTTGTTCAGTGATATCCCATCCATTATGGACTCAGACGGCTTCACAGTGTGTCCAGTGACCGTCCCAGCGTTGCGATTGTTTATTCTGTTAGCACACCTGGGACTTATGCTGCTCTTCCTGCAGATCACAGCAATGAAATGACATTCGCAGCCACAGACAAGTAGACGATCTCTGCCATTTAATGCACATACTGAAGGATCTGGACTTCCTCAGGAAGTACCTGGTCATCCCCTTCTTGTACACAGCATCTTTTTTGTCCCTCCAGTCCAGTCTTTTTTTTTTTTTTTTTTTTTACAAATGGACACCTAAATATATGTAGTCCTTCACAATTCTCACATCTTCTCTCATGGTGGTTATGGGTGTGGTCACAGTACCAGTCATTCTGAAGTCAGTGGTAGTGATGGCTAAGTGGTTAAGGTTCCGAATTATTAATCTCAAGGCCAGTTAAAAATAAAATGTAATTAACTGTGATTAAGGGTGTCTGCCAAATTCCATAAATACAAATGTTATCCAATTACCAACTTCTTGATCTTGTTAATGATTAGCAGCAAGTTATTCATTAATCCCCTGTACATCTCTAATAGATCCTGCCACTGCAGAGTCATCAGAGAACCTTTGTTGAGAAGATGGGACGATTCAGTGTTATACTGAAAAATTGAGGAGTTCAGAATGAACAGAAATCATGGCACAAAAGTATGAGCTATATTATTCCGGGAAGTGATGGCCTCAGCAATATACCTTGTCCCTTAAAGTCTTTTTGTAAAATAAAATTTAAAAAATAATAAACTACAAATACAAAAACATTCTGCCCTCCATAATTATTGGAACCCCAATGAAATATCTTCTTTGGCTGCTATTAAATTCAGTGAATTGGTTTTCTTCTTCTTCTTCTTTTCCTTTCGGCTTTTCCCTTCAGGGGTTGCCACAACGAATCATCTGCCTCCATCTCACCCTATCCTCTGCATCTTTTTCTCTTACACCAACTGCCTTCATGTCCTCCTTCACCACAACCATGAATCGTCTCTTTGGTCTTCCTCGAGGCCCTCTGCCTGGTAGTTCCAACCTCAGCATCCTACTACCAATATACTCACATTCCCTCCTCTGTACATGTTCAAACCATCTCAATCTAGCCTCTCTGACTTGGTCTCCAAAACGTCTTACATGTACTGTCCCTCTGATGTGCTCATTCCTGATCCTATCCACCCTTGTTACGCCAAAAGAGAACCTCAACATTTTCATCTCTGCTACGTCCAGCTCTGCCTCCTGTCTTTTCCTCAGCGCCACTGTTTCTAAACCATACAACATCGCTGGCCTCAACACCATCTTGTACACTTTTCCTTTCATTTTTGCCGATACCTTCCTATCACACATCACACCGGACACTTTTCTCCAACCATTCCAACCAGCCTGCACACGCTTCTTCACCTCTTTTCCACACTCTCCATTGCTCTGGATTGTTGAGCCTAAGTACTTAAAATCCTCCACCTTCCTTATCTCTGCTCCCTATAACCTCACCGTTACTCTTGGGTCCTTGGCATTCATATACATGTAATCTGTCTTATTGAGGCTAACCTTCATTCCCCTCCTTTCCAGGGCATACCTCCACCTCTCTAGATATTCCTGCACTTGTTCTCTGCTCTCACTGCAAATCACAATGTCATCTGCAAACATCATAGTCCATGGAGATTCTTGTCAAACCTCGTCTGTCAGCCTGTCCATCACTATAGCAAACAAGAAGGGGCTCAGAGCTGACCCTTGATGCAGTCCTACCTCCACTTTGAACTCTTCTGTCACACCAACAGCACACCTCACCACTGTCTTACATCTCTCATACATGTCTTGCACCACTCTAACATACTTCTCTGCCACTCCAGACTTCCTCATGCAATACCACAGTTCCTCTCTCGGCACCCTGTCATATGCTTTCTCCAGATCCACAAAGGCACAATGCAGCTCCTTCTGACCTTCTCTATTAACATCCTCAAGGCAAACACTGCATCTGTGGTGCTCTTTCATGGCATGAAACCAAACTGTTGTTCACACATGTTGACCTCTGCCCTTAGTCTAGCTTCCACTATTCTTTCCCATAACTTCATCGTATGGCTCATCAACTTTATCCCTCTGTAGTTGCCACAACTCTGCACGTCTCCCTTGTTCTTAAAAATGGGCACCAGCACACTTCTCCTCCATTCCTCTGGCATCCTCTCACTCTCTAAGACCCTGTTGAATGTTCTTGTCAGGAAATCTACTGCTACCTCTCCTAGACACTTCCATACCTCCACCAGTATGTCATCAGGACCAACTGCCTTAGGATCAACCCTTACTAATCTTTGCTACTTCCTGGTCCTCAACAGTCACTTCTTCTACTCTTTTCTCTCTCTCTCATTTTCCTCATTCATCAGCTCTTCAAAGTACTCTTTCCATCTTCCCAGCACACTTCTTTCATCAGTCAATACATTTCCCTCTCTGTCCTTAATCACTCTAACTTGCTGCACATCCTTCCCATCTCTATTTCTCTGCTGTGCCAACCTGTATAAATCATTTTCTCCCTCTTTACTTTCCAACCGAGCATACAAGTCATCATACGCCCTCTGTTTGGCCTTTGACACTGCTACCTTCGCCTTACGCTGTGTCTCCCTGTACTCCTGTTTCCTCTCTTTGGTCCTCTCTATGTCCCACTTCTTCTTAGCTAACCTCTTCCTTTGTACACACTCCTGCACTTCCTCATTCCACCACCAAGTCTCCTTAACTACTTTCCTTCCAGAGAACACACCAAGTACTCTCCTACCTGTGTCCCTGATCACGTTTGCTGTGATTGTCCAGTCATCTGGAAGCACTTCCTGACCACCCAAAGCCTGTTTCAACTCCTCCTTGAAGACAACACGACCCTCTTCCTTTTTCAACTTCCACCACTTTGTCTTCTGCTCTGCCTTTGCCTTCTTAACCTTCCTCACCATCAGCATCATCCTGCATACCACCATCCTATGCTGTTTGGCAACACTCTCACCCACTACTACTTTGCAGTCACTGACTTCCTTCAAATTACATCGCCTACACAAGATGTAATCTACCTGTGTGCTCCTAGCTCCGCTTTTATAAGTCACTCTATGCTCCTCTCTCTTCTGGAAGAAAGTATTTACCACAGCCATTTCCATCCTTTTTGCAAAATCTACCAACGTCTGTCCTTCTGCGTTCCTGTCCTGGATACCAAACCTGCCCATCACTTCCTCGTCCCATCGGTTTCCTGCACAAACATGTCCATTGAAGTCTGCCCCAATGACTACTCTTTCATCTTTGGGGGTATTCTGCATCACTTCATCTAACTCAGTCCAGAATCTCTCCTTCTCTTCTAGCTCACATCCTGCCTGTGGGACATAAGCACTAATAACACTGAACATCACACCTTCATTTTCTAACTTGAGACTCATCTCTCTGTCTGACACTCTTTTCACTTCTAGAACATTCCTGACAAACTCCTCCTTCAAGACGACTCCTACTCCATTTCTCTTTCCATCCACACCATGAAAAAACAGCTTAAACCCTGCTCCTAAGCTTCTAGCCTTGCTACCTTTCCACCTGGTCTCCTGAACACAGAGTACATCCACCTTCCTCCTCTGCATCATGTCAGCCAGCTCTCTACCTTTTCCGGTCATAGTTCCAACATTCAAAGTCTTATACTTTCAGTCCTAGACTTATGCCTTTCCTCTTCTCTCTCTGCCTATGGACACGCCTCCTACCTCTCCTTCTTCGACGTCTTCGACCAACAGTAGTCCAATTTCCACCAGCACCCTGTTGGTTAACAGCACTGATGGCTGTCGTTGTTAACCCGTGCCTCGACCGATCCGGTATGAATGTTTTTGAGATGACTCGCATGTTTTATTTGGCATTTGTTTTACGCCGGATGCCCTTCCTGATGCAACCTTCTGCATTTATCCGGGCTTGGGACCGGAGTGAGGGAGAGACACTGGCCTGTGCCCCTCCATCATGGCTGCATTAGTGAATTGGTTTTATTTTCCATAAATAAGATAGGACGGGGGGGGGGGGCAACCTTTAATTTAAGTACATTTATTCAGTCAGGAACAGGTCCAACATTAAGAAATAATTCTTCTATATCAAATCATGTGTGCCACAATTATTAGCACCCCTGATGTGAATACTGTGTAAAACCCAGTTTTCCCAACAAAACCAGCACCTAATCGTCTCCGATAATGCGGGAATACAGAAAGACTGATCTTACTTGTGAAGGACAAGAAACATCTACCTTAATTAAATGATGTGTTGCTTTGTCTTTACCATGTTGAAGAACGGATAAGAGAAATGGCCGCTGTGTCACATCATACTTATACTTCCCCAGGGAAACAGGAAGTGATGAATTACTAATTAAATGTTCCTAGATACTCTGATCAAGTATATAAACTACAATGGAAATGATAAATTCTTCAATTACATTTACAGCATTTCCTATGAACTGTTAGGGGTGCCAATAATTGTGGTGATGTTATCGTATTAAATCGATTTTATAGTGATTTTATGAAAGAAAAAAAATCTTTCTCAAGGTTTTTTTAAGAATTCACTTGAGTTGAAAGTTAATTTTTTCTACAAATTCCAGTGTGAGAGTATTTTCTGCAATTAAAAAAAAAAAAAAAAAATATATATATATATATATATATATATATATATATATACACATATATACAGTATATACACACACACAATCTGTGCATAGAAGTGAACAGTTTCTTCAGTGATATCCTATCTATTACTAACCCAAGCGGCTTCAAAATATACCCAGCTGTGGATGCAAAAACAACGAAAAGCAGATGGCAGAGTAACTAACCTGACAGAGATGGCAAAACATTCAGGTCCCTTGTTGCTGTTTCTGAGCAGAAAACTCCCATCAACCCCATTTGATAAGAGCAAAGCCTCAGCTGCATGACGAGACAAATCGTAATGGTACCAACTAAACAGAAACAGACAGAGAGATGAGTCAGATCGGCCAGAAATAATTGTTTTAAAAAAATGCAGAGTGTTCCTTTTATAACTGAAAAATTTTGTTGTAGAGATTATTTTAAATATAAAAATAAGTCTTTTGCGTTTCTCTCACTTTTTCTGTAATACCGTCTGCTTGTGAATAATAAATTACTCTCCTTTTAACGTACACATACATTGAAGGATTTTTTGCAATGTTTTCACATATAATCACTTACTCATTTGCTTAATCCTACTAGGGTTGGAGGGAGGTCAGTTCTTATCTGGGTTGACATTGGGTGAAGGTAGACTGCATCCTGAACAGCTTACCCGGCCATCACCAACCATTGACACTCACATCCACACTTATAGCCAATTTGGAACAACCAATTAGCCTGCTGTTTATGAACTGTGGAATGAAATGGGATGCCCTGAGAAAATCCAAGTAAATCTGGAAAGAACACGTGAACTCCACACAATCAGGCAGAGGACTGGGACCCAGGTCCTTCTTGCTGTGAGGTGGAAGTGCTAACCAATACATCACAGTGTGACCCATTTTCACATGTATTTCAAACATATCCGTTAACGTGTACAGTACCCACCACAATAATTGGCAGTCCATGTAAAAAATAACTAAAATAATTAAGGAAAAAGTAGGATTTTTTTTAAATCCACCCTTTAATTAAAATAAATAAACACATTAATAAATAAACTCTTTCATTTAAAAAAACTAACAAACAACAACACTGTCTTATAGATATAGTATTTTTTTCCCAGGAAAAAACAAATGTGCAATGATTGTTGGCATTGTTGTGCAATTAAAAAAACACCGTGTAATCAAACCAGGTCTCCGATTAAATTCTTTATTTTTAAGTTGATTGGAGAGTGTAGGACCTTCAAAGTTGTAATGCACAACTTCTTGATTAACTGGGGTAAAATAACAGATGATGCAGAACACAAATTTAATTAGTGATCCATCTACATCAGAACACAGAAACCAAATGAGGTAGAAGTTCCTTGACTTTGATTCAGTCATTCATTTTCTGAACCGCTTCATCCTAATTAGAGTCGGGGGGGCTGGTACCCATCTCAGCCTTCTCTAGACCAGGGTAGAGTACACCATGGACAGCTTGCCAGGCCATCACAGGGCGGAAACATGCTGACAGCTATGCCGCTCCTCTTGACAAAAGTCAGCAATGGTTTTATTACATGAACCTCACACCATAGACGGTGAGAGACATGGCCAACCTTTGATAATCCAGTTAGCTGCACTGGGGGACAGTGAACTTGAACCCCCAGCCTTGGGATGAGTGATCCAGCACATTACCACCAGGTCACAACTGCCCTTGTTGACTTTGATAAGTCATGGAATTGTAATAAAACATAGCTACTCACCTGAAAATGTAACCTACTGGAATGCCAGTGAACTTGAATAGAAGAGGACCCCAGCATACAGTGCGAAGTATTGCACAAGACGCAAAAAAAAAAAAAAAAAAAAAATCCTCAAGACTCACTTTTTGTGAGTTGGTTGAGATGGTTTGGACATGTACAGAGGAGGGATAGTGAGTATATTGGCAGTAGGATGCTGAGGTTGGAACTACCAGGCAGAAGGCCTCGAGGAAGACCGAAGAAGAGATTTATGGATGTGGTGAAGGAAGACATGAAGGTCATTGGAGTCAGAAAAGAAGATGCGGAGGACAGGGTGAGGTGGAGGCGAATGATTTGCTGTGGCGACCCCTGAAGGGAGCAGCCGGAAGTAAAAGAAGAAGAAGAAGACTCACTTTTTGTGAGTTTGAAAAAAAAAAAAATATTGGGGTTTCCAAGTTTTCAAAACTTACAATAGATGATCTAGTCATCACAGCAAACTATTTAAAGTGTGCCAGAAATAAAGGCTTTTTTCCGTTTGAAAAACACAATGTAAACACCTGGAGCTTATGAAATGCTACTACACATTTGAGTGAACAAATGAAACAAAGCCAGAGAACCCAGAAGAAATTACTGCAGACACTGGAGAAACATGCAAAACAGGATTGAACCGGGAACGCTGGCACAGTGAGGGGCAATGTGTCACCCTGCCAGCGGGTGTTATACACATCTGCATTAAATGACCACAGCATAAACAATCAAATCACATGTTGTGGCAGAATAACCCAAATACACAGTTCTTTCTGTGAAACGAAACTAAAACACAAATAGAACAGTGCCTATCCTTTAGAAATCTTTTAGGCATATTTTATTTTCAAAATACATTCAGAAGAACACACTGGGTTTCAGAGACAGGCTGTTCTGTTTACAGTTTTGTGTTCACTGAAGCGCATCTGAAATGAGACACTTGTTTCCTCACACAGCAGATTTTCACTACTAGCACTTTCCATTTAAACTTCAGTGTGCAAATAGCAGCATGAAACTGACAAAAAAAAACATAAACTTAGCCAACCATATCTTACCTTTCAGACTTTTATTCTGTTCTTACTTAGAAGATCAAAATAGGTTTAACACTAATCAGTTGAAGGCAGAAAAATGTTACTCTGCTATTAGTGTTGATGCTATTTCAATACCTCCTTTTTGTTTGATGTCCCTTTCAAGGCACGTTTATTGTGTCAGCATTTTGTGATAATGGTTTTAATGGTGCCTTGAGAGATTTTCAAGGTTTTGAATACTTCTCATAACCCAACTCTGATGAGTGATTTGTCTCCAATCTGTCTCCTTGATCTTCATGGTGAGGCTTGCTTATCTTTTTTAACAAATTATTATTTAGAGAGAGAGAGAGAGAGAGAGAGAGAGAGAGATTTCCTTTCAGCTTTTTCCCTTTTTCAAGGGTCGCCACGGAGAATGATTGGCAAGCTTGATTTGGCAGAGGTTTTTACGTCGGATCCCCTTCCTGACACAGCCCTTTAGCAAGGGACAGAAACACGCTGACGGCTTTGCAGCTCCTCTTTACGAAAGTCAGCAATGGTTCTTTTACATGAACCTCTCACCATAGACAGTGAGAGACATGGCCCGCCTTTGATAACCCAGTTAGTTGCACTGGGGGGACAGTGACAACCCTATGGAGAGTGGGACTCGAACCTCAAACCCCCAAACTTTGGATCAGTGATCCAGCGCCGTATACCACCAGGCCACCACTGCTCCATTTATATATATATATATATATATATATATATATATATATATATATATATGTATATGTGTGTGTCTATATGTGTGTGTCTATATATATATATATATATATATATATATACACACACACACACACACACACACACACACCCACCCCCACCCACACACACACATCTTTTCTTCTTCTTTTCCTTTTGGCTGTTCTCTTCAGGGGTCGCCACAGCAAACAGTAAATGATCTGCCTCCATCTTACCCGATCCTCTGCATCTTCTACTCTTACCTCTTACTCCAACGACCTTCATGTCCGCCTTCACCACATCCATAAATCTTCTCTTTTGTCTTCCTCTGGGCCTTCTGCCTGGTAGTTCCAACCTCAGCATCCGACTACCAATATACTCACTATCCCTCCTCTGTAAATGTCCAAACCATCTCAATCTAGCTTCTCTGACTTTGTCTCCAAAACATCTTACATGTGCTGTCTCTCTGATGTACTCATTTCTGATCCTATCCATCCTCGTTACTCCCAAAGAGAACCTCAACATTTTCATCTCTGCTACCTCCAACTCTGACTCCTGTCTTTTCCCCAGAGCTACTACAACATCACTTGCCTCAACACCATCTTGTAACTATTCCTTTCATTCTTGCCGATACCTTCCTATCACACATCACACCAGACACTTTTCTCCAACCATTCCAACCTGCCTGCACAAGCCTCTTCACCTCTTTTCCACACTCTCCATTGCTCTGGATTGTTGAGCCTAACTACTTAAAATCCTCCACCTTCTTTATCTCTGCCCCCTGTAACCTCACCGTTCCTCTTGGGTCCTTGTCGTTCACACACATGTATTCTGTCTTACTGAGACTAACCTTCATTCCCCCCCTTTCCAGGGCATACCTCCACCTCTCTAGATTTTCCTCCACTTGTTCTCTGCTCTCACTACAGATCACGATGTCATCTGCAAACATCATAGTCCATGGAGATTCTTGTCAAACCTCGTCTGTCAGCCTGTCCGTCACCATAGCAAACAAGAAGGGGCTGAGAGCTGACCCTTGATGAAGTCCCACCTCCACCTTGAACTCTTCTGTCACACCGACAGCACACCTCACCACTGTCTTACATCTCTCATACATGTCCTGCACCACTCTAACATACTTCTCTGCCACTCCAGACTTCCTCATACAATACCACAGTTCCTCTCTCGGCACCCTGTCATATGCTTTCTCCAGATCCACAAAGGCACAATGCAGCTCCTTCTGACCTTCTCTGTACTTCTCTATTAACATCCTCAAAGCAAACACTGCATCTGTGGTGCTCTTTCTTGGCATGAAACCAAACTGTTGTTCACAAATGCTGACCTCTGCCCTTAGTCTAGCTTTCACTATTCTTTCCCATAACTTCATCGTATGGCTCATCAACTTTATCCCTCTGTAGTTGCCACAACTCTGCACGTCTCCCTTGTTCTTAAAAATGGGCACAAACACACTTCTCCTCCATTTCTCTGGCATCTGCTCACTTTCTAAGAACTTGTTTCATATTCTTGTCAGAAAATCTACTGCTACCTCCCCTAGACACTTCCATACCTCCACCGGTATGTCATCAGGACCAACTGCCTTTCCACTCTTCATCCTCTTCAATGCCCTCCTCACTTCTCCCTTCCTAATCTTTGCCACTTCCTGGTCCTCAATGTTCACCCTGTTGGTTTACAGCATTGATGGTGGTCATTGTTAACCCGGGCCTCGACCGATCCGGTATGAATTTTGTTTTGATCATTTGCATGAGAAATGTGGCAGATGTTTTACGCCGGATGCCCTTCCTGATGCAACCTTCTGCATTTATCCGGGCTTGGGATATATATATATATATATATATATATATATATATATATATATATATATGTGTGTGTGTTTATTTATATATATATATATATATATATATATATATATATATATATATATATATATATATATGTGTGTGTGTGTGTGTGTGTGTGTGTGTGTGTGAGAGAGAGAGATAAAAAGTGAACAATCAGAGTGTAATGGATGAAATCAGAGGGTTTACCACAAGATCAAAACTACGAACAGAACTTTTTATGGGAAGAAGGAAACTTCCTCATATACATCAAAGTTATTAAGTTTGATCTGAAATGTGTAAAATAAAGAGTTGGATGGTACATCATCTTGCTATCAGTGGCGGTTTCATCATATGCACATATATTGTAAATATATTCTGAAATGAACCCCCAGCGTTCATTCTATTAAAAGAGCCACTTGTAACTTAAAAAAAAACCCCAGGAATTATAAAACTGCAAAACTAAAAAGATGCATTAAACCACACGTGTTGCTCCTCTTCCGTTTAGCAGACACAACCAAAGTGAAAGCATGCACAGTATCTCCAGGTTAATTGCATGGATGCGCGCTCGCAGCCAGGGGGCACACTTCCTGTCGGGGCGACACACCGGAACTCGGTACGACGCCGGGAATGTGTCGTCGCCTCTGAATAAATAACATTTACTTTAAATGCTCTTCACGACCATAAATCATCGACGATAATTTAGTTGCACGGGCTTTCCAAGTTGTCTGCCGAATGACAACCTGTCGATAAAAATGTTTTATTGTTTTTCAGAAAATGTGCAAACTCACCTAACCGTCTCCAACTCATCCATGTCCTCAGGACCACTCAGGGTCGAGCTGCAGACACTCATTGTGGCCCCGACAGCGGATTCATGAACAGATGGACATTTCATCCGAACAGACGCGACTCTGAGAAACAGGAAACAGAACCCTGAAGCTGACACACTGACAAATGCCACTGACCACGCCCACACTGATGGAGACGTCTGAAACTGCGCTCATCTCAGAGCTCGTCAGGCCATTGCAGGGCCAACACTCATATTCACACCTATGGGCGAGTTGGAGCAGCCAGTGTGTGTGTGTGTGTGTGTGTGTGTGTGTTCCCAGCACCCATCTTTCCTGCTGGTTGTTCCCCTTCAGGCACTGCAATTTTGATGACACTACACTTACATTATATAGATACAGTATGTTGCCACAATGCTTGAAACACTTTATTGTATGAAATGCTTTTGTTCCCTCCATGCTTTGGACTATGGGAGGAAACCGGAGGACCTGGAGGAAATCCACACAAGCACGAGGAGAACATGTAAACACTGAAACGGCCGAGCTGGGAATTGAACCCAGGGCCTTCTTGCTGTGAGGCGCTACGCCGCGTGCCGCCTTGTCTGAGCTTTTAATGCTGTAAAATTTAATCATATCTGACGTAACTGAAATACAGGGAACAGTTTAGAAAACCTGTGATTTCCAGGGTTCTCTGACCCAGTAATTTAATCATCATATTTTGGTCCTTGTGAGAATTGCACCGATCCATAAACCCATATCCTCCTTCAAACACATACTCTTGAACTTTGCATAACGTTTGAATACCATCAGAAGGATCATACCTGACTTTTGGTATTTTTTGAATCCCTCCAAGAGAATAGAGCATATTATGTATAAAAATAGGCTAATACTTAGAACTTTCTCTCTCTCAATATATATATATATATATACACACACACACACACACACACACACACACACACACACACACGAGTGTATACATATTATTCTTTTCCTTTTGGCTTTTTCCCTTTAGCAGGGGTCACCGCAGTGAATCATCTGGTTCGCACATTTGATTTGGCATAGGTTTTTATGTCGGATGCCCTTCCTGACACAACCCTCTAGCAAGGGACAGAAACACACTGATGGCGTTGCAGCTCCTCTTTACACAAGTCAGCAATGATTCTTTTACATGAACCTCACACCATAGACAGTGAGAGACATGGCAGGCATTTGATAACCCAGTTAACTGCACTGGGGGGACAGTCACAACCTTGTGGAGAGGTGGACTCAAACCCCCAACCTTAGGATCAGCGATCCAGCACCCTTTACCCACCAGGCCACCACTGCATATATATATGTCTGTCTTCCTTTCGGCTTTTTCCCTTTTACTCGGGAGTCGCCACAGCGAATCATCTGTCATCTGAGTCGCATGTTTGATTTGGCCGAGATTTTTACGTCGGATGCCCTTCCTGTCACAACCCTTTTTAACAAGGGACAGAAACACGCTGACGACTTTGCAGCCTACTCTTGACGAAAGTCAGCAATGGTTCTTTTACATGCCTCTCACCATAGACAGTGAGAGACATGGCCCGCCTTTGATAACCCAGTTAGCTGCACTGGGGGGGGGGGGGATTCCAAACCATCTCAATCTAGCCTCTCTGACTTTGTCTCCAAAACGTCTTACATGTGCTGTCCCTCTGATGTGCTCATTCCTGATCCTATCCATCCTCGTTACTCCCAAACAGAACCTCAACATTTTCATCTCTGCTACCTCCAGCTCTGCCTCCGGTCTTTTCCCCAGGGCCACTGTTTCTAAACCGTACAACATCGTTGGCCTCAACACTGTCTTGTACACTTTTCCTTTCATTCTTGCCGATACCTTCCCATCACACATCACATCGGACACTTTTTTCCAACCATTCCAACCTGCCTGCACATGCTTCTTGACCTCTTTTCCACACTCTCCATTGCTCTGGATTGTTGAGCCTAAGTACTTAAAATCCTCCACCTTCCTTATCTCTGCTCCCTGTAACCTCACCGTTCCTCTTGGGTCCTTGTCATTCATGCACATGTATTCTGTCTTACTGAGGCTAACCTTCATTCCCCTCCTTCCCAGGGCATACCTCCATCTCTCTAGATTTTCCTGCACTTATTCTCTGCTCTCACGACAGATCACAATGTCATCTGCAAACATCATAGTCCATGGGGAATCTTGTCTAACCTCGTCTGTCAGCCTGTCCATCACCATAGCAAACAAGAAGGGGCTGAGAGCTGACCCTTGATGCAGTCCCACCTTCACCTTGAACTCTTCTGTCACACCGACAGCACACCTCACCACTGTCTTACATCTCTCATACATGTCCTGCACCACTCTAACATACTTCTCTGCCACTCCAGACTTTCTCATGCAATACCACAGTTCTTCTCTGGGCACCCTGTCATATGCTTTCTCCAGATCCACAAAGGCACAATGCAGCTCCGTCTGACTTTCTCTGTACTTCTCCATTAACATCCTCAAGGCAAACACTGCATCTGTGGTGCTCTTTCTTGGCATGAAACCAAACTGTTGTTCACAAATGCTGACCTCTGCCCTTAGTCTAGCTTACACTATTCTTTCCCATAACTTCATCGTATGGCTCATCAACTTTATCCCTCTGTAGTTGCCACAACTCTGCACGTCTCCCTTGTTCTTAAAAATGGGCACCAGCACACTTCTCCTCCATTCCTCTGGCATCCTCTCACTCTCCAAGACCTTGTTAAATGTTCTTGTCAGAAAATCTACTGCTACCCCTCCGAGAAACTTCCATTCCTCCACCGGCATGTCATCAGGACCAACTGCCTTTCCATTCTTCATCCTCTTCAATGCCCTCCTCACTTCACCCTTACTAATCTTTGCTACTTCTTGGTCCTCAACAGTCACCTCTTCTACTCTTTTTTCTCTCTCATTTTCCTCATTCATCCGCTCTTCAAAGTACTCTTTCCATCTTCCCAGCACACTTCTGTCATCAGTCAATACATTTCCCTCTCTGTCCTTTATCAAGCTAACTTGCTGCACGTCCTTCCCATCTCTATTTCTCTGCTGTGCCAACCTGTATAAATCATTTTCTCCCTCTTTACTTTCCAACCGAGCATACAAGTCATCATACGCCCTCTGTTTGGCCTTTGACAACGCTACCTTCACCTTACGCTGTGTCTCCCTGTACTCCTGTTTACTCTCTTCGGTTTTCTCAATGTCCCACTTATATTTGCATATATTTGCTAATTTAAGAAATTAGCTAACCTCTTCCTTTGTACACACTCCTGCACTTCCTCATTCCACCACCAAGTCTCCTTATCTACTTTCCTTCCAGATGACACACCAAGTATTCTCCTACCTGTCTCCCTGATCACATTAGCTGTAGTTGTCCAGTCATCTGGAAGCACTTCCTGACCACCCAAAGCCTGTTTCAACTCCTCCTTGAAGACAACCCGACACTCTTCCTTTTTCAGCTTCAACCACTTTGTCTTCTGCTCTGACTTTGCCTTCTTCACCTTCCTCACCATCAGCATCATCCTGCACACCACCATCCTATGCTGTTTGGCAACACTCTCAACCGCTACTACTTTGCAGTCACTGACTTCCTTTAAATTACATCGCCTGCACAAGATGTAGTCTACCTGTGTGCTCCTACCTCCACTTTTATAAGTCACCCTATGCTCCTCTCTCTTCTGGAAGAAAGTATTCACCACAGCCATTTCCATCCTTTTTGCAAAATCTACCAACATCTGTCCTTCTGCGTTCCTGTCCTGGATACCAAACCTACCCATCACTTCCTCGTCCCCTCTGTTTCCTGCACCAATATGTTCATTGAAGTCTGCCCCAATGACCACTCTTTCACCTCTGGGGGTATTCTGCATCACTTCATCTAACTCCCTCCAGAATCTCTCCTTCTCTTCTCGCTCACATCCTGTCTGTGGGGCATAAGCACTAACAACATTGACCATCACACCTTCAATTTCTAACTTAAGACTCATCACTCTGTTTGACACTTTTTTCACTTCTAGAACATTCCTGACAAACTCCTCCTTCAAGATGACTCCGACTCCATTTCTCTTCCCATCCACACCATGATAAAACAGCTTCAACCCTGCTCCTATGCTTCTAGCCTTGCTACCTTTCCACCTGGTCTCCTGAACACACAGTATGTCCACCTTCCGCCTCTGCATTATGTCAGCCAGCTCTCTACCTTTTCCTGCTATAGTTCCAACATTCAAAGTCCCTACTTTCAGTCCTAGACTCATCTTCTCTCTCTGGCAACAGACACGCCTCCCGCCTCTTCTTCTTCGACTGTCTTCGACCAACAGTAGTCCAATTTCCATCAGCACCCTGTTGGTTGACAACACTGATGGCGGTCGTTGTTAACCCGGGCCTCGACCGATCCGGTATGTCATTCTTTCTTGTGATTCGCAGTTTATTTGGCATTTGTTTTATGCCGGATGCCCTTCCTGACACAACCCTCTGCATTTATCTTACGCTTGGGACTGGCGTGAGGGAGAGACACTGGTTTGTGCCCCCCCACGGCTGCATTTATTGTTTTAATATTGATAATTTTGGCAAAAAAGGAAATAAAAACCAAAAATCCTCATCTCAAAAAATTAGCATATTTCATCCGACCAACTAAAAAAAAAAAAAAAAAAAAAAAAGTGTTTTTTATGCAAAAAAGTCAACCTTCAAATAATTATGTTCAGTTATGCACTCAATACTTGGTCGGGAATCCTTTTGCAGAAATGACTGCTTCAATACGGCGTGGCATGGAGGCAATCAGCCTGTGGCACTGCTGAGGTGTTATGGAGGCCCAGGATGCTTCGATAGCGGCCTTAAGCTCATCCACAGTGTTGGGTCTGGTGTCTCTCAACTTTCTCTTCACAATATCCCACAGATTCTCTATGGGCTTCAGGTCAGGAGAGTTGGCAGGCCAATTGAGCACAGTAATACCATGGTCAGTAAACCATTTCCCAGTGGTTTTGGCACTGTGAGCAGGTGCCAGATCGTGCTGAAAAATGAAAATATTCATCTCCATCGGGCTAGCTGCATTGACCCCGCCCTTGATAAAACACAGTGGACCAACACCAGCAGCTGACATGGCACCCCAGACCATCACTGACTTTGGACCACTGAGCAACAATCCAGTGCTGCTTCTCTGTAGCCCAGGTCAGGCGTTTCTGCCGCTGTTTCTGGTTCAAAAGTGGCTTGACCTGGGGAATGCGGCACCTGTAGCCCATTTTCTGCACACGCCTGTGCACGGTGGCTCTGGATGTTTCTACTCCAGACTCAGACCACTGCTTCTACAGGTCCCCCAAGGTCTGGAATTGGCCCTTCTCCACAATCTGCCTCAGGGTCCGATCACCTCTTCTGGTTGTGCAGCGTTTTCTGAGACACTTTTTCCTTCCCACAGACGTCCCACTGAGGTGCCTTGATACAGCACTCTGGGAACAGCCTATTCGCTCAGAGATTTCTTTCTGTGTCTTACCCTCTTGCTTGAGGGTGTCAATGATGGCCTTCTGGACAGCAGTCAGGTTGGCAGTCTTACCCATGATTGCGGTTTTGAGTAATGAACCAGGCTGGGAGTTTTTAAAAACCTCAGGAATCTTTTGCAGGTGTTTAGAGTTAATTGGTTGATTCAGATGATTAGGTTAATAGCTCGGTTAGACTACCTGAACATGATATGCTAATTTTTTGAGATAGGAATTTTGGGTTTTCATGAGCTGTATGCCAAAATCATCAGTATTAAAACAATAAAAGACCTCAAATATTTCAGTTGGTGTGCAATGAATCTAAAATATATGAAAGTTTCATTTTTATGAGTACATTACAGAAAATAATCAACTTTATCACAATACGTTAATTTTTGGAGAAGGAATAGGAATATATATATATGTCTGTGTTCTGTCAGGACTATACCAACATATGCTCTGAATGACCGAATACACCGTCTTCCTTGAGTCTTCTGTGAACGGTATGAGCACTGATGTGCTTGCAAGGAAACTCAGGATGTGGTAGCAAGAACCAGGAACCTCAGCCGCCATGTTAGCAGTGTTAATATTCCTGCTTTGCACAAGCACTAGTCAGTTTTCTATGGATAAAATGACACTTAGCATTTTAAAAAAATAACTGCACATAAACTGCAGATTAAAACCGAGTAAGCAAGTCAAATGGCATTTCCAAGTCAGCAACTTTTATTTGCCATAATTCTGATGAAGGCAGCATTACACTCAATTAGAACACATTGTAAAATTGACAGTATATTTTTAACACCTTTTATAGCAATTACACTCAAATAGCAACATGGTAATTTGCTGCTGCTGTTTGTTGCTATTTTGAGTAACACTTTCTCGTTCTCTAAACTCATTAACAAGCTTTTCCCTTCTATTGGTAAATATCTAAAGACCATTTTGATTCTGAGCACAATATCAAAATTATTTGAGCAATTTGTCTATATTCAACTTGATGACTATCTCAGAGCCATCAAACACCTTTTTGACTATCAGTCAGGTTATTCGTCTGTCCTACTAAACTTTTGCTTGAAGAGAGTCAGCGGTGCTGGATTACTGATCTCAAGGTCAGTAGTTCAAGCCCCACTATCAACAGGTTGTCACTGCTGTCCCCCCCCCTATGTGCAGCTAACTAGGTTGTCAAAGGCGGGCCATGTCTCTCACTGTCTGTGGTTTAAGGCATGTTAAAGAATCATTGTTGACTTCAATAATCTATACCACCCATATTACCCACCGACTCCCTCTCATATATGTTGTAAAAAATTCTAAATTACAGTAAGATCACTCTCTAATGCCATTCAAACAGCCCGACTTCCCAATAGTATAAAACCAAGACCCTCACATGTAAATTCTTCATGATTCCAGTCCAATACACAGTTCAGAACACTGACCACTCACTTGGATTCAAGAAAAGTGGGCCGTACGTGATTTCACGAGGTAACTTAGCAGAATTTATTACACCTTTGTCACTCCTCTTCTTGGATTCTTACCGCTGGATCAGGGATGACAAGTTCATTGGCTTTCTCCTCAAGCTCAACTCCTCCTGCTTCCTACAATCTCTTAAAGCTTCGACTCATAATTTGAATTTTGGTCTAAACCTTTTCTTCCAAATAGCTAAGATGGTAAATTTTCATAAACTAATGAAAGGATTTCTGCAAAAAATAAGTTTTTTCACTTTGCAAAGCCACAGTTCAGAACAATCAAAACAGGTCACCATTTTTAAATTAAAATTAAAACTGGTAGCATTCATTCATCCATGGGGTGACCTAAAAGGAAATAAAATAAAAATCTTCATTGTTTACTATTCTTAAGACTGTTATTTTAAAATATTACTGTGGGAAAAAAAAGTATGATGAAAGCTTTTGGCAAATTGTGAATTTACTTATTCAGTGAAATGAAACCTAAAATATAGATTCTACCATACAGAGAAAAATAACTGTTTATTTTTAATTAAATATTTCGGGGTTTTTTTTTAACATAAGATACCCTTTTAAAAGTATCCACTAATTCATAAAAGTGTACACAAATTCCTACAAAACAAGAAAACAAAAACAAAACAAAACAAACAACAATTGACCATGAAACGTAAAATTTAGCATTACACAATTTTCAGCAGGTAGGTCAGTCACAATAACCCACGATCATGCTGCACTTTTGGTCAGATTTCAAAATGATACTCACAGATGTCATTCCCTTAAAAACAAACCAGTGTTTTTTTTTTAAGACATTCATCACTTTCATATCCTTTTAAACTCAGTATTACTTAACTGTGTAAGGCATTTTGCACTGACACAAACGTGAACATTCCACTTATTGCAACTGAAAATGAAACATCACAAAAATAACAATACTGAAATATGTGCAGAAGGCTAGAGTACAGGTTTCAAATCATTGAGAATATGATGTCTTGTTTGTTGTGAGCTCCCAGACTCTGATGTTTGTTTTTCATTGTGTTAATGAATGGAAATATTATATAAACTATTATTCTGGTTGAAATATTTCACACCATAAGTGTTTTACTCACATGATGCAATCACAGGTAAAGGTACTCTGTCTGTCTGTCTGTCTGTCTGTCTTCCTTTCAGCTTTTTCCCTTTGACTCGGGAGTCGCCACAGCGAATCATCTGATTCGCACGTTTGATTTGGCAGAGGTTTTTACGTCGGATGCCCTTCCTGTCACAACCCTTTTTAGCAAGGGACAGAAACACGCTGACGACTT
The DNA here is from genome assembly GCA_024760905.1 of Plotosus lineatus. Lineage (NCBI taxonomy): Eukaryota > Metazoa > Chordata > Actinopteri > Siluriformes > Plotosidae > Plotosus > Plotosus lineatus. The sequence goes on from CM045736.1 coordinate 54,438,799, forward strand.
TGCAGCTACTCTTTACGAAAGTCAACAATGGTTCTTTAACATGCCTCTCACCATAGACAGTGAAAGACATGGCCCGCCTTTGATAACCCAGTTCGCTGCACTGGGGGGACAGTGACAACCTTGTGGAGAGTGGGACTCGAACCCCCAACCTTCAATCGGCGATCCAGCGCCCTATACCACTAGACCACCACTGCCCCAGGTAAAGGTACTCTAATAATAGTAATAATACTCTCAATGTTATATCCCCAGTGCGGCTAACTGGGTTATCAAAGGCGGGCCATGTCTCTCACTGTCTATGGTGAGAGGCATGGAAAAGAACCATTGCTGACTTTCGTAAAGAGGAGCTGCAAAGCCGTCAGCGTGTTTCTGTCCCTTGCTAAAAGGGTTGTGACAGGAAGGGCATCCAACGTAAAAACCTCTGCCAAATCAAAATGTGCGACTCAGATGATTCGCTGTGGCGACTCCCGAGTAAAAGGGAAAAAGCCGAAAGGAAGACAGACAGACTCTCAAAGTTATATATTGTTTTTGTAGTTTGATCTCATCACCCTGCAGAAAGTTCCTTCATAAATAGGATGAAGTTTGTTGTTATTAAAAAAAAACTTTTATTAAACCTCAGTGTAAATTACGCCTTGGTATTAAAAAAAAAAGAACGAAATCAACAGCTGTTTTGTGAACCTCAGTAAAAATCTGTGTAGAACAGTGGCAGGCCATGCATTTCGTACCTGGATCTTCAGTGGGACTTAGTGGACTTAATCCACCATGGTCACGTTGTAATTATACAAACCATCAATAATCTACAAAAATACGATATAACAAGGCACGGCCTTGCAGAGAGAGGCATTTTGGGCATTTCTGCTACTAACTCTGATATTATATAACTCCCACTATAGTTTCCTGGTGGAAGCTGCGGGTAAATTTGGCATTTGACCAAATGCACCAAGTGTAAACCTTACCTCCTCAATCTCTTCTTAGGATGTCTAACTCTTATGGAAAAGTCTGCCTTGAAAATGGATTTTTAAGAATGTCCGACAACAAGTTAATTTCTCCTCCTCCGTCAACCATTGTGAATGTAAAAATTGGACCTATAATGTATCGTATAAATATGCACACGCATCTGATTCCGTTACTATTTTTACAGACTCTCAGGGCCGTACTCAGAATTCCTAAGTGAATTTGCAGTTTTCATTTCCAACCTGGTTGTTTCTTTATATGAAACTTTAATTATTGGTGATTTCAATATTTATTTCAACAACCCAAAGGATCCTTTAGGAACAGCATTTGTATGCTAGATTCACTCGGGGGGTAAATCAGAATTGAATATGATCCAGTCATAAAGCTGCTAACACTTTCGATTTAATACTAACTTTTGAATTAAATATTGAAAACATCGTCTCATTTCCACAGTCAGAAACCATTTCAGATCGTTATATGATCTCGCTTACGCCTCTTAGTACTAATATATACACCTCACCACTTTATCGCATTCAGCGACTTTTACATCAACAACTGCACAGAGTTTCATTAATGATCATCATCAGACCCCACATCACCATCAGACCCCACAGAACTTGATCAAGCTACCGAGAGCTTTAAAACCACTCAGAGAGAAAAAAATTAGACCCCTGGTATAATTATATGAAGGGAAACGAGTGTCAGACAGAGTGATGAGTCTCAAGGTAGAAAATGAAGGTGTGATGGTCAATGTTGTTAGTGCTTATGCCCCACAGGCAGGATGTGAGCAAGAAGAGAAGGAGAGATTCTGGAGTGAGTTAGATGAAGTGATGCAGAGTACCCCCAGAGGTGAAAGAGTGGTCATTGGTGCAGACTTCAATGGACATGTTGGTGCAGGAAACAGAGGGGACGAGGAAGTGATGGGCAGGTTTGGTATCCAGGACAGGAACACAGAAGGACAGATGTTGATCGATTTTGCAAAAAGGATGGAAATGGCTTGGTGAATACTTCCAGAAGAAACAGGAGCATAGTGTGACTTATGAAAGTGGAGGTAGGAGCACACAGGTAGACTACATCTTGTGTAGACAATGCAGTTTGAAAGAAGTCAGTGACTGCAAAGTATTAGTGGGTGAGAGTGTTCCCAAACAGCATAGGATGGTGGTGTGCAGGATGATGCTGATGGTGAGGAAGGTGAAGAAGGCAAAGGCAGAGCAGAAGACAAAGTGGTGGAAGCTGAAGAAGGAAGTGTTGTGTTGTCTTCAAGGAGGAGTGGCTTTGGGTGGTCAGGACGTGCTTCCAGATGACTGGACAACTACTAGGAGTCCAGGGAGACACAGCATTAGGCGAAAGTAGCGGTGTCAAAGGCCAAACAGAGGGCGTATGATAACTTGTATGCTAGGTTGGACAGTAAGGAGAGAGAAAATGATTTATACAGGTGGGCACAGCAGAGAGAGAGAGATGGGAAGGACATGTAGCAAGAAGGAGCGATAAAGGACAGAGAGGGAAATGTATTGACTGATTACAGATGTGTGCTGGGAAGATGGAAAGAGTACTTTGAAGAGCTGATGAACTAGGAAAATGAGAGAGAAAAAAGTGTAGAAGAGGTGACCATTGAGGAGCAGGAAGTAGCAAAGATTAGTAAGGGTGAAATGAGGAGGGCACTGAAGAGGATGAAGAGTGGAAAGGCAGTTGGTCCTGATGACATACCGCTGGAGGTATGGAAGTGTCTAGGGGAGGTAGCAGTAGATTTACTGACAAGAACATCCAACAAGGTCTTAGAAAGTGAGCAGATGCCGGAGGAATGGAGGAGATGTGTGATGGTGCCCATTTTTAAGAACAATGGAGATGTGCAGAGTTGTAGCAACTACAGAGGGATAAAGTTAATGAGCCATACGATGAAGTTATGGGACAGAATAGTGGAAGCTAGACTAAGGGCAGAGGTCAGCATTTGTGAAAAAGTTTGGTTTCATGCCAGGAAAGAGCACCACAGATGCAGTGTTTGCTTTGAGGATGTTAATAGAGAAGTACAGAGAAGGTAAGAAGGAACTGCATCGTGCCTTTGTGGATCTGGAGAAAGCATATTACAGGGTGCCAAGAGAAGAACTGTGTATTGCATGAGGAAGTCTGCAGTGGCAGAGAAGTATGTTAGCGTGATGCAGGACATGTCTGAGAGATGTAAGATAGTGGTGAGGTGTGCTGTCGGCATGACCAAATTCAAGGTGGAGGTGGGACTGCATCAAGGATCAGCTCTGAGACCCTTCTTGTTTGTGACAGTGATGGACAGGATGACAGACGAGGTTAGACAAGAATCTCCATGGACTATGATGTTTGCAGATGACATTGTGATCTGTCGTGAGAGCAGAGAACAACTGGAGGAAAATCTAGAGAGGTGGAGGTATGCTCTGGAAAGTAAAGGAATGAAGGTTAGCCTCAGTAAGTCAGAATACATATGTGTGAATAAGAAGGACCCAAGAGGAACGGTGAGGTTACAGGGAACAGAAATAAGGAAGGTGGAGGATTTTAAGTACTTCGTATCAACAATCCAGAGCAATGGAGAGTATGGAAAAGAGGTGAAGAAGCGTGTGCAGGCAGGTTGGAATGGCTGGAGAAAAGTGTGCGGTGTGATGTGTGATAGGAAAGTATCACCAAGACAACCGGAACCAGCCCCCCCCCCCCCTGAATAACGAGGGGCTACTGTATACATATACATTATATACATACATATACATTATACACACATCACACATTTTTATATATATATATATATATATATATATATATATATATATATATATATATATATATACATTATACAGACGCTCCCCAACTTATGGTCATCTGTTTTACGTTTTTTTTTTTTTTTAAAGGGTCAAAATTTGAGTTTCGACGTACCTACATCGACTAGTACGCTGACGCAATGACACTGCGTCCATTGTTTACAAATGACAGACTGAATATGCCCCTCCTTCTTTCCAGTATAGTTTTATATATTATATATATATAGCGTTTTACTCTTGTGTTAAGACGTCGTCTCTGTGATCTTTGTGTTTACACTGTTTTGCGGACTTTTGTAACCCTAAGCAAATATGGTTGGTCAGAAGCGTAAGCCTACTCGCATGGGTGCAAGTCTCATACACAGAGATGAATTAACTATATGCTCGGATCGGCGCAATCTACCATGCATACTCAGTTTAGCAAAGAGAGTTGTGAAATGAAAAAACACTCTCTGCTATGCTGGTGATTCCATCAGTGCAGGCTGAGTACTAAACGAGTTCAATTGACCCTTGCTTACTTGAAAGACCGGAAGTCCGTATAACCCGCCTTCAAGCACAGCAAGTGCACTACTTTCGGTATTGAGCGCCTCATATATTGTAAGCGTTGATTGGCTCTTTTAAGCTTCATGTAAAGTGAGTCGACTCAGCTTCATGTAATGTAAATCAGCTCAGCTTCATGTAAAGTGATCATCCGTCGACCATCGGAACCATTTACAAGCAGAAAGATCACATCATAGAGAATTTTAAAAGTTATATTTGATACTGTATTTGATATTTGATTCGTGAATTTGATTAAAATGTATCAATTTGAAATTATTTTGCTTGAATTTAATTTATTTGAAATTAATGTTGATATTATTTGATTTTTTTTTTTTTACAATGTTATGTTTGTAATAATTGATTTAGGGGTGTTTTATGAGACACGGTAATGTTATTTATGGATGTATAGTGCAGTATGAGTGTCATACGTCACATGTCATACGTCACTGTAACAACTTACGTTCACATTCAACTTACTGTAATTGTATATGTAATAATGAATAAATATGAATAAATAATGTATTCAACTTACTGTTACTTGACTTGGCTGTCCGGAACCAATTAAAAATGTAAGTCAGGGAGCGTCTGTATACATATATATATATATATATAACAGTTGGCCCTCAAATTACGAAGATTACGAAAAACATTCTCCTGAGTTTCCATCCCCGAGATATGAAACAACCCCCTCTTACGAAAAGAAATTCAAACCCAATCAGAATTTCACACGACCTGCGAGCTGCTCTCTCATTGGCTGTCTCTCAACATCCCGCCCCGCCGCCTCCCAGATAGAGACAGAAGGAAGCTTCACGCTATGGTTTTAGTTTTTTTTAAGTTGTTTTAATTAAGTAAATGTTTAATAATTGTGGTGCATTTGAGCTCATCTGGCATCCCTCAAGGAATCAAATTAAAGTGGAGTTTGTCAAGCAGGGAATGCGCTTTGAATTCACGTGCGCGAGAGATAGAGAGAAGGAATAACGCTTTAGTTTTCAGTTTTTTCAGTTGTTTTAATTCAGTAAATGTTTAATAAATGTGGGCGCATTTGAGCTCATCTGGAATTCCGATCCCTCAAGGAATCAAATTAAAGTTGAGTCTGTCAAGCAGGGAATGCGCTTTGAACGCACGTCCTCTGGGCGTGGCCCGCAGCGCGCGTGCATGCAAGAGACAGAGAGACAGAGAGAGAGAGAGAGAAGGAATAATGCGTTAGTTTTTAGTTTCGTTTTTTAAGTTGTTTTAATTCAGTAAATGGTCAAACAGGGAATGTGCTTTGAATTCCACGTCTTGTGGGCGTGGCCCGCAGCGCTAGAATAAACATGTGCATTGTAATGCATCTGTGTGTGTGTGTGTGTGTGTGTGTGTGTGTGTGTGTGTGTGTGTGAGTTAATAAAAAATGTTTAATAATGGATTAATTAATAATTATGTTAATAAAATGGTTTAATATGTTAATAAAATGTTTAAATGGTTTAATAAAAAAATTTATTTTACTTTTAACACATGTCTCATACAAAATTGGTGTACTTTTATAATTTTTAAAGGGTTTATGGGGTTTATCCAGTCCAAAGACTGAAGCCTTAGAACAAATAGGCGTTTAACATGCAAGATGCCACCCCTACTTCCGAAATCTCCGCTATACGAAAGGGTTCTGGAATGGGTTAATTTCGTAAATTGGGGGCCGACTGTGTGTGTGTGTGTGTGTGTATATATATATATATATATATATATATATATATATATATATATATATATATATATACACACACACACACACACACACACACACACACACACACACAGTCTATATTAGGAGTAATAGGAAATGTTTAAATTCCTTTATACTTTGTAAGCCCCCATTTTCACTGTTTACTGTGTAAAGCTGCTTTGCGACAATGTCAATTGTAAACAGCGCTATACAAATATTGAATTGAATTAAATGGAATGTGCACATCCCTACAGACTATTCAGATAGTTTTGCTCTGATCAACCAATCAGATGATGGACAATGCTGGCCCTGTGAGGTGAATCTGAAATTTGATTGGTTAACAAAACAGCCACATTGCTAATACAGTTTAAGTGACATCGACCAGCACTGGGGGCAGTGGTGGTCTAGTGGTATAAAGGGCTGGATCGCTAATCCAAAGGTTGGGGGTTTGAACTGGGTTATCAAAGGCTGGCCATGTATTTCACTGTCTATGGTGTGAGACATGTAAAAGAACCATTGCTGACTTTCGTAAAGAGTTGGCGTGTTTCCACCCAGCGATGGCCTGGTGACCTGTCCAGGGTGTACTCTGCCCTCGCCTGGAGTTGACTGGGATGGGCACCAGCCTCCCCGCGACCCTAACTAGGATGAAGTGGTTACAGAAATGAACTGAACGACCAGCACTGCTGATTCAGTACATTCTGAAGGCTGTAGGCAGATTAGATTGAAATGGCAGCATATTGAAGATAAAATCTGATTGGACACCCCCACCCCCACCCCCCAGAGCTTAGATCCACATACATGTACTGGAAGCAGATCAGCCAAAGATACACTATGAAATGAAGAGAATAGACTTGGGATAAATTAATACAATTCAACGCAAAAATACTAGAATTTAAAATGTAAATGTAGGTCAGTGTTTCTGATAGTGTTTAGGCCAGCAGAGAAGGCTTTGTTGGCCTTGACAGCCCACCACTGATATATAATGTGTAACATTTGCTTCAACAATGAGCAATAAAACTTTTGCATCTATATGAACAGTGAGGAGTGATTCAGAAAAAAAAAATTCCACTGCAGGTTGTATGTATAATTGTGCACCTGACAAATAATATTCTTGATCTTGATGTACAGTGAGTAGAAGAATAGAGTAACCCACATTAAAAATCCCCTTTTTGAGGTTTTTCAGCCTGAAATGAAGACATTTTTTTCGGCTATGATAGAGCTGCTATTTACTCACTGTAACTTGGAACAGTCAAGTGAAAAATATAATACTAGAATCATTAATATGTATAAAGGATTACATTTTTGAAAGAGGTCATTCATTTCTGAACCCACTGTATTATTTGTGTTTCTGTGCTAACATGTTGCACAAAATTTTGTTTACTAGTATTTTAGTTTAGTATTGCATGATCATGATAGTATTTCTAAACTATGAAGTATGATGTGATTTTGATGGAAGCCAAAACATTTCTTAGGGTTTCTACAAAATGGCGTATGTACAAAAGTAAACATCCTAAAAAAAAACCACTTCCTGTTCGCAACTAAGATGTCAAAAATCTTCGTTTATCCTTAGTTTCCTATTGACTGGACATTAATGTCATTCAAGTCAATAAAGAGTGGCTGCAATATTCTCTACAACCAAGCTGGAGGAAAACTGATGCAACCCTTCAACCCCCTTTAAAACAAAGGATGGACATACAGTATGGACAAAATAAGTATGGACAATTGGAGTAGCTTTGAGGAGAAAGGATGAAAATCTGGATCAACAGTAAATACATCAATTAGAGAAAAGTCCGCTTGGAAGTTTGTCTGGATTTGCTTGTCTCAAAAATCTCAAAATGTGGACAACGGAAACTCAAATGTTGCCCATGAATTAGAAGCGTACACTATCTGAACCGCAGATTGCAATGTGAAACATATCTGCGTTTTCACATCGAGAGTCTGACGGTCTGGAGTCAAAATTTTCTTTGTCAGTTCTGTTTCAATTCTGCTTTGTATTCTGTCTCTGAGCTTTTACCAAATCAGATGAGAAGAGGGAGTTACAGAGGGCACGACACAACACCCTGTGTGAGAAACAGACACACACACACACACACACACACACACACACACACACACACACACACACACACACACACAGTGTGTGAGCGAGAGAGAGAGAGAGAGAGAGAGAGAGAGAGAGAGAGAGAGAGAGAGAGATCACTGCAAATATAAATAAACAGTTCAGTACAGTTTAGCAGGTATTCTCTGTCTGTTATATGTATAATGCTGTAAAAAAGTATTTTCCCCTTTCTATTTTTTCTATTTTAGTTTATTCACAACACTTAATTGTTTAGATCAAAGAACAAACTACAAAAAACCCCACAAAATACAACATAAATGAAGAAAATACATATTTTTCAAATGATTGTATGATTTATTGAAAGACAAAAACTCAAGTGAAAAAGTAATTAACCTCGAAGCCCAATGAATTAATTTAGTATTATAAACAGCTAAATTAGAGAGCACATAGAAGATTAATTTGAGAAGTCACAGAATCCAGAAAAACAGCTCAGGAGCTGCAGGACTCCCTCAGCTCAGTTAATGTGTGGGTTCGTGATACTAAACCAGCACTAACATTTTCTGTTTGGACTTAACAAGAACTCTGAGAGTATTCGGTGATATCTGGCACCAATCACATCCTTTAATTCCTTTCAGTTACAAGGTGTAGTCTGAAAGATTTATTCCCGTTTGTCAAACACATTCAACTAATATTAAATTTGGCCAACTTTCCACAAGTCATTCCTGAACAGTTTTTGCAGTACAGCAGTACGCATTATCCTTTTAAAAGAGGCTACTGCCATAGGGGAACACCACTGCCATAAAACGGTAATTCTATGAACAAGGTTTCCCAGCAGAACATTGCCCAGATAATCACACTGCATCTGATGGCTTGCCTTCTTCCCACACCCCATTCTATTGCTATATCATCCCCACAAAAACATTTATGTGATAGAAAATATGATCAATCAGGCCAGTCCACATTGTTTCATTGCTCCATGGTTATGTATAGGTGGTCATCACAAGCACTTTTAGTTGTGGAAGCAGGAAGCAAACTTGCGCTCTGATTGCTAGAAAGCTACACAGCCTCGTACACTAAAATGCAAAGAACTGTGTTTTCTGTCACTGTTCTATCATGGCCAGCAAGAACGTTTTCAGCTATTTGTGCTCTTCTATGAGAGTAGACCTCATGGCCTTCCCTTTCAAATTGCTTCAATCAGCCCTAGATGCCCATGATTCTTTTCCTGTTTCACCATTTCATTTGTAGTTCCTTGTACCGTTTTTGGTAGATACTAACCACCATATGCAGTGATCACCCCACAAGTCCTGTGGGTTTGAAGATTCTCTGATCTAGTTGTCAAGCCATGATAATTTGGCTTTAATGCTTATGCATTCTTCCTGCGTCTAGTTCATCAATCTTGAGAACTAACAGTTCCTATGCTGTCTAATATGCCCCACCCAATGACATTTCCACTGTAACGATACAATCTCTGTAGTTCACTTTGCCTTTTGGTTTCAAAGTTATCACGGATGGGTAGGGTGTAGATTGGTTGGTTGGTTGGTTTTGTCCTTCAATAAATCACAAGATTGGGCAGTGGTGGCCCAAGGTTGGGGATTCAAGCCCCACTGTCAACGGTTGTCACTAATGCCCCCCTGTGCAGCAAACTGGGTTATTAAAGGCTGGCCATATCTCTCACTGTCTATGGTGAGAGGCATGTAACAGAATCATTGTTGACTTTCGTCAAGAGTAGGTTGCATAGCCATCAATGAATTTCTTCCCTGTGATGGTCCAGTGAGTTGTCCAGGTTGTACTCTGCCCTTGTTCAGAGTCGGCCGAGATGGCTGCCAGCTTCCTCTGTGACCCCAATTAGGGCTTACGTCGTTAATTCAGAAAATTAATGAATGTGTTCAAGTTCTTCTTTTATTTTTATGAAGAAAAAAGCATATCTATCCCACGACAGGATGGGCTGCAACCAGATGTGTACTAAAAAAGTATTCAAAGCGCACTTGCTCACTTGAAAGATCAGAAGTCCGTATAAGCCACGCTTCGACTCACAAGCTCCGTGTATCACTTGCTACAAGCGTTTACTTTCGGTGGAGCGCGTCACAAATCTTATCCACTGTCTCTTACTTCAGCTGTGATTTCTGTTCCTGGACTACAAACCCCGGCGGCAGAAAAATCTCTCTCAGCAGCTCTGAGATGGTGAGAGCACTCCTTGCCATGACCACAAGAATTTGGAAATCCACCAACAGATCAAAAACCCACAGAGAAAACCACCCCGCCCACACCAAATAAATATCCGCCCACACCCGTGACTGTTAATTTTCATCTATGTAATTTTCAAGCCTAAAAGAGCATTTTTGAAAGGGTACCCACTGAGTATCTGTGTGTGTGTCTGTGTGTGTGAGAGAGAGCGAGAGACAGAGAGAGAGAAAGTGTGTGCGTGCGTGTGTGTGTGAGAGAGAGAGAGAGAGAGAGAGAGAGAGAGAGAGAGAGATACCCTTAGAATTTCCAATCCCTCAAGGAATCAAGTTAAAGTTGAGTTTGGACCTTCGATCTGTCAAGCAGGGAATGCGCTTTGAATTCCCCGTCTTAAAATGCTCTGGCGTCCTGCATGTGGGCGAAGCCCGCATTCAGTGGAGCGCGCCATGTGTATTCTGTATGTGTATTCTGTATGTGTATTCAGTGTGTGTGTGTGTGTGTGTGTGTGTGTGTGTGTGTGTATTAATAAAAAATGTTTAATAATGGTTTAATGAATAAATATGTTAATAAAATATTTAAATGGTTTAGTAAATAATTTTCTTTTACTTTTAACACATATTTCATACAAAATTGATGTACTTTTATCATTTTTCAAAGGGTTTATGGGGTAGTCTTGGAAGCCTGGGAACGAATCAGGCGTTTTACATGTAAAATGTGCTCCCTACTTACGAAACTCCCACATTACGAAAAAGGCTCTGGAACAGATTAATTTAAGTACGGGCCAACTGTATAATATAATACATGATTATAATGAAGTAAACTTCATTTCATTTTTTAAATTTTTCCATATTTTTTTGAAAACCGACATAATCAAGAATGACTTAACTTGAATGACTTAAGTCATTTGTATCTCAGAAACAAGTGCTGCAAATTAACATACATTGAGCAATTCAGAAGGGGGGGGGGGACTTTTTCACAACAGTGCATATATTTATATATATATATGTGTGAAAATACCTGGGCAGCAGTGCTAGGACAGTAGTGAGTCCACACACACAGTAATACAGTGAATCTGACATCAGTCTGTTCTCAATGCCAAATGGGTTTGTAGGAGGGTTACACGTCACACATGTGGTACTGAACACTAGGACAAATGCATAGTAGAAGATGCCACTGCCTAGTAACACTGCGGCATGAAGCCATGTCTGCAGATGAAACAACAAATCAGTGTGAATAGTAGGCAAAGGTAATAGATAAATAAATTAAATTAAATATAGCTATAACTAATAGATATAAAAAAAAATTCTCACACATGTGTAGCTTTTCGGAACCTATCCTCTCCTCTATTAGTCAACAATGCTATAAGGTTTATAGTTTGTCCACACTCACCATACTCGGATGAAAATTAATGGAAACAACAGCAGGGACAAAATGCATAATGGCTTTTTGTACAATAGCACGTTCACTACCGTGATAATTATCTTGATGTCAAAATTCACAAATTACAGCTTCATAGTAGTGCTGGTGAGAATACACTAAAGACATGATATAAAGATGATAGATGAACCTTTATTTTGTCTTCAGGCTGGCTTGAGTGTTTATATTATCTATCAAAATATCACTGTATATATTTTGTATTTTCAAAGTATTCTATTTTTGGCACAATTTGGAACTGTTCCTACAAATCAGTACAGACGCTCCCCGATTCATGTTCATCCGCTTTACGTTTTTTCGATTTTATGTTTTTGTTTTTTTTCCAAAAAAAATTTTTTTTTTAAAAGTCAAATTTTGAGTTTAGACGTACCTACGTAGAACGCTGACGTAATGGTAATGACGCAATGACGCTGCGTCTATTGTTTACAAAAGACAGACTGAGTGCCATATATATATATATATATATATATATATATATATATATATATATATATATATATATATATATATATATATATCAGTTATATAGCGTGTTACCCTTGTGTTAAGACATCGTCTCCGTGATCAGTGTTTACACTGTTTTGTGGACTTTTGTAACCCTAAGCAAATATGGTTGGTCAGAAGCATAAGCCTACTCGCATGGGTGCAAGTCTTATACACAGAGATGAATTAACTAAATGCTCGGATCGGCGCAATCTACCATGCATGCTCAGTTTAGGCAAAGAGAGTTGTAATATGAATGAAAATCCGAATCCAGGAAAGAGCTCTCCGCTCTGCTGGCTCCACATCAGTGCAGGCTATGTTTTAAACGAGTTCAACGGCACCCTTGCGCACTTGAAAGACCTGAAGTCCATATAACCCACAGCAAGTACATTACTTTCGCAAGTACACTCTTTTGGTATTGAGCGCTTCACATATTGTGAGCTTGATTGGCTGTTTTAAGCTTAATGTAAAGTGATTCGGTATAAATAAGTGACTTATTTGAAATTAATGTTGATATTATTTGATATATTTGATATTATTTTACAATGTTATGTTTATCACAATTGATTTAGGGGTGTTTTATGAGATACAGTAATAGTATTTATGGATTTATAGTACAGTATGAGCGTCATACGTCACTTCATCATACGTCACTTCGTCATACATCATACATCACTGTAACAACTTACGTTCACTTTCAACTTATGTTCGACCGTCCGGAACCAATTAAAAACCTAAGTCGGGGAGCGTCTGTAATTAGTCTATCAGAGTATTCCCTTGCATCCCTTCATGGCCGCCGTTTAAACCATTTTGTAAAATTTACTTCTATCATGATAATGCCCATGTCACAAAGCAAAAGATGTCTCAAATTTGTTTCATAAACATGACAATGAGTTCATATTTTTCAATGACCTTCTTTGTTAAAGGCTTTGAATCAAACAGAACATCTTTCGGATGTGCTAGAATGAGAATATCCCAGCATGGAAGCACCTAAAAAACTGCAGACATCGGATGATGCAGTCAAGTTTAATGTTGGACCAGAATCTTCAATGTTTTCCTAATTTTGACATCTGTGCTACGGATAACTGAGGTTGTTTTAATAACAACAATAACAGTATCGTGTCCCTAATAACATGGTTTGGCTAGTGTAAAATTGGCATTTAAAATAATGAAATCCATCAAAGAACCACTTGAATGGGGTTTACAATGCTTTTGACTGGCTCACCAGTGTATGGCTCTCTATGACCTGGTGCAGAAGGATGATGAGAAGAGCTGAACCATTGATGGGAGAACCAAAAGAGAACAGATCAATATCTGAACCTGCATATGTCTGATAAAAACACAACACAAACAAATGAGAACAATATTTTATGGTAAATTACACATGGATGTGGTGAAGGAGGACATGAAGGTCGTTGGTGTAAGAGAAGAAGATGCAAAGGATAGGGTGAGATGGAGGCAGATGATTCGCTGTGGCGACCCCTGAAGGGAAAAGCCGAAAGGAAAAGAAGAAGATTTTATGGTAAATTAGCAACAAATTGATGAGGAAACCAATAGACAGTAAAAACTTTTTTCATGCTGCATTTTGTTGAAATTTTCACGTACATAGTCTCAGTGTTACATTTAGGGGGCAGTGGTAGTCTAGTGGTATAGGGCGCTGGATCGCTAATCCTAAGGTTGGTGGTTTGAGTCCCACTCTCCACAGGGTTGTCACTGTCCTCCCCAGTGCAGCTAACTGGGTTGTCAAAGGCGGGCCATGTCTCTCACTGTCTATGGTGGGAGGCATGTAAGAGAACCATTGCTGACTTTTGTAAAGAGGAGCTGCAAAGCCGTCAGCGTGTTTCTGTCTCTTGCTAAAGGGTTGTGTCAGGGAGGGCATCCAACGTAAAAACCTATGCCAAATCAAATGTGCGAATCATTCGCAGTGGCGATCCCTGATAAAGGGAAAAAGCCGAAAGGAAATCTCATCTCAGTGTCAGTGCTACATTTAACTACCTTGTTGAATTTGGTTGTGGCTGCGGTTTAAGTATGCAAATCAAGCCAACACGAGTGGGACCCTTCATTACAATGCAGATCACTGAATGGTTAAACATAGTTGTACAAAATCAGTGAACTTTCTAATTATTCATTCATTCATTTTGTGAACTGTTTATCCTAATTAGTGTCACAGGGAGACTAGCACCCATCAAGGCCGACTCTAGGTGAGGACAGAGTACACCCTGGACAGCTTGCCAGGCCATAGCAGGGTAGAACCACGCTAACGGCTATGCAGTCGACTCTTGATGAAAGTGAGAAATGGTTCTTTTACATGCTTCTCAAAGTGAGAGACACTGGGGGACAGCAGTGACAACCCGTTGATAGTGGGGCCTGAACCCCATAACCTTGTGATCAGTAACCCAGCACCCTAAAACCAGGCCACCACTGCCCCTTTCTAATTTCTGTTTTATATTAATATTTAGCTTTATTTAGTGATTTATGAGGAAGCATTATGATGTGCTTATGTGTCCTAATGCACAGCACATCACTTGAGGCTCAGCCACAAAATATTAGTTTACTGTATGGTATAACCCTTTGACATTTTAAAAGGATCTATTATTTTGTACTCTTTAAAAAATACTGCAACAAAGTCCCGATTAAGAACAATTTGGGGATTTTTTTGTTGTTGTTGATAAAATGGGAAAGAGTAGTTTTTTATTTTAATTATAGAGGGTGTAGAGGTCTTGGGACTGTTCTAACAGAGTACCCTTCAAAAAATCTTTCGCAATTAATTGGTTATTTTTCTTCTGTTGAGATAAAACTTGGCAGATCATTTGATTACATTAATATCAAAATTCAAATTGAAATGCAATTCATTAAACATCAATTACCTTTACCAGCTCACAGAGTCAGAAGGTACAACATGACTGAATGATACCTCAGGCACCTGTGACATATTAACGAGTTGCAAACTGATGCCGGTGTACGACCAATTTCTATAAAACACTGGTTTATCAATATATACGTAACTTATTAGTCACTTATCTAGAACCTATTGAAAACTTAAAGCTAACTCATATCAAACTTATCTCCAACGTTTACTGACATACCGCATTTTCTGGTCCTTAAGACGCACCGGATTATAAGGCACAACATCAACGAATGATGCCGGAACGCTCCCTGTCCATACATAAGGTGCATAAGACACATTGAGCAAAAACAAAAGTCAGATAAGTCAAACTTGACTCAACTCTCACAATAACTCTCATCAGATATAACAATATCTCACTTTTTCAGTTCATTCCTCTTCCACAAATCCATCAAATTTTTCATTTTCAGTGTCAGAGTTTAACAGTTGTGTGAGTTCGACATCAAGCTCAAATCCCTCTTATTTTTTATTATTATATTATATTATTATATTTTATTGTCTATTATTCCCTCACGCTGGAGTCAACTCAATAGAGACAGAGATTAGAAGTCTTCCTAGGTCCTTACTGCTCTCAGCCACTCCCCCTTAAAGAGACGGCACATTAGTATTGTGTTGATTACAGAACGGAGGTCATTACTCTTAAGGAGCTCTATCAGTGTAACTTTAAACACAAGAAGGTTGATCCCAGGTCTCAGGAGGACACCTGTAGCAGTGCTTTATGCCAGTGATGAACATGAGTCTGATTAAGCCAGCTGAATGTCCTGAGGGTAGAGACAGAGATTAAGTGGAAAAACCACTTGTGCTCATGCGAGTCACCTAACTACGATAGCAGTAATGCCTGTATTTGGACATAAAGCCAGGATTTCCTCTAACTTACGGCCTATTTTACACCAGTATCTAGTGGTTGGAGTTTTTTGGTTAATCCACCGGAATGAAGACAAGCTCTGAATTAGTTTACTTCACTTGGGTTTTGACGGTGTCAGTGAGATGGAGTCAAGTGCCTCATCCACACATAAGGCGCACCGTAAAAAATTTTTTTTTTAAGATTAAAGTCTTTTGAGTGCGCCTTATGGTCTGAAAAATATGGTATGTGGAACTATTTCCACATGTTCCAGACAACCACAAACCACAAACAGAACTTTTACTGAACATCTTTGTAACTTACAGTTAGTGTATTACGGGCATATTGGCAGCATTTAGGTGGCTAGATATATAAAATGGGGTACAAACAAGGAACCAGTCAGTACTCCTCAAGACTCCATAGGAGGAAGATGTCCATGTCCTTGGAGAGGTGGGGATCCGGCCACTAAGATGAAAGTATCTAAAAACTGTCCTCCAACATCAGCATGACCTCATCATTTTTTTCAGCATGACAGGGATATTGATACTGTGATGTTTATTGCAGATCTGATTTGAAACAGCGAGTGGCAGCATTTTGTAGGTCATGTCACATGAATCGTCAGGGATACACTGCTGCAGAAGTTATTCTATCACTGGTCATAAGTTTATAAACATGGGATTTGACAGCTTTGGTCAAAATGTTCTTTTGGCCACTTTACGCAATGGGCTTTTGTCAGGATTGAAATACTTTTGGAAGGAAAAACTCAATGAAGTTTATCAGTTTAATCCCCGAGTCACTAGGAAAGGACATATTGTTATTTACATACAGACATACAGACACTGTAGGAGACATTCAGTGAACTCACACAATATGGAATAAAGAAGCAGACCAGACTCTGGTAAAAAGCATCCAGCATGTTCAGCCAGAAGGTGGAGGGAAGATATGCCTGCAAGTAAAGAGAAGCATATAAGCATATTTCACATGACCCCAAAAAGAAAAAACTGATGAAGAAAAATATTTTATGGTGGAAATGCCTCAAGATAATAATTTAAGGGAAACACAGAGTATACGAAAGGTATTTCCAAAGTAATAGAAACAAGCTCCTTTGTTACTTTAGAAAGAGTCTCCTTAATAAATTCTCAGTGACTTCACCTTTTGTGATTATCAGAAAATAATGAGCTACATATACTTGAATAGGGTGAAAATCAGAGACAGAAAGAACACCAAGCTTAAAAGGTGAGTGTCAAAACAGTCACATCCTTACAGTATTCATGTAATCAGACACATATGTACAACAACAATTCCATTTACAGTATTTTATACAGCATACACTCTTATCCAGAGCAACTTACAATTATCATTATTTTATACACTATGGTGGAGTGAAACATATGTTTTCACAATCAATTCAGAATAGTGTAGAAAAGATGTAACAATACCAGTTACAAACATATGCAAAATATTAAAAATCTGTAAAAAGGTTCTAGGTTCCCACAACTCACTCGAAATAAGGTATGTGGACTTGGTTTTGAGAGCACGCGAGTACGCGATTGCCGACAAAGGGAATAAATCTAAATAATTAAAGTAGTCACAGTTCACAGATTTGGTATGACTGGAAAGGTCAGGACTCAGTAGTTTGGTCGCGGAAACTATCGCCAGGTGGCGAAAGCATATGGCACAGCATATGGTACATTCAACAGATACCCATACCACACACAGGCTGTGGAGAGGGGCATCAAGGTGGTAACTGAGGCATCACAGTCTGTATGTGGCAACAATCGACGAGACGGCTTCATCTGTACAAGACGAGTTGAGTGCAAAAATGCCAGTTTTCGAGACAAAACCAGACTTCAGTATGTGACAGTTATATCAACTCATCTGAATGTGTGTGTTTTTTTGAGACAATATATGCTAACACTGTGCCAAACTGCCTAAAATATATGTTTTTGATAATATAGAAGCAAATTGGATCACTATATTAGAATTAAACATTTTTAGTAAAAATGCCCAAATATGGTCATTTTCATCGCTCTTGGGGGAGCCTAAGATATCAACTTATCAAGATGAACTTTAAAAATCTTTTAGATGACACCTCTCCGCATCGTTTTATTGCTATTCCAAGTAAAAACAATCAAAAATGTAATTTTTCACAATTTTCACTCCACCTTATTATACAATATAGCAATCGAGGATGCTAATTGAGCCTTGCTAAAGGGCCCAACAGTGGAGGGGATTGAACCACTGACCGTCGGATTTAACAATCCATTGCTTTATCCATTAAGCCCCCACTGCCCACACCTGTGTTTTATAATCAGTGGTACAAACAACTGGTTCAAGGAAGACCATAAAAGTACAGCATTGCATCAAGAAACAGTGCTGAGGTGATGTTAGTGGTGATATGATTATCAAAGGTTTTTTTTTTAAAGGTTTCAGAGCATGATTTGCATTTTCATGTTTGGATGGCAGAGCCTGTTATGTGTATGGGATCAAACTGTTGCATAAAATAAATACAGGTGTTCTTGAAGTATTGTATGGAGTCAGAGTCAACTTTTTTTTCCAACATTCAAAGAAAATCCCTGAAAGAGATTATTATTGTCAGTGAGCAAGCATAAAATGAGGGTTAAAACTCAATTGCAGTGTGAGTATCCAGAAAATAAAACAGTATAAAAATGCTGTATTGACCAAAAACATAGAACAACACATCCCCAAACTACGGCCCCACCGCCACATTTGGCCCGGCCCCCTGAACAATACCAGAGACGCATTATGATTACTTTTTTAGTCTGGCTACGCAACCAAGACTAATACACACCTAGAACATGACATTCTATTCCACCCTTCTGCCGTCTGTGCCCATATCTGAGCCCGCCACCCTCAGAAACAAAAATCCTAAACTCTTCCCTGTCAAATAAAATGGAATAATGGTGAAAAAGTTATGGAAGAGAAAATTTGATTCAGACTGCTGGGTATTTAACCTGCAGTGGACAAACCTTTATTTTTTTTTTTTGTTCAATGCAAAGAAAACGTTTGTATCATCTGTCAAGAGGCAGTGGTGGTATTCAAAGAATACTATCTGCGTCGAAATTCTCAATCCCGTCATAAAGACGAGTATGATCGCTTTCAAGGCCAAATGCAAGTAGACAACCTCTCAAAGTTAAAAAGTGGACCGTTAGCTCAGGAGAATATATTTGTACGCCAGGCTTGGCTGAACCAGTCGTCTGTTCAAGCAGCTTCGGGTTGCTCAACTGATAGCGAGCAGTATTGTTTTTTGTTGTTGTTGTTTTGTTTGGTTATGCGTGGCTTACTGGAAAACAATAAATGTTTACGTTTAGGCAGCCCTGCAATCGTCACACTTTTTCTGTTACAAACTGACCTTGGACCCCCATCAAAGAAGGGAAAAGTTATGTGGCCCTCACAGGAAAAAGTTTGGGGACCCCTGGCATAGAGCATCGAAGTAAATCATACATGGTGAATATCAGAGTATTTCCACACCTGAGAATTTTGTCCAGCTTTGTAGAGCTGTGGCAGTGACACAAGTATGTCAGCAGACACATCTTTATCCAGCATTCCATACAGCAATGGTGGAACTGATGTAAACAGCAGGTTAAAGAAGATGAGCACCCAAGAGTTGCTCATGGTGCTTCCTGAGAAACCACAGAAGAACTGGAACCAGAACAACAAATTCACATACATCTAGGAAAAGAAAAAAAAAAACCAGAATTTAATTAACGTATGTTTAATATTTAAAAAGTGGTGCATTCTAGTCTGCTAGAATAAATTTGTATTAATTTTCTATGTGTACATACACTGATCAGCCATAGTATTAACACCACATTACTGGTATACAGCACACATATGTGAGCCACTCCACCAAAAGTACGCTCTTGTGTCCAAAAATGAGATTTTTACACAATCAGATAGAGGAGACCCAAAGCTGCAAAATGCAGCAAAAACTTTTTCAATACCTTGAAAACTGAGCAAGCTAT
The DNA here is from genome assembly GCA_024760905.1 of Plotosus lineatus. Lineage (NCBI taxonomy): Eukaryota > Metazoa > Chordata > Actinopteri > Siluriformes > Plotosidae > Plotosus > Plotosus lineatus. The sequence goes on from CM045736.1 coordinate 54,458,652, forward strand.
GCCATTTATTGTGTCAGCATTCAAGTAAAAATTTCAAAAGATGTTTTAGAGAAAAATGAGCACAGAGATTGCACTTCTTCCAAGATCATTAGTCCTGAGCAACCAAACATTTCTTTGCACCTCAGACATATAAACTTTTAGAAAACATGTCTAGGAAAAGTTTTAGGAAGAGATGATAAGAGAAATCATCCTCATTTTAATCTGACACGCCCTTTTTTAACCCATCAGTCAATGATGGGTTAAACCTCACAAAAAATGAACAAAAAACCGACTATTTTTTTTTCATTTCTGTTTATTCCAGTAAGATCAGTATGTATATGTGTATAAACTCTCTGATCTCTTTATACAAGTAAGCTTCATCAACTCTGCCCTCAGCATTATGATCTTAATCTATATCCTGCTCATCAGAAAGGAACAAATCTCATACCAAACACAACAAAACTGACTCATGCACACTGACTGGTATGCACACTAGTGAATTTCTCCATTGTGAGATTAATAAAGCTGTATCTTATATTATTTTAGTTAACAGATGCCTCTTCTTCTTCTTCATCAACATCAAAATCCCTTTGGCAGCAATAACTTCAACCAGATGCTTCCCGTAGCTGCAGATCAGTCTGGCACATCGATCAGGACTAATCTTGGCCCATTGTTCTTGACAAAACTGCTGTAGTTCAGTCAGAGTCCTGGGATGTCTGGCATGAATCGCTGTCTTGAGGTCATGCCACAGCATCTCAATGGGGTTCAAGTCTGGACTTTGACTTGGCCACTCCAGAACATGTATTTTGTTCTTCTGAAACCATTCTGAAGTTGATTTACTTCTGTATTTTGGATCATTGTCTTGTTGTAGCATCCATCCTCTTTTTAGCTTCAACTGTCTGACAGACGGCCTCAGGTTTTCCTGCAAAACATCCTGATAAACTTTTGAATTCATTTTTCCATTAATGATTGCAAGTTGTCCAGGCCCCGAGGCAGCAAAACAGCCCCAAACCATGATGCACCCTCCACCATGCTTCATGGTGGGGATGAGGTGCTGATGTTGGTGAGCTGTTCCATTTTTCCTCCACACATGACGTTGTGTGTTCCTCCCAAACAATTCAACTTTGGTTTCATCAGTTCACAAAATAGTTTGCCAAAACTTCTGTGGAGTGTTCAAGTGCCTTTTTACGAACATTAAACGAGCAACAATGTTTTTTTATACAGCAGTGGCTTCCTCCTTGGAGTCCTCCCATGAACACCATTCTTGGCCATTGTTTTACATATAGTTGATGTGTGCACAGAGATATTGTACTGTGCCAGTGATTTCTGTAAGTCTTTAGCAGACACTCTAAGTTTTTTTTTTACCTCTCTGAGTATTCTGCGCTAAACTCTTGGCGTCATCTTTGGTGGACGGCCACTCCTTGGGAGAGAATCAACAGTGCCAAACTCTCTCCATTTGTAGACAACTCCTCTGACTGTCGATTGATCAACATCCAGACTTTTACAGATGGTTTTGTATCCTTTCCCAGTTTTATACAAATCAACAATTCTTGATCGCAGGTCTTCAGACAGCTCTTTTGAGCGAGTCATGGTGCACATCAGACAATGCTTCTTATCAAGACAATTCTTACCAGGTGTGTGTTTTATAGTGGGCAGAGCAGCTTTAAGTCACTCATCAGTGATTGGGCACACACCTGACTTAAATTGTTTGGTAAAAATTGGTTTCAATTGCTCTTTAAGTCTCCTTAGGCAGAGGGTTCAGTTACTTATTCCTCCCCCTTCTGTCATTGTTTGCATGCTATCCTCATTAAAATATGAAAACCAAATGTTTGGGTGATTTTAGTTAAAGCAGACACTGTTTTTTAATCTGTGTGATTTTGACAAAGATCAGATCACATTTGATGGTGATTTTATGCAGAAATGTGAGAAATTCCATAAGGTTCAGATACTTTTTCATACCACTGTATTTACATTCACACAAATATGTAGATGCTCGTAACACTCTCCCCCTTAAAGAGAAGAAAGTTTTGCAGAAACTTTTTGAGTATGTTAACAATTTCAAGTCATAACACTCACAGCATCAAAATCTACAAAACATTTCAATCTCTACAAAGTGCATCAGTTCCAACTTTACACCCATAAGATCATTACTTATCAACAAATCAACACCCGGAACTGGGAGAGCATCGAGAACACCCATTTTAATTTCACCGGAAATCAGGCCTGACAAGTCAAATTGACAAACTAGAGAGGAGCAAGAGTCACTTATACCCTACAGTAAAACATCGGCAATAGCTGAAGACTCAACAAAAGGCATAACATCCTTCAAAATCAGAGACCAAACAGCTTCAGTATCCCTTAATATCAAAATGGGCCATGGGGTAGAATTATCTCCCATAAGTGACACAAAGCCTTAAGACAATAAAGGTAAATCCTCCTCCAGAAACACAGCACCTGACATCGTGTCATCGTAAACAAAAACTATCCACAGAACCACCTGAAACAAACAGGCGTGATAGACGCACAAGCATTTGGGCAACTTGTGGACTGATTTTTGAATTTGAGACACAATTGCCATCAATACCTGAAATTTCCTCATCACAGATTTTCCCTCAAGTTCAAAATAATTGGAGATTTGCACCAAATCTGATGTGCACAAAAGGTACCGACTTTCTCAGGATTATGAGATTTTCCAAAATCCTCGTGTGTAAACACCATTTTGCTGGTTTCACAATTAAAATATCAAAAGGTATCAATTCAATATTAAAGACTCACTGCCAAATGGATTCGATCCCGGACGAGCCCCCACTTTTGTTACAGATAGGAAAATTTAGAGGATTCTATCCCGGAGGATGCTTGGGAAATATCCTGGACGAGCCCCCACTTTTATTACGGATAGGAAAATTTAGAGGATTGAAATTGCTATGTGAAACCAGCAAAGCATGACAGACCACAACATAAACTATGTACAATTTAATAATATGAACAAAACAAGACAAAATTCATAGCTTACAACTTAGGGTAAGTTAAGTCTGTTAGGTTTTTACACCCAAGCCTTGTGGCTCATCAGGCCGGTGCTTATCCCCGGTTTCCGTAGCGTGAAGTGACGAGGAGTTCAACTCCCCCTGGATGGAACGCTAGTCCATCGCAGGTTACCTTCCCAGTATATTTTTACTGGTACCCATTCATACTGCTGGGTGAACAGAGGCACACTTGTGGTTGAGACCTTGCCCAGGGGTCTTAGCACAGTGAGGGTCTCAGTGTTACAACTTAGACCTAAACCATATACAAATTAACCAAGGGTCCCATAGTCACCAAGCGCCCACAGCAGGGTAAATTTTGAGATGGCGCATGTGCTGGTGGGGAAAGGCTTGCCATCCCGCGTGGCGGACGAAGCAAATGATGACTCTCCTTGCGTGGGCTGTGTGTGGTCGTGGATGATGGCCTTCGACGGTGAAGTCCTGAACAACGACTTAGGTGAAGCGTGTTCCATAGTTCACCTGAGAGGAGTTGATCCGTGATCCGCCCGAAAAGCCACGAGGAGACTGTAAGAGACTGTAGCCAGTCGGCAACAGGTCCTTAATATAGATTCCCCCAACAAGTTGTTTTCTCTCTGGTACAAGCCTGAACAAGCCCAGGCAAGCCCAGACAAACCCCGACATGAGCTTAAGGCCGCTATCGAAGTATCCTGGGCCTCTTTAACACCTCAGCAGTGCAAGGATTCCCGACCAAGTATTGAGTGCATAACTGAACATAATTATTTGAAGGTTGACTTTTTTGTATTAAAACCACTTTTTTTTTTTATTGGTTGGATGAAATATGCTAATTTTTTGAGATAGGGATATTTGGTTTTTCTTTACTTTTTTGCCAAAATTATCAATATTAATAAACAATAAAAGGTTAACTACTTCAGTTGTGTGTAATGAATCTATAATATATGAAAGTCTAATGTTTATCAGTACATTACAGAAAATAATGAAGTTTATCACAATATGCTAATTTTTTGAGAAGCACTAGTATGTGTGAAACTATCAATAGCCCTGACTCACCAATGTGTATCAGTGAGTAGATACAGCAAACATATATTATATAAGTGTTTTTATATTTACATTCACACAAATATGTACATGCTTGTAACAAATACCATTACCATATCTCATAAAACACCCCTAAATCAATTATTATAAACATAACATTGTAAAATAATATCAAATAATATCAACATTAATTTCAAATTAGTCACTTATTTATACCGAGTTACTTTACATGAAGCTTAAAACAGTCAATCAACGCTTACAATATGTGAAGCGCTCAATACCGAAAGTAGTGTACTTGCGAAAGTAGTGTACTTGCTGTGGGTTATACACACTTCCGGTCTTTCAAGTGCACAAGGGTGCCATTAAACTCGTTTAGATCACAGCCTGCGCTGATGCAGTCTCCCAGCAAAGTGGAGAGTTCTTTCCTTTGTGTAAGTCAGTAAACTTTATTCAAGCGATGCATACAAAGAACAAGTACAAATCCTCATGAATATTAATATAAAAATAAGTATACACTGTTAGGATTCTGCTAAAAGATAATAAATATAAAGATTGTGCCGATCTGAGCAGATAGTTACTTCATCTCTGTGTATGAGACTTGCACCCATGCTAATAGGCTTACACTTCTGACCAACCATATTTGCTTAGGGTTACAAAAGTCCTCAAAACAGTGTAAACACAAAGATCACAGAGACGACGTCTTACCAGAAGGGTAACACACTATATAACTGATATACAGTAAAACCTCCGCTGACGAACGCTTAAGCTCACAAACTTTTCGCCTCAAGAACATTAAATTTGCGAGCATATTGTTTCTGCTGACGAACTAGTTTTCGGCGGACGAATCAAACCACGCGGTCGAACAGCGCCACGGTGGCGGCTACGAGAAGCTGACGCACGCTCACGGCGTCACAGTTCGTCACACCCCTTTCTTTGAATGCGGAAGTGGTTTGTTTGCTAGACATTTTGGACCATATTGAGTGTACTTTTGCTATTATGGGACCGAAAAAGACCCCACCACAGGCGGAGATCATTGAAAAACACGAACGAGGTGTGCGTTTGTGTGACTCAGCGTCCCAGTACCAGTACGCTAAGTCTACCATTGCTCCCATCCTTAAGAACAAGGAAGCTATTAAGGGTGCGTGTGTGGCTAAGGGTGTTTCCAAACAGTAGGCGTTTCCAAACACTCCTTCCAAACAGTAAGCCCCTCCCTCCTCCTCCCTCCCTCCCTCCCTCCTCCTCCCACTCCATTCCATCAAGCCATCAACTACCATCACAAAGGTAAATAAAACGACTTTATTATACAGTACAGTTTATTTCTTTAATTACAATACAATAGACATTTATTATACATAAAATAAGGTATATTTTTGTGTAGTTTTAAGGCTTATTTAGTAGAAAATTATGTTTTATGGGGACCTGGGAACGGATTATTCTCATTTTAATGGTTTCTTATGGGAAATAAATGTTCGGAAGACAAACTTTTCGCCTCACACACACTTTCTGGGAACCAATTATGTTCGTGAGCAGAGGTATCACTGTATATATATATATATAATATATATATATATATATATATATATATATATATATATATACACACACAGTAAAACCTCCGCTGACGAACGCTTAAGCTCACGAATTTTTCGCCTCAAGAACATTAAATATGCGAGCATATAATCTCTGCTGACGAACTAGTTTTCGTGGATCTAACCAAACCACGCGGTCGAACAGCGCCACGGTGGCGGCCACGAGAAGCTGACGCACGCTCACGGCGTCACAGTTCGTCACCCCCTTTCTTTGAGTGCGGAAGTGGTTTGTGTTTGATAGACATTTTGGACCATATTGAGTGTACTATTATGGGACCGAAAAAGACCCCACCACAGGCGGAGATCATTGAAAAACACGAACGAGGTGTGCGTTTGTGTGACTTAGCGTCCCAGTACCAGTACGCTAAGTCTACCATTGCTACCATCCTTAAGAACAAGGAAGCTATTAAGGGTGCTTGTGTGGCTAAGGGTGTTTCCAAACAGTAGGCGTTTCCAAACACTCCTTCCAAACAGTAAGTCCCTCCCTCCCTCCTCCTCCCACTCCATTCCATCAAGCCATCAACTACCATCACAAAGGTAAATAAAACGACTTTATTATACAGTATAGTTTATTTCTTTAATTACAATACAATAGCCCATTTATTATACATAAAATAAGGTATATTTTTGTGTAGTTTTAAGGCTTATTTAGTAGAAAATTATGTTTTATGGGAACCTGGGAACGGATTATTCTCATTTTAATGGTTTCTTATGGGAAATAAATGTTCGGAAGACGAACTTTTCGCCTTACACACACTTTCTGGGAACCAATTATGTTCGTGAGCTGAGGTATCACTATATATATATATATACACACATACTCAGTCTGTAGTTTGTAAATAATGAATGCAGTGTCATTGCGTCATTACATCAGTGTACTACGTAGGTATGTCTAAACTCAAAATTTGACTTTTTTTTTGGAAAAAAAAAAAACGTAAAACGGATGAACGTAAGTCGGGGAGCTACTTGTACTTGTTTTACTAGTTTAGTGAGTTTTAGTCGATTTCACGTGAGCAAGTGATAGTTGAATACAGACACTCCCCAACTTAGTTTAATAGTACTTGTTTTAATAGTTTATGCAAAAATCCGAATTTCGATAGAAATGGACCATTTTTACTTTTTTGGCCTTTATCTCAAAAGTGTTCTGTGTGACAAGCATCTACTTTGGGTGGAGCACCTCACATATGCATATAGAGCAAATTGTAATTTGCATTTAAATGTTTTGGACACTTTTCTGTTAACAGCTTTAGGATTTTTGTGCTGCAGTTGGTCTAAAAATGGAAGGTATGGGTGTTTCTTATATGCAGTGGTAGGTATTCACCAAACATGATCCATATAACAAAACTAGTGAACAGCCAGGAATGACATTGGTGCCTAATGCTCTTTGAGGCATGTAGGGAGCCTGTATGTTTGGTCTGACCCTACAAAAGAGCTACTGAGGTGCAAACTTATGAAACTGTTAACGCTGACTATGGCAGAAAGGTGTCAGAACACATAATGCATTGCAGTTTGCTGCATATGAATGAGACTGCCTAGCAACAGACCAGTCATGTGATGTTAATGTTTTGGCAGATCTGTGTAAATGATGTTTGATACTCACAACATTCTTATAAAAGAAGTACAGAACCATGTTAGCTAGTCGAGTATAGCACCAGTGCCCATGAACCAGCAGGAGTTTTCTCAGATGTTTAAATCTGGAGATGGCAAAATCACTGGACATCACAGCCTTGAGAGGACATAACAGAACCGGGCAGATAATGTTCCATTACTTATGATATTGAACACATTCATGAGGTAATGCACAAGAAGAGTTCAACATGAAAACCTCCCCTGCTCTTATCACAAGAACCGTGCATAGTTCAGTGTTCCTTAGGTCTACACTTTTTGACTCAGAGAATAAAAGAGAAAGAGACTACTCCAATTTGTATATCTTTGATGTACTCCTGTATATTTAACATATAGCTGACTGCACAGTAAATGCTTTCGTTACGGCTAAATACAATATTCCTTTTAGATATGGAGTGAACACATTCACATTAATTTTCAGAGATGCAGTAGGCCCTTGACCATTCGTGGTTCAGCACTCGCGCCCCCCGCATACTCATAGATTGGCGACAAACCCGGAAGAAACTGGCATGTGATTCAAATTTATCCAATGGCTGAGAGCTTTTGTTTCTCTCTCCTGCTAATTGGTTGCAGATTATGTGTACAGACGCTCCCTGACTTACGTTTTTAATTGATTCCGGACGGCCGAACGTAAGTTGAAAGTGAACGTAAGTTGTTACAGTAACGAATGACGTGTGACGTATGACGCGCATACTATACAACTATAAATACCATTACCGTATCTCATAAAACACCCCTAAATCAATTATTATAAACATAACATTGTAAAATAATATCAAATATATCAAATAATATCAACATTAATTTCAAATAAATTAAATTCAAGCAAAATAATTTCAAATTGATACATTTTAATCTCATCAAATATCAAATACAGTATCGAATATAACCTTTAACATTCTCTATGATGCGATCTTTCTGCTTGTAAATGGTTCCGATGGTCAACGGCTGGTCACTTGACATGAAGCTGAGCTGAATCACATTACATGAAGCTGAGCCGACTCACTTTACATGAAGCTTAAAACAGCCAATCAACACTTACAATATGTGAGGCGCTCAATACCGAAAGTAGTGCACTTGCTGAAAGTAGTTTACTTCTTCCAGCTTTCAAGTGAGCAAGGGCTTCGTTGAACTCGGTTAGTACTCAGCCTGCACTGATGTGAATCACCAGCAGAGCAGAGAGTTCTCTCTTTACTGGATTCTGGTTTTCATATTTTACAACTCTCTTTGCACGGTAGATTGTGCCGATCTGAGCAGATAGTTAATTCATCTCTGTGTATAAGGCTTGCACCCATGCTAGTAGGCTTACGCTTCTGACCAACCATATTTGCTTCGGGTTACAAAGTCCGCAAAACAGTGTAAACACAAAGATCATATATATATATAAACTGAACTGGGAAGAAGGAGGGGCACGTTCAATCTGTCGTTTGTAAACAATGGACGAGGCGTTATTACGTCATTGCGTCCTTACGTCAGCATACTATGAGAATAGATTGGTGACAACTGGAGAGACAGTGGACAGCACGGAGAGACGGCAACCGGGGCAGGGAGGGTTGGCAGCCCAAACTGCATCTTCTGAGAAGAGGAAACCCAAGAAAGCTACGAATCAACTCATGGAACGATACCCCCAGGGATGCCCGAGAGGGGGGGAGGATGAGCATCCCAGCCTGACGGACCTGGGGTTAACGAACATTAGCAATGGTCAATCGACGATGAGTGTGAAGTGCAGATGTGGAAAGGTCTGCAAGAACAGCCGAGGTCTTAAGATTCACCAGACTCGGATGAAGTGTTTAGAGGGAGAGCAAGCGTTACAACGCACAGGGAACACACCTGGTGAGACGCAGAAGGAGCCAGGCCCGGAGATACCCCACAGAGCCAGGAACCTCCAAGTGCCGCAACCAATTCCTCAGAACAGACTTCCGGTGAGGGTTCGAGTCAATTGGCCGCAGGCCTGCAAGACGGCAGTCTGGCAGCAGTTCGACGGGGATGTGGACTCTGTGTTAGAGGCAACAGCGAGGGGCGACGCGGACCGAAGACTTCAAACAATGACCATAATCATCGTTAGTCTGGCTGTGGAAAGGTTCGGAGTAGTGGAGAAGAGGATGGAAAGAGCACCCTTCACCATGAACCAGAGAGCAACAAAAATCCATCGGATCCGGCAGGAGCTCAAGTCCCTTCAGAGGCAGCACAAGGAGGCAAGCGAGGAGCAACGCCCCCCCCCCCTTGGTAGAGCTGCGAACCATCTTGAGAAAGAAGCTGTTGACTCTCCGAAGAGCTGAGTGGCACCGGCGGAGGCGAAAGGAAAGAACCAGGAAGCGGGCATCCTTCATTGCCAACCCCTATGGCTTCACCAAGCAACTCTTGGGACAGAAGCGTGGAGGGAGATTGACTTGCTCCAAGGAAGAGATAGATCGGCATATCCAGATCACCTATAGCGATCCTGACAGGCAGCAGGAGCTGGGCCATTGCAACACCCTAATACAACCATCATCCCCCACGAAGGAGTTTGATGGAAGAGAGCCGCTCCTTAAAGAGGTACAGGATGTTGTGAGAAAAGCCCGAACCAGTTCAGCTCCCGGGCCAAGTGGAGTGCCATACAAGGTTTATAAGAACTGTCCCCTGTTACTGAAGTGGCTATGGAAGATCTTGAAAGTCATCTGGAGAAGAGGGAAGGTGGCACAGCAGTGGCGATATGCAAGGGGGTCTGGATCCCAAAGGAAGAAAATTCCAAGAACATCGACCAATTCAGGATTATTTCCTTGCTGAGTGTGGAAGGGAAAATCTTCTTCAGCATAGTAGCAAGGCGGTTGACCGACTTTCTCTCCAGCAACAGCTATATCGACACCTCAGTGCAGAAGGGCGGCATATCTGGGGTGCCAGGTTGCCTGGAGCATACGGGAGTGGTGACCCAGCTCATCAGAGAAGCTCGGGAGAACAAAGGAGACTTGGCAGTGCTTTGGCTTGACCTCGCTAACGCCTATGGATCCATCCCACACAAGCTGGTCCAAGCAACCTTGGAGAGGCATCATGTGCCAGGCCAGGTCGCACAACTCATTATGGACTACTACAATCAGTTCAGTATGAGAGTGTCAGCAGGGCTTGTAACATCAGATTGGCACAGAGTCGAGGTTGGGATCATCACAGGCTGTACCATCTCCGTGATCCTTTTGCCTTGGCAATGAACATGCTAGTCAAGTCTGCTGAAACTCAGTGTCGGGGCCCAAAGTCTGCAACGGGAGTGCGGCAACCACCAATCAGGGCATATATGGACGATCTTACCATCACCACTGAGTCAGTACCAGGAAGCAGGTGGATTCTGCAAGGGCTGGAAGAGCTGTGTAGATGGGCAAGAATGAGGTTTAAGCCGGAGAAATCGCGGTCACTGGTGCTGAAGAGGGGCAAAGTTGTGGACAGGTTCCGCTTCAGCATCGGTGGGGCACCAATCCCAACTGTCTCTGAAAAACCAGTGAAGAGTCTTGGCAAGGTGTTCAACAGCAGCCTTAAGGATTCAGCATCCATTCAAGAAACCTGTCAGGAGCTGGAGAGCTGGTTGAGAACAGTGGACCGGTCTGGGCTACCCGGGAAGTTCAAGGCCTGGATTTATCAACATGGCATCCTGCCCAAAGTGCTGTGGCCTCTACTCATCTACGAGGTTCCAATTTCGATCGTGGAGGGCCTAGAGAGGAAGGTTAGCAGTTTCCTCAGGAGGTGGCTGGGTCTGCCTAGGAGTCTTAGTAGCATCGCTCTCTATGGACGCAACACCAAGCTCCAACTGCCTCTGAGATCACTAGAGGAGGAGTTTAAGGTGACAAAGGCAAGAGAAGTGATGATGTACCGGGACTCCAGCGACCCTAAGGTGGCCCAGGCAGGGGTCAGAGTGAAAACCGGGAGGAAGTGGAGAGCCGATGAAGCTGTCACACACGCTGAATTGCGGATACGACACAGAGCCCTGGTCGGAGCAGTGACCCACGGTAGGGCTGGTCTGGGAACATGTACAACGCCACAGTATGAGAAGGCCAAGGGGAAGGAGAGACGGCGATTGGTGCAGGAGGAGGTGAGGGCAGAAGTGGAGGAGAGGAGGAGCAGCAGAGCAGTCAGCCTAAGGCAGCAGGGTGCCTGGACAAGGTGGGAGCAGGCCATGGAATGAAAAGTCACATGGGCAGAGCTTTGGCGGGCAGAGCCGCACCGAATAAAGTTCCTTGTCCAAGCGGTCTATGACATTCTGCCCAGTCCATCAAACCTCTCCATTTGGGGTAGAATAGAGTCTCCCAACTGCCCGCAGTGCCCAGGAAGAGGCACGTTGGAGCACATTCTGAGCTGCTGTCCAGTAGCCCTTGGGCAGGGGCGGTACACCTGGCGCCACAACCAGGTTCTGAAACCCATTGCGGAAGTCATCAGCATGGGAATCAGCAAAAGCAGCAGACGGTCCTGCCCCACCACTCAGTTGATCACCTTTGTGAAGGCGGGTGAGAAGTTGGGAAAAACCGCAGGAGCCAGGAACCCATCGGGGCTACTGGCAACCGCAAAAGACTGGCAGCTGTCTGTTGACCTGGAGAAACAACTCAAGTTCCCCCAGTGTATTGTCTCAACCACCCTGAGGTCAGACATCCTTCTGGTGTCAAAGGAGACAGAGCATCATCTTGATGGAGCTCACCGTGCCATGGGAGGACCGACTGGATGAGGCCCATGAGAGAAAGAAGACCAAATATGAAGATCTGGTCGTAGGCTGCCGTAAGCAGGGCTGGAAGGCACAGTGTATGCCCATCGAGGTTGGCTGCAGAGGGTTCGCAGGCCAATCACTCTATAAAACCTTGAGTGTGCTGGGCATTACGGGGATAGAGAGGAGAAGAGCCATCAAGAGGATCACTGAGGAAGCAGAGAAAGCCTCGAGATGGCTGTGGATTAGGAGGGGAGATCCATGGAAAGCAAAAGCCACCTGAACACAAGTCGGGTCTGATCAACCATGGCTGGGTCGCCTGGGCGAGGGTGTCTGATGTTGAAAGACCTGAAACATCCGAGGACCTCAGGTTACATCACTGATGATGTGTTCAGGAGCATCCTAGAGATGTATCATAACAATGTAGGTACGTCTAAACTCAAAATTTGAAATTTTTTTTGAAAAAAGAAAAAAGTAAAGGCGAAAAAACGTAAAACGGATGACCGTAAGTCAGAGAGCACCTGTACACCTCTTTTTTTCTCCTTCACACACGTCATCAACGTGATTGCTCGAATTGTGAATTTATGTTTTTTTCGTGTGTTTTTAAGGATTATTTAGCCCTATGTCACTCAAACGCCCTACATCTTCTCTAGCTTCTGGTAAGGAGCCTAAGCACTTTATTCATTAATAAATATTACACAGTACAAAATTGAAAAGTTTTTACTTAATCATTACTACGTTTTACTGCATTATTACTATATTAATGAGTAAAACTGGCTACAGAATGTGTTTAATAAGCATATTTTAGTGCATGTAATATCATACATAGGGTTTTAAAACCGCATCAATAACTCGCGGATTGTCATGATCCGTGGTAAGGGCCGGAACCGAACCATCGCGAAAAATGGGGGCCTACTTATATGTCAATTATATATCATTATATATCATTAAATTATATATCATTAAAACGTGAGACCTATGGATATATCACATATATTTTTATTTCATTTTCAACTATACATTAAGGCAGGGATCACCAACGTGGTGCCCGTGGGCACCAGGTAGCCCGAAAGGACAATATAAGTTGCCCGCGGACCTGTTCACTGCTATTTTTAGGACAGGCCCATTTTTAGGACAGCGCCACTCTCCATTGAGCTGCATATAATTTTTTTGAATATATTTTTAAATCAAGTCAATATCTTCACATAGATGAATATCATTAATTATTAATAATAACATCTAATTAAATCTAATTAAATGTAAATTGAGCAAATTTGTAATTTCAGAGGTGTGTATCGACCTAGTAGCCCTTCGCATTAATTGGTACCCATGAAGTAGCTCTCAGTTTCAAAAAGGTTGGTGACCCCTGCATTAAGGTATATTCATATGTTGATATGTGCAACTGGCAGAACTATTACAGTACAAAGTGATTACAAAATGATTCTCAACCTAAATTATGACACTAATCAAATTATGATGTCCTAATAAGTAAATCGATTAGTGGATTCTTAAACAATGTCCATTGCTCAGGACATTTGCAATACTAAAACAAACCATACAAACACATCCATTGCTATAAGTGATTTATATGCTGTTCCTAGGCATTCTGAATAATGGATTTATGAATAATGAATAATGGATTTATAAGTTTGTACCTGCGAGACAAATTGTTTCCATTACTGATAGGCACATTGTGTACCAGTCTCTGGAGGTTATACAGCTATAGACTTTATATTGAGTGCTGAAATCGGACACATCAGTAACTCCTGGAACTATTGCATAGGACATCAAAGAAAAAATACCAAAGAAGAATATGAGGTGTGAACAAGCATACCTGCATGCCTTCCTGGCCTGAGATACCAACACCCACATCTGCCACCTGAATCATACTGACATCATTTGCTCCATCACCTGAATACCACCACACACGCACACACACACACACGCACACACACACACACACACACACACACACACACGCACACACACACACGCACACACACACACACACACACACACACACACATGCACACACACACACACACACACACACACGCGCACACACACATGCACACACACACGCACACACACACACACGCACACACACATGAACAAACAGACACCCACACACACTTTAAGCACATCATAGCAATTGGCACACAAATACAGAAAAATATTCCAATTAAATATATGACAGTATGCATTTTCTGTAATTTTGTAATATTAGTCAAATCTGAAGGCACTGAATGAATGCAAATTGAACATTAACGGCACTGCATGGAGCAACACGAAAGAACACAGACATTTTATTTATGAAGTATATTTAAAAATAATAAATATAGAAAAATAGCAATTAAAATACAATAGTGTATCTAGTGGATAGGGCGCAGGATCGCTGATCCTGAGGTTGGGGGTTTGAGTCCCCACAAGGTTGTCACTGCCCCTCCAGTGCGGCTAACTGGGTTATCAAAGGCGGGCCATGTCTCTCACTGTCTATGGTGAGAGGCATGTAAAAGAACCATTGCTGACTTTCGTAAAGAGTAGCTGCAAAGCCGTCAGCGTGTTTTTGTTCCTTGCAAAAAGGGTTGTGACAGGAAGGGCATCCGACGTAAAAACCTCTGCCAAATCAAATGTGCGAATCAGATGATTCACTGTGGCGACTCCTGAGAAAGGGGAAAAAGCCCAAAGAAAAGAAGAAGATATGTGTATGTATATATATATATATATATATATATATATATATATATATATATATATGATAGATAGTCAGCCCCCAACTTACGAAATTTATCTGTTCCAGGGCCTTTTTTGTAACGCGGGGATTTCGTAAGTAGGGCCCGCACCTTACATGTTAACGCCTAATTCGTTCCAAGGCTCCAGTCTTTGGACTGGATAAACCCCATAAACCCTTTAAAAATGATAAAAGTACACCAATTCTGTATGAAATATGTGTTAAAAGGAAAAGAAAATTATTTATTAAACCATTTAAACATTTTATTAACATATTTATTAATTTAAAAATTATTAAGCATTTTTTATTAACACACACACACACACACACACACACACATCTCTCTCTCTCTCTCTCTCTCTCTCTCTCGCTGCGGGCCACGCCCACAAGACGTGAATTCAAAGCGCATTCCCTGCTTGTCAAACTCAACTTTAATTTGATTCCTTGAGGGATCCGAATTACAGATGAGCTCAAATGCGCCCACGTTTATTAAACATTTACTGAATTAAAACAACTTAAAAAAAACTAAAATCTAAAGAGTGAAGCTTCCTTCTGTCTCTATCTGGGAGGCCAGCGGGTCGGGATGTTGAGAGACAGCCAATGAGAGAGCAACTCGCACGTGAGAAATTTTGAATGGCGCATTTGAATTTTGAATTTCTTTTCGGAAGAGGGGGTCGTGTCGTATCTCGGGGACGGAAACTCAGGAAAATGTTTTCGTAAACTGGGGATTTCGTACACATTGGTCTTCGTAAGTTGAGGGCCGACTGTGTGTGTGTGTGTGTGTGTGTGTGTGTGTGTGTGTGTGTGTGAAACCATCCTCTCTCTTCAGGTGATTATAGAAGAATCTATATAGAAGTTATATAAAATATAGAAGTTCTTCTATAATCACCTGAAGAGAGAGGATGGTTTCACCACCCCTCGAAACAGATCTGTAGTGATAAATGGAGTTTCAATAGAAAGTCTTTGTCCTGTCCTTTTATTTTTGTTTATTTGCTCTTCCAAAAAGTATTGAGCACTCTCCTACGGAAGGATCTACTCAGAAAATCCTCTCTCTCTCTCTCTCTCTCTATATATATATATATATATATATATATATATATATATATATTTATTTATATAGGATTTTCTGAGTGGATCCTTTCGTAGGAGAGTGCTCAATACTTTTTGGAAGAGCAAATAATCCTATAGAATTCTTCTATAATCACCTGAAGAGAGAGGATGGTTTCACCACCCCTCGAAACAGATCTGTAGTGATAAATGGAGTTTCAATAGAAAGTCTTTGTCCTGCCCTTTTATTTTTGTTTATATATATATATATATATATATATATATTCTTTTCCTTTCGGCTGTTCCCTTCAGGGGTCGCCACAGCAAATCATCTGCCTCCATCTCACCCAATCTTCTGCATCTTCTTCTCTTACACCAACTGCTTTCATGTCCTCCTTCACCACGTCCATGAATCATCTCTTTGGTCTTCCTCTCGGCCTTCTGCCTGGTAGTTCCAACCTCAGCTTCCTACTACTAATATACTCACTATCCCTCCTCTGTACATGTCCATACCATCTAAATCTTGCCTCTCTGACTTTGTCTCCAAAACGTCTTACATGTGCTGTCCCTCTGATGTGCTCATTCCTGATCCTATCCATCCTTCATCAGTTCAGTTCAGTTCATTTTCTGTACCCGCTTAATCCTAATTTGGGTCACGGGGAGGCTGGTGCCCATCCCAGCCAACTTCGGGCGAGGGCAGAGTACACCCTGGACAGCTCGCCAGGCCATCGCAGGCCGGAAACACGCTTTGCAGCCTACTCTTTATGAAAGTCAGCAATGGTTCTTTTACATGCCTCACACCATAGACAGTGAGAGACATGGCCGGCCTTTGATAACCCAGTTAGCTCCACTGGGGGGGACAGTGACAACCTTGTGCAGAGTGGGACTCGAACCCCCAATCTTTGGATCAGCGATCAAGTGCCCTATACCACTAGACCCCCACTGCCCCTCCTATCCATCCTCATTACTCCCAAAGAGAACCTCAACATTTTCATTTCTGCTACCGCTAGCTCTGTGTCCTGTCTTTTCCCCAGGGCCACTGTTTCTAAACCATACAACATCGCTGGCCTCAACATCGTCTTGTACACTTTTCCTTCATTCTTGCTGATACCTTCCTATCACACACTACACCGGACACTTTTCTCCATCCATTCCAATCAGCCTGCACACGCTTCTTCACCTCTTTTCCACACTCTCCACGGCTCTGGATTGTTGAGCCTAAGTACTTACAATTCTCCACCTTCCTTATCTCTGCTCCCAGTAACCTCACCGTTCCTCTTGGGTCCTTGGCATTCATACACATGTACTCTGTTTTACTGGAGCTAACCTTCATTCCTCTCCTTTCCAGGGCATACTGCCACTTCTCCAGATTTCCCTGCACTTGTTCTCTGCTCTCACTACAAATCACAATGTCATCTGCAAACATCATAGTACATGGAGATTCTTGTCTAACTTCGTCTGTCAGCCTGTCCATCACCATATCAAACAAGAAGGGGCTCAGAGCTGACCCTTGATGCAGTCCTACCTCCACCGTGAACTCTTCAAGATGACTCCTACTCCATTTCTCTTTCCATCCACACCATGAAAAAATAGCTTAAACCCTGCTCCAAAACTCTTCTCTCTCTGCCCACGGACACGCCTCCCGCCTCTCCTTCTTCGACCAACAGTAGTCCAATTTCCAACAGCACCCTGTTGGTTAACAGCACTGATTGCGGTTGTTGTTAACCCGGGCCTCGACCGATCCGATATGAAATCCTTTGTTGTGACTCGCATATTTTATTTGCCATTTGTTTTACGCCGAATGACCTTCCTGACACAACCCTCTGCATTTATCTGGACTTGAGACTGGCGTGAGGGACAGACACTGGCTTGTGCCCCTCCCCCACGGCTGCATTTTATATATATATATATATATATATATATATATATATATATATATATATATATATATATATATATATATATATATATATATATATATATATATCACAAGGGTGGTTTAGTGTGATTGCTCCACTATCTCAGAAATAAAAATAATATTAGTCAGAGGCAAAATAACAAAATAGAAGCTCACAGTTTGCCATGGTCACTTAAATCAGGCAGTGTATTCACTTTTCACTTGAAAATGGAAAATAAGCTATAAAAGTTGAGTTTTAGTTGTGTTTTTCTTGTGTTTCCTGTAGTATACTAAAACACATTTATAGAATACATCTTCATTTCATTAGTTTACTTTTAGTTTTTGGATAATAGGCAGAACAGATGCCATTAGTTACATGTTGCTTACTTTGTTTGAAGTGCAGAGTTCACCTGACCTGCCTCAATATCATGGCTACAATGTATAAATAACTAGAAAAGTCTTATTTCTGTTTGTTTTTTTACTCTTTATACAGTGTATATCCTAAAGTTCTTGAAAAGAGAGTTAAAGAGATGCCATAAAGAGAGTGTGCATGCTCAAGTTCACTTGAGACCATCATGATTGCAAAGCCTTTTCTGTTCTTATTTCCATGCAGTATATACTACAACAATATGCAGTGTAGGTGAGGTGGATGTTGTTGAAATGAACAGTCCCTTCAATGTTCTATACTCATCACCTTTGGGTGCATAATTGTTAATTATATGGTGAAAGGTTTATGAACAGCTGACATTCTCAGCCCCATGTGCTTTCTGAACATCTCCTTCCAGATGTTCCCAACATACTGTTGTACTATAATGCTATTGCATACAAATATATTCTTTAGAAATGTGTGATGTCAACAGTGCAAGGAAGGACCACATAGAAGTGTCATGGTCACGTGGCTACAAACCTTTGACCATATTTAGGTCTAACATCTAAGTCATGATCATAAAGGTACTGGTGTGGTTTCTAGAAACTAGAACCATTCGGATTAACTAGTCATTCCCAGTTGCCTGTAGTTGTGGATGTGAGTATGAATGGTTGTGGGTGTGTTGCCCAGTGATGTATAATGAATAGTATGCCATTCAGGGTATACCCTGCCTTTGCTAGTGTCGGTTGAGATAAGCACAGCCTCCTTATGACCTTAGTAGTAGTTTTAAGCGGTTTAACAAATGAGTGAATGAGGGCATATTCACAAAGTTTTGTCTTGGCAAAATCTAGCATCAACATATTTTCAGCAGTATATTGATGGTTTTTCATCATTTTCATCGAACACCGCTTGAAGAACTTACTAGCCTTTCGCTAACCACCCATGATTTACTGACCTATCGCAAGAGTCATGAGCCCCAGTGAGCCACCAACCAGTTGAACAACTTGACTCTTTTGCAGTGGCGTTGATCTGCAGCATATGACAGAGCGGCAACTGACAGTTACATCTAGAAATACTTTCTGCAACTCCTTCTGTAGGGCAAAGTCTAAAGTGTGGCCGTCAATCACTAGTGTAAATCCAGAGATATCAGGATCATCTTGATAAACAGCCAAATTAATGTCACAAAAACCCTTGTCTTTAGCAACTCTGATCTCCTGCTCGAGTTCTAAAAGCCGTGCCTCACATGCTTCCTGTAAGAGATTACAAAGATACACAAGATATTTACACTATGTTCATTTATTTACCATTATTTATTAAGGAAACAAATCACAGTAGGATCTCTTTTATAAGCATGTTCATAAAGGAGACTTGTCTACTCTTTGAATACTCAAGTGATCTATTCATGTTCTTACCTTGGTGTTACAGTTGACCGTAAGTAACTTATCAGTTGTCTGTAGGAGTTTACAGGCATAGGCTATGTTAATGGCGGTCTCCTGTTTGTCCCCTGTGAGCACCCATACTTTAATTCCTGCCTTCTGTAAAGCTTCAATGGTCTCTGGAACATCTTCCTGTAAACGGTCTATGATACCTGTTGCCCCTGAAGGCAGAAATAAATGCCATATTAATTCAAATTGTATTGTAGCAGAACAATATGGCCAAACATGTGTAAACCTGACCATCATAATTAAATGAGCCTATTGGGCATCAGCAGAGTGTGGCCAGTGGAGTAGTGGTTGGGGTGCTGGGCTTATGATCAGAAGGTCATGGGTTCAAATCCCAGTTATACCCCCACTGTGCCAAGACCACGAGTGTTCCTTTATCCACCCAACAGTATAGATGGGTACCAGTAAAAAAAGACTGATAAGGTACCCTGTGACAGAAACTGGAAATAAGTACTGCCCTGATAAGCCACTAGGCTCAGGTGTAAAAAAAAAGCCATCAATCATCTGGAAAGACTTACTACGAGATTCTGGCATGTGCTTGTGAAAAATGGTGCCCGTTCATTTAAAAGAGTATCTGTTAGTCATTGAGCTGTCCAGGGTGTACCCTTTCCTTGCCCAGAGTCAGCTGAGATGGGCACCAGCCTCCCTGCGACCCTACTTAGGATTAAGCAGTTCCAAAAATGAATGAATGGATGTTAGTCATTGATATCCACTCAAATAGCTAGACTCCAAATCAACACTCCACATCAGTGGAGCTGTTAATTGGAGTTAAGGTCAAGGCTCTAAGTAGGCCAATGGGGCTTTGTGCAAGGGGTTACAGTCATGATGGGAGAGGAAACTTTTACCGAAAACTTGCAAGTGTACAATTCTCAGTTGTTTTGTATGCTTGTAGCATTAACATCAACAACTTTACCTAGAACTAAAGAGCTATTCAAAACTTTCCCGTTGGCCTGAAGCATTGTGATTGCTTGAGTTTTCTTGGCATCTGTTAAACCCAGACTACAGTAAAACATGATTCATCACCAGAGAACACCTTTCCAGTGCTCCATAGATTAGAAATGTGCTTTGCACCACTCTAGCCAACACATGGCATTGCAGATAAAGAATTTGGGCTTGTGTGCAGCACACTGCTTTGTCCAGAGACAGTTTATTGTAGTAATTGATAGAACTTTTTTTTTTACCCACTACCTCTTATACCACTCTCACTGTCAGTTTGTTCGGTCTATCACACGGTGATTGAATAACATGGAACAGAATGAACAAATACTGAGCTAGCTGTGTGCAAAAAATGATAAATACATTTATATTATTATAGAAATTATTGCCTGAGGCAGTGGTGGTCTAGTGGTATAGGGCACTGGATCGCTGATCCAAAGGTTGGGCGTTCGAGTCCCACTCTCCACAAGGTTGTCACTGTCCCCCCACCCAGTGCAGCTAACTGGGTTATCAAAGGCCGGCCATGTCTCTCACTGTCTGTGGTGTGAGGCATGTAAAAGAACCATTGCTGACTTTCGTGAAGAGTAGGCTGCAACGCCGTCGGCGTGTTTCCGCCCTGCGATGGCCTGGTGAGCTGTCCAGGGTGTACTCTGCCCTCGCCCGAAGTTGGCTGGGATGGGCACCAGCCTCCCCGCGACCCAAATTAGGATTAAGCGGTTACAGAGAATGAGAAATTATTGCCTTTTTCTTGTTTTCCTTGCAAATACATGACCAAAAACACAGAGTTAATACTGTTTTATGGCATGAGATGGATGACAGGGTTTAATTTAATAAATATTTCTGAAAGTGTCTAATTTATGTCTTCTTGTCTTAATTAGTTAGATATTAAGCAGCATACTTAGTTTTCTCTCGTGTCTTACAGCACTCTGAAGTCCTCACTAAAAAATTCCCTTTGAGAAGCTGACAGCTTCTGGGCTATAAAAAGGTCTTTATAAAATATTACAAAATGTGTTAAAAATAGCTGATATCTTTTAGCTCATTGCCTTACCTAATAACGTAAGGTTAGTTTCCAATCTCTGAGCAGATTCTAAAAGTAGTTCTTCTCTATTTTCAATACTGGTTTCAGCAAAAGTATGTTCAGCTAGCCAGGCTTTGTAGTCGGCCTCCTGCAAGACCTGCCAATCAACAGCAAACTTCCATTTTAGTGACAACAGGAACAAAGAAAAGGGAATATATTCTTCAGTACCAGTTTCCCCCACAAATTAAAATACTGTACTACATGTTATAAATCAACTGTGACGAAACAACAAGCCTCACCGAATCTTATTTCCTTTTTTTTAAGATAGTGCTGTAGGTCAAAATAATGGAGAGGGGAAGTGAGAAAAGTATAAAACGTACTCTTTTTGCAATACAGAGTGTTCGCAGGCCTTCCTTGGCATAGTCATCTAGATGTTGCTGAGTTCGCTTCATCATCTCTCTAGCACTTTTATCCTGATCTGGAAAAGAGACAGTTTTTAAATGCACAATATCCCCAGTATTGTATTAGCATTATACAAAATATTCACTGAAATTGTATTAGCATTAGATTAAAAAAAAAAAAAAAAACTCTTTGCTACAGTAATAAACATCAGCTACATACAGAACTAAGCAAGAAATAGCTAATGGTGGTATGGATGGTTGGCGCTATGAAGCCGTTGTTTATCTTTTTAGTGAAATAGTTTTTGCCATATGTCCAGTCATAAAAGAGTAAGCTCCTATCAATTAAATTAGGAGACACAATAATAAAACACCTATTCTGACGTTTCAAAAACAACCAGATTTTAAGCCATATACTTAATGTCTGAAAATGGCACAAATACATTCTTTGGTGTTTTTTGGTGAAATTGTATTACCAACACCAGCCTTCATTACCATAATCGGTGATTCATCAGTAAACATCATTAGAATATGGTTAATTGATTCCGAATGGCTGCTTTTTAACAAATACCTTCACATAATGACCCACATATCCTCTATGTTACCTTAATACTGTTAAGATGGCTTCAAATTTGGAATAAAGTATAATAGAAAGACAAATGTAAAGAATAACTCTCTGTTTAAGCATCTTTCATGAAAATGGCCAAAGATTAGTCAGGACTGTCACAGACACAGACAGCACTCTCATATATCTGCACCTACATTGATTTGACTTTTTGACTATCTTTTCGAAAGCTGTTTTTATTGAAGTTGGGATTTCCTGTGTATAAAGAGTTGTACAGTTCATATCACAACCACCGACTATTACAGTAAGATTCTCCAGAAATACTATTTACTGACTGATACACATAGACAGTAACAGAAGGACTGACAGCACAACACACCTGATGTCTCAACCAGGTCCATGATGACATTATCTGCCCCTTTAGTGTAGACTGTCACCTGACCGGTGATCGGATGGCGTACCACTACTGACATTCTCTTGCGGGCAGAGTGGAAGGACAATAGGTGAAGCAGTGGCACAGTGAGTGGCCCAGTACCTGGCAGGGCAAGCAGTAGCTGCTCTGGGGACCTGCCCAGCAGAGTACAGCCATATGCTCTTGCAGCCTGCACTAATGCAGCCTCATCTGGGCTTTCTGCCTCATATAGTAACTTCTCCTCTTCCTCTTTATCATTTTTATGTTCTTTTTTATCATTTTTTTCTTGGTCTTGGCGTAGGACCTCTGTGTGGTTCTGCTTTCGAGGTGTGATGGCAGGGCTGGGTGATGGACTTTGCTCCGACGCGTGTGAAGGCGTAGTCTGACTTTGACGAGTGAGAGAAAAGAACCTCCGGGTGTGGATAGGAGGGCTGTCAGAGTTCTCAGTGGGGGACAGTGAAAAGCGAGGGCGACTGAATTTCTGCAGAAGAGTCTTCATCTCCTCCAACGAGTGTAAAGGAGTGCGAGCCACTGGTGTCTTCACCTGAATCAAACAAACAGATGAAGTTAATAACTCATTACAACTGACGAACATTCAGTAAATAAATAGATTTTACGTCTCGCCTGTATCGCCTGTATAACAAGATCTCAAAAGCTGTAAATCCTGTGGCTAAACTATAGATGCTGGAACCTCTGGATACAGGTAAGTAAACCAGAAAATGAGAGCGAGTGTGTACGACTTGCTGTATTGTGCGGATCATACCATGTGGCGTGGCTGACTCGGGGAGGACACCACCACAGTGTTGCAGACAGCAAGGGCAAGGAAGAAGTCTAGGATGTGCGAGAGTTCTGCAGCATCATACTGAATAGCACAGTACCGAGAAAGGGCCTGTAGCTTTTCATGCAGCTGCCCATCTGGAATCACTGCACACTCCTGAGAAAGATTTATAGCATTCATTCATTTATTCATTCATTTTCTGAACCACTTAATCCTAATTAAGGTTGTGGGGAGGTTGAGGCCCATCTTATTCGACTCGGGGCAAGGGCTGAGTACACCCTGGACAGCTCACCAGGCCATTGCAGGGCAAAGATTCCCATTAATACTCACTCAAATAGCAACATAATCAAACACAATTGAATATAAAAAGATATAGCAGTTATAGTTCAGTTTTCCATTACTTACCATGGCACTGCTAAAAGCCCCAGCTACATGAGGGTGGTGTATGGAATGTGGTGAGTGTGTGTCAGAAGGAGCAGCAACCATGTTGAAGGATAACAAGCTGCTGAGAGATTTCCTGGAGCTAGAATGCAGTGAGAGAGAGCGATCACATCGGCCAGCAAACTGTTCCTCATACTGCTCCATGCCTTGAGCTGGAAGACATGGAAGCGTGTTTGCACAAGACAGTCAGACAGACAGACAGACAGACAGACAGAAAATTATGCACCGAAGGTGAGCTGGGTATCACTGAATATTCCTTGAGACAGAATGTTGAGGAAACTCAAAATTTTCAAAATTTTGATGCCCTCCACAGCATATGGGTATTTAGTATACGCTACACGGCAGTGATGGCCCAGTGGTGGGCTGCTCGATTACTGATCCTGAGGTCAAGAGCTCAAGCCCCACTATCAACAGGTTGTCACTGCTGTCCCCACAGTGCAGCTAACTGGGTTTTCAAAGGCAGGTCATCTCTCTCTCTCTCTCTCTCTCTCTCTGTCTATGCTGTGGTAAGAAACATGAAAAAGAACCATTGTTGATTTTCGTCATGAGTAGGCTGCATAAACGTCAGTGTGTTTCTGCCCTGCGATGGCCTGGCAAGCAGTCCAGGGTGTACTCTGCCTTCGCAAAGAGTCAGCTGAGATGAGGACTAGCTTTCCCCCTACCCTAATTAGGATTAATCGGTTCAAAAACTGAATGAATGTATGAATACATTCATATGAGTACATGGGAACGGGGTCATCTGATTGGTTCTATATCTTAGATCAATGGACATTATTTACCTCAGAAACCTCATGCAAATTAATGCTTGAGTCAATGTAGCAGACAAAAACCAGTCTGTGTGCCACAGTCACTGCTTCCAAAATCCAAGAAATTCACCAAAATGTTGTCCCAAAAGTAATGTAATACGCCCTTTACATTTTTCAAGGAAAAAACACCATTTCACAAGGTGTCAATATCTCAGTATAAATTTGCTTTACAGTACGTATGTTCCCATGTAATATATACACTAAAACAATTATTTGTCTAAGATTCAATGGATATCGCTGAATAGTCTTCGTGCTGTTCTAGATTTTTTTCCACCTACCTCTTATTCACTTAACAATCGGACTTACATACAGTCAGGCCACAAGCCACGGATTCGTCATTATGTGGTTTTGAAGTTGATTAATAATGCCAGCAGGCAGTAATTCCGCATGTTATCTTTAATCCACTATATGAAAAAGCAAATTACTGATGATTTGCACATATACCTGCATCACTCAGGTGCTCATGTACCTTTTAAACAGTTGTGCTGTGGTCTTAAAAAACCATGCAGGCTACAGCAACCCAGACAAGAGAGGGTTTGTCCAATTTTGAAAAAAAATTACTTTCTAGAATCACTTTTTGGCATGGGTAACATACACTGATCAACCATAACATGACCTTATATGCGGCAAGCTGCATTACTCTAGGTATTCTTAAACCTTTCCATCATGTTTGTGCTCCAGGAACCTTTCAGTGGGATCCAACCAGACTTGCTAGCCTTTGCTCCCCACTTGCATTAGCAAGCCTTGGGCACCGATGACACTCGTCAATTCAGTGGTTATCCTTCCTTAGAACACATTGCGGATAGTCCTGGCCACAACACACTCCTAGAACATCTCGAGTCTTGTTTAGCAAATGCTAAACAACCTTAGCCACCTCAACGGCTGCAGCCCTTCTTGAAAAGTGCAGTGGTGTTCATAACCCTGTCCAGTTTATTGTCAATATGAACTCCAAGGTATTTGCAAATCCTCCACCATTTCCACACTGATCTCCAAAAATCAGTTTCTTGGTGTTTGTCACATTAAGCTGAAGATGATTCTGCTCACACCATGGGAAGAAGGAATCCACAGCAGACATATATTCCGCCTCCTCACCTCCACTGATAGATTTAACTATAGCAGAGTCATCAGAAGACTTATGAAGATGGCAGGTCTCTGTGCAGTAACTGACGTCCACTGTGTAGAGAGTGAAGAGTAAAGAGGAGAGGACTGTCTCCTCTCTGGTGCTCTGGTGTTGCTGACCACTGTGTCCAACATACTGCAAACATACTGTGGTCTTCCAGTCAGGTAGTTCACAATACAGGATACGAGAGAGGCAGCCATCTGCATCACTGTCTGCTTCTCACCCAGGAGAGTGAATGCACTGAAGTAGTAAGAAACCATGACCCTCACAGTGCTCACCGGCTGGCTCAGGTGGGTGTAGACCAGGTTATGTGAGTAGATGAAGGCATCGTCAACTCTGAGATGTGGCTGGTAAGCAAATTATATTGGTCCAGATGTGGCCTAACCATGGGTTAAGTTTTTTTTTTTTTTTTTTTTAAATATGTTCAAATTTATGTTCGGTGTCGGTAACGATTCGGCTTAAAATAGGGTATCCCCATAAATACAGCCAGAACACCCTGTGCATCCCAGCTTATTCAGTGTTACCAATCTAATTCATTAAATAGACATGATAAAGGTTCAGAAAAATGTAGTGAAGCTGTGTGTGTGTGTGTGTGTGTGTGTGAGAGAGTGAGTGTATCTAGTCCGCAGAGTACAGATGTTGGTGAGTTTTATTTTGTATAATCAGATTGCATTTAATTTAATATTTTAAGACTAAGTTTGCAGATCAGAAACAGTTAAGAGTTCTAAAAATATAGGAAATCTAAAAGGGCCATACACCTTCGACAGCACCAATGTGTACACCATATCCTACCTTGTTCAATTCAAAGTGCATGCTTGAATATTGGAAGGGGCTACTACTACTCATTTGTTGCATAAACAAATGAGAAAATAAAGCAGCTGAGGTGGTTTAGCAGGCTTAAAAGACAAGCCATAAGGATGTGCTTGTTGTCAAATCACAAAAGGGATGATGTGGATGTCAAAACTCACCATGCTCATTATGGGGGTATTCCTTTCCTGCAACCGTGCACCGACGGAACAGCATGCGATTTTCCGTCAGGGTTCCTGTCTTATCTGAGAACAAGTATTGGATCTGCCCCAGGTCCTCAGTGATATTCAGTGCCCTGCACTGTATTCCAGTATCCAGCCTGGCATCATACAGATCCAGATCATTCTGGATAAAATATATCTGCCCTAATTTCACTATTTCTATAGACACGTACAGAGAAATGGGAATGAGAACCTGTAACACAAAGGCACAGATAGATGAGCCTCCTGAAAAATTTAATGAGCACCTACAGTGTAAGGAGACGATCAGACATGTAAGCATAAAAAAGTGCACAGGAATTATAATGTATTTCTCTGTGTTGGTCATGATATAAAACTGGAAGAAAACAAAACACAGATGGCTATTTGACATCAATTTAATTATTGATCTTTAATTTATCCTGCTCAAGGCATGAGTACAGAAAACACCACGGAAAGGAACACATGATGAAAAAAACACACACACACACACACACACACACACACACACACACACACACACTCTTTCGGTGCAAATCCACCAAATAGAATTTTTTTGGTAAGTAAAATGAAACCAGAGAACACATAGAAATTCCCAGGGACATAGGAAAAGCATGCAAAACTCCACACAATACACGCTTTTCCACTATCACACCAGAGCCAAGCGTGCTAGGGTGAACCAAGTCCATTACTGTTTCTAATGCCACTTCCATGGCTTAACTGTGCTCCCTCACAATTACTTTGAGGTCATAAGTCCAAGGATTCAGTCCCACAATAACCCATGGGTCAGTCAATGCGAAGTTGGGCATAAGGAGGTGTCAAGGTTGACGGCAGTGTTTATCTTTTTCATTCCAATAGATAATTTAATGTAAATGTGAACATTTAGGCATGTGGTACTGTCATACTTTGTATCCAAATTTGCATTCATAAGAACACCAGTACAGAAACTATGCTAACTGCTGGCCAGTTACATTGGTGTTGGAAAGTTTGTGATCCTTTAAGAATGTTACACATTTCTACATAAATGTGAGTGAAGATATCTTTAGATTTTCCCACAAATCAAGTTTATAGTTTGAGCATATGAAATTATATTAAGACCCCAGGAGACAAGCTCTGGATAGCTTTGAGAAAGGCTTGGTTTGCCCCGGCACCATAGTGGCAATAGTAGCTACTCTGTGGTGTGAATACACTGATTTATAAACAGATTGTTACTTAAAGTGGTTGTAATATGACGCAGACTATGTGGACATACAGCCTGTGTGGACAAGAACTACCACCCGGTGGATTTATGCATTCGCATTGTATACAGAGCATTCGCAAAAAAGAATTGAACATGAAGTGCCAATGAGCCTGGTTTTTGACCTCCAATTCTACTCAGTACATATTTGAGTCAAGGTAGACATCTGTGCAAAGTTTGAAGAAAATGTCTCAGGGTGTTCTCAAGATAACATAGGTGTATATACGTATGGACAGACACATATACAACTAGACCAGTGCTTTTTCAAATAGGAGGCGTGGTATGATGCCAAGGGAAGCGAGTATGACCCTGGGGAACATGCTTTTCTGGAATTGTGTACGATAATGAAGTGTAATTGCACCTCCACTCCACTAGTTGGCAGTAGCACTCTCATTGTCACGCTATGGTGTAGCGTTTTTTTTGCACGAGCAAACGATTTGAAGTGCAGTAAACAACCCCTCAAGAAACAACACAGAAGCATTTCTAACACGAACAAAGAGAAAGGTGCAGAGAGACAGAGATATTAAGACATAAGGAAGTTTAATGAGTTTAAATAAGGATCTATTTTTTTTAAATTTCAGGCACATTGGTGCACTTTAAATCTTTTCTATTACAGATTAAAAACAATGTTAATGAAGTTTTTCTTTATTGTAAGTTGAACTATATTTCTTTCTTTTTTGTTTTTAATGTTAATAAAGATAGAATATTATATTGTGTACTAATAACAATTTTATAGACAAATAATACTATTTATAGTCGCTCACGGGGCGGTGGGGCGGGCGTGATTTTTTTTTTTTCTTCCTCGGGGGGGGCGCCACAGAAAATAATTGAGAAGTATTTAGCTAGACCAGGGGTCGGCAACCTTTACCATTCAAAGAGCCATTTAGACCCATTTTTTACATTAAAGAAAACACTGGGAGCCACAAATCCTTTTTTGACATTTAAAATCAAATAACGCTGCATATAATTTTTTTCCCTTTTTCTTTCATGTTAATATAAAACAACAATGTGTTGCATTGATTTAAACGACTGCAGAGACAATTAAATTGCAATTCTGCTTGCAACAAAAACATTTAGATTTAAAAAAAAATCTCCAGCCTCCCGCGACCCTAATTAGGATTAAGCAGTTCAGAAAATGAATGAATGAATGTGTCAGAGTCCTTCTTGTATTTTTATAAAGAATATCTATCCCACAAAGCATGGGACGGGGAACAGCCAGATGTGTTAATGGGTTGGGTATCTACCTCACCATCACGCCCTTCGTGGGATCTTCCGTTTCTTTATTTGTTATATTAATGTTGTTTTGTCATAGTTTTAATTTACAAAAATGACAACAACACAGAAAAGTATATGAAAAGTTATTTTAAGGAGGAGTCTGCTCAACATTCTTTTAAATTATATTAATGCTTGTGCTGCACTGACCGATCCATGCTCAGAGTGGAGACTGAACCACACCTAGTTATTTATTTTGTCACTGTGAGGACAGTTATTTAACTCGGAGATTGCTGTGTATAAACAAATCTCATCCAACGTCTCTTACTTCAGCTGTGATTTCCGTTCCTGGATTACAAACCCGGTGGCAGAAAAATCTCTCTCAATGTGCTGCTGCTTGCCATGAGCTCTTTTAGGGCTCTTTTATATTTCTTTGGTGTGGCGGGGTTATTTTGTGTGTGTTCTTGTGGACACACACACAAAATCACCCGCCCATAACAAATAAATATCCGCCCACACCGACCCTTAATTTTCATCAATGTAATTTTCCACCCTAAAAGAGCATTGGAAGGAACCCACATCATTCAGGTGAAAAAACCTAGATTGGACATTACTGTTTCAATTCTGAAGTGGAGCCATCTTGGTGAGATCACATTACTGTTTAACACTTAAAGCAAGGTGATCTCACCAAGATGGCTCCACTTCAGAATTGAAACAGTAATGTCCAATCTAGATTTTTTTTTCTTTTCTTTTGATGATCAGTGATTGGTGGAGTAAATGTGAGTGTGCCGTGTGAGTAAATAAGCAGCTTGTGGTGCAGCCGTCGGCCACCGTAAACTACAACATTATTTTGAAAAGCCATGGAGCCGCACCAGAAAGGTGAAAGAGCCGCGGGTTGCCGACCCCTGAGCTAGACAAATAACCCAGAAACACAATGCATGTGAACATGAGAAGGATGCTCGTGGTTAAGTCACAATTACACACCTGCAGTACAATTATCATAGTCCAGAACATGTAGAAGCCAGCGAGAGCTGGATGTGTGCCATCTGGGATCATAAAGACTGGATCCTTCAGACCACTCAGCCAAACACCATGGCCTAATGAACAGACACAGCAAGCACTTCTTAAAACTATAAGGAAAAATACAGATATCTACAAGCAATATCATAAACCTAATAATTTCGCCAGTGCTGTTGTTTCAGTCAGGGTAGAGTATGTATTAAATGTGTGTATGTGTGCTTGTACGTACCCACAGCAGAAGTAAGGCACATTAGAAATAGTAAAACTACACTCCAAATAATGTCTATGTTGAGCTTGCGCTCCAGTTGACTTCGTTTGTAGCGTGGTCCACTGTTATTCTGCATTGCCTTTGTCTCATGACCTGTTAAAAGAAACACATGCACAGACACAAACATAGCCATTTAAATAATCCATGTTTCACTCTATGAAAAAAAACAGTTCCTGTAAAAAACTGTTCATGCTCTTGTCATAATGACATAACAATGTGTTTATTTCATTAGCTGTACCTGCATAGACCACAATGCCAGTTATACTCTCGGTATTTCTCACTGTACAGCTCCTCAAAAGAACGTTTTCATTATGTAATCCTACCCTTACTTTATTCGGGTGTTCCCTGAAAACAAACACACACACACACACACACACACACACACACACATTTAAAGACAGACACACACACACACACACACACATATATATATATATATATATATATATATATATATATATATATATATATATATATATATATATATATATATATATATATACTTACATATATTTATGTATATTTATTGTATTATATATACACTCCTCTGGATAGCTCACCAGGCCATTGCAGGTCTCTCTCTCTCTCTCTCTCATATATATATATATATAATGTATAAAAACCATATATAATACACACACACACACACACACACACACACATATATATATATATATATATATATATATATATATATATATATATATATATATATATATATATATATATATATATATATATATATATACCTCAATTTACAGAATACATGTGTGTAAATGACAAGGACCCAAGAGGAATGGTGAGGTTACAGGGAGCAGAGATAAGGAAGGTGGAGGATTTCAAGTACTGCATGTCCACTCAAGTCCAGAGCAATGGAGAGTGTGGAGAAGAGGTGAAGAAGCGTGTGCAGGCAAGTTGGAATGGATGGATAAACGTGTCCGGTGTGATGTGTGATAAGAGGGTATTGGCAAGAATGAAAGGAAAAGTTTACAAGACGGTGTTGAGGCCAGCGATGTTGTATGGTTTAGAAACAGTGGTGCTGAGGAAAAGACAGGAGGCAGAGCTGGAGGTAGCAGAGATGAAAATGCTGAGGTTCTCTCTGGGAGTAACGAGGACGAATAGGATCAGGAATGAGTACATCAGAGGTACAGCCCATGTAAGATGTTTTGGAGACTAGGCTAGATTGAGATGGTTTGGACATGTACAGAGGAGGAATAGTGAGTATATTGGTAGCAGGATGCTGAGGTTGGAACTACCAGGCAGAAGGCCGAGAGGAAGACCAAAGAGAAGATTTATGGATGTGGTGAAGGAGGACATGAAGGTAGTTGGAGTAAGAGTAGAAGATACAGAGGATATGGTGAGATGGAGGCAGATGGTTCGCTGTTGCGACCCCTGAAGGGAAAAGCTGAAAGGAAAAGAAGAAAGAGGAAGAAGATATATACCTCAATTTACAAAATTAATCTGTTCTGGAAGTGGTTTCGTAACCTGGATTTTTGATAAGTTGAACCGCATTTTACATGTAAAACGTGTGATTCCTTCCAAGGCCCCCAATACTACCCCCTACACCCTTTAAAAATTATAAAAGCATACCTTTTAAGGCCTCCTTCTGCTTCAATATCGTACCGATGGTAGACGGTTTGGCCATATTCCTTTGCGATATCACTCAACCACATGCCACGAGCCCTCTTCTTCTTTTAACTCACACCGGAAATCACGTGTGCGTGTGTGCGTGTGTGCGTTGTGTGTGTGTGTGTGTGTGTGTGTGTGTGTGTGTGTGTGTGCATGTGTACGCGCATGCGCGCGTGTTCACCATTTCTTCTTAGAGTTATAATCTTGCAAATGTTTATGCAAGATTAAAAGCCTGAACCAAAAAATAAAGTTGCAATGAGCACACTCGAAAAACTCATGAAACAACAGTAACTCTGTCCTTTACACGAAAAGCATTATGGGTATTATGGAGATTCAGCTCCATAATAGTCAATGGGAGGGAGCTGCGTCATGCCTCCTAGCCAATGGGAGGCCAGCGGGGTGGGATGTTGGGAGATAGCCAATGGGACGACGGCGGGGCGGGATGTTGGGAGATCAACATGGGAGAGCAACTCGCGCATTGAATTTTTGAGATGGCGCTTTCGTAACGTGAACTTGTTTCGTATCCAGAGACAAAAATTTTAGGAAAATGCGTTTCGTAATCTGGATTTTTCATTTGTTGGGGCTTTCGTAAGTTGAGGTTCCAGTATATATATATACATATATATATATATATATACACACACACACACACACACACACACACACACACACACACACACACACACACACACAGGGATCCCTTGCTACTGCGTGCTTCAATTAATTCGGCTTCAGTGCATCGCGTTTAGGGGGGCAAGTTAAGAAAATGTCACAAAAACAAGGCCAATTATGCATAAAAACCCCTAAGCAACACAAAACAAAAAACAACCCAAAATCTCCCATCAAAACTACTTACATTATTGCATCTGTATACGCACGCGCATCGGCGCGTGTGCACACGCGCATATGTATGTGTGTCGTCGTCTTTTCATGCAATACCATCTGTATGTGTTTGTATTTATATTTTAATTTACATCTTATGTTAATGTTTAATTGTTATTATAAGCATTTATAGCATTGAATATGTATTTATTGTATCATATACACATATACATGCATGTATACTTCGGTCGGGGGGGTTGGGAGGTGATCCTACTTCGCAGATTTCGATGGTTGTGTGGGGATCTCGGTCCCAATTAACCGCGGAAAGTAAGGAATTCCTATATTATATATATACATACAGTGATCCCTCGCTACTTCATGCTTCAGTTTCTGCGGCTTCAGTGCATCACGGGTTTTTCAAAAATATTCATCGAAAAATAAAAAAAATAACGAAATGAAGGAAAAATAGGGCAAAAGTTAAGGGAAATGCCACAAAACAAGGCTAATTGTGCAAAAAAAAGAGAACCCAACAAAACTACTTACATTTTTTTGTGAGGTGTGCATCTGAGTGTGTGCACGCGCATCTGTATGTGTGTATTGATATTTTATTTACATCTTATGCATTACTTTTGAATGTTTTATTGTTAGTATAAGCATTTATAGCATTGAATATGTATTTATTGATATTATATACACATTTACATATGTGTCAGTCAGGGGAGTCGCTCCTACTTTGCAGAAATCGGCGGTCGCAGGGGGATCTCGGTCACCTTTAACTGCAGAAAGTGAGGGATCCTGTTTATATATATATATTAGTGGTACATCGGTACTTGAATGCTTTAGAGGTTGAACAAATCAGAACTCGACCAAAAAATCCGGGATTTGTTTGGTCCCGGAAGTCAACCTGGAAGTCGACCCGGAAATATGGAAGTTGAACGCTAAAAAGCACGAGAAAAAACATGACCAAGAGGGAGGGGAAATGCACGCTTTCCAGAAGTCCGGTAATTGTTGATACTGTTTCTCACTCTGATAAAGTTAAAACTAGCAGCGCTGTTCGGAAGTCCGGAAGTAGTTGACACTATGTATCATCCTGATAAAGCAAGCAGCGCTGTTAACACCTTTAACAATGAGGTCATGAGCCACTTCCGTAAGATTTTCAAAAGAAGGCAGAAACAAGCCACGTTAGAAATGTTCTTCAAGAAAAGAAAGCGATGTCCCCATTTCATCTATGAAAACAGGTTTGCTTTATTGTTCGCAGGGAAGGCACTAGAGCATGGGGAAATCGTAGTCACTGTTAGAGATGTGGAGAAACACGGAAATCAAACTAAAGCTGGAACTGGTGGAGCATGGAGCTGAGAGCCAGAGAGGTCACGAGGAAGAGGGACAATTTTCTAACACCGGGAAGAGCACTGCTACTCTTTACAGCCCGTGATTACATGAAATTAGGTGTGTGTGTTTAGCACTCCTGTGACAGCCACACCCCTCTCCAACTCACATTTCAAAGCACAACTCTTTTGTGAGTGACCATAACACACTAAAATAAAAACCACAGTGCAGTTAAAGCATAAGAACAATAAAGATAATAATTTTACCCTTTGTGGTGGTGAGCAGTTGGCATACGTAAATGTTGAAGAGGAAGAGAAGAAGTGTATCCCCTTCCATAACAGAGAGGGAGGGAGGAAAACGGCTTCCCTTCCATAACAGCTTCAGATAAATCAACCTAAGGTGTTTTTTTTTCTCTGACTACCGCTTTGCATGGATAACTTTTCTTCAGGATGTTCCTTTCTTTTCTTGAAGAATATTTCTAATGTGGCTTGTTTCTGCCTTCTTTTCAATAACTTACGGAAGTGGCTCATGACCTCATCATTAAAGGTGTTCACAGCGCTGCTAGCGCTTTAGCCTAGCGCTTCAGCTTAGCTTTAGTGCTAGGTTTAGCTTTATGAGGGTGATACGTACATAGTACTGTATCAACAACTTCCGGACTTCCCCAGGACAGCTTTATTAGAGTGATACATAGTATCAACAACTTCCGGACTTCCCCAGAACATACATAGTATCAACAACTTCCGGACATTGCGCACTTTCCCTCCCTCTCGCTCTCATTTTTTCTCACTCGTTTCTCGAGTTCGACTTTCAGTTTTTGTTCGGGTTCCGGGACAAAAGAAGTCACTTTTTTTTTTTTGTTCGGATTCCGTTTTGTTCTAACTCTAGAGCGTTCGGATTCTGAGGCTCCACTGTGTATGTATGTATATATATATATATATATATATATATATATATATATATATATATATATATATATATATATATATACACATATATATATATATATATATATATATATATATATATATACACATACACATACACAGTGGAGCCTCAGAATCCGAACGGTCTAGAGTTCGAACAAATTGGAATCCGAACATAAAAAAAAGTGACAATTGAGATTTTATATATATATATATATATACACACACATACATACATATACGCACACACCTACAGTCATGTGGCTTCAACTGTGCTTCACCCTTACATATATCCTTACATTTTGAGGTGGATGCCGCGAAGGAGTCCTCAGTATAGAACAATTTTATGACATACTACATGGAAACTGAAGAAAACTATACCCCAAAAAGGTGTTTTAGAACATACTAGCAGCAGAAACTGCTTTGCTTGGTTAAAAAAAAAAAAAGTAAGAATAAGTTATTTGAAAGCTTACACCAACCCACTTCGAAACATATCATTGAAGACTTTCGGCAGGCTCAATCAGTGGGTGCATTACTGAATAAGTATTTAACAGCTGATATGCCAGATTTACGACTGTGGAGTTAAGACCGATGAGCAGGTTTAATATCATGGAATGCTTACTCTGGGTGTAGCAAGCAATAAACGATAATGGTGTCATGCACGCAAACATTTTTTTTGCTAAGTTTCATGTCAGGAAAGTTTTGAGGATGCATATTTCCATCTATAAAACATGATGTATGTGTAAATTGTAAATTTCCAATGCACACTGCCGACCAGCCAACATTCGCCTGAACTTCGCCATTTTGCTGACTTACCTTTGTTGGAATATGCCGGCCTTTAACCCATCAATCCGCCCAATAATGTTGTCTTTTTATCTTTTTTTTTTTTTGGCCTTTGAAAGAATATATTAACAGAAACATCTGACATTTCCCCCAGACCGGCACATTTATGTGAAATTTTAATAATTGTATTACACTTACATGTAGCCTCTAAAACGTCTCAGATCATTATTGGGGTTTTCACACACAATGAGGCTGCCGAAGTTCTCTGGAAAAAATTCTGATTCCTGACGCAGAAGCATGCATGCACACACACACACACACACACACACACACACACACACACAAAATGCATACACTTTTTTGACATTTTGATGATGTCATTAGCATGAAAAAAAAGGAATAAGTATGTTCACTCACTTGTCCTGGCAGGTCACTAACCACCTGTCTCTGTTTCAGGTTAGTTTCTCCATCCAGGTTGGCAGTTTCGATGTAGCACACTCCATTTGGATCAGATGAGTGGAGCAGCACCATGTCAGCAGGAATGATTTCATTACAGCACAAATTCACTATATCACCCACACACACGTCAGCCCAACACTTCTCCACATAGCAATGCTGTTTGCTGCAACACAAATAAATATTTAAAGCATACAACATTAGGAAACTTTAAACATGTATGCATTCTACAACACAAACATAGAATGTGTAATTTCTGCTTCAAAACACAAAACCTCATTCATGTGTTAAAACCCAACCTCTAATCCACAAATCATAACCTAAATCCTGCCTACTGTATCAGTTAATGTGATTTAGTTTTAATAGTTTTTATGTTCAGTTCATTTTAAACCAACATTCAGACATGAGGTAGGGAAAAATAAACTTCCTACTTTCCCAGTAGTTGAGAGCATAACTAAAAACCAGGCAATTTTTCAAGAAATGCAGATTAATTATTCATTAAAAATTGACAATACTTCTTCTTTTCCTTTTCTCTTCAGGGGTCTCCACAGCGAATCATCTGCCTCCATCTCACCCTGGCCTCTGCATCTTCTTCTCTTACACCAACGACCTTCATGTCCTCCTTCACCACATCCATAAATCTTCTATTTGGTCTTCCTCTCGGCCTTCTGCCTGGTAGTTCCAACCTCAGCATCCTACTACCAATATACTCACTATCCCTCCTCTGCACATGTCCAAACCATCTCAATCTAGCCTCTCTGACTTTGTCTCCAAAACATCTTACATGTGCTGTCCCGCTGATGTACTCATTCCTGATCCTATCCATCCCCGTTACTCCCAAAGAGAACCACAATATTTTCATCTCTGCTACCTCCAGCTCTGCTCTGCCAACCTGCCTGCACACGCTTCTTCACCTCTTTGCCACACTCTCCATTGCTCTGGATTGTTGAACGTAAGTACTTAAAATCCTCCACCTTCTTTATCTCTGCTCCCTGTAACCTCACCGTTCCTCTTGGGTCCTTCTCGTTCACACATGTATTCTGTCTTACTGAGGCTAACCTTCATTTCTCTGCTTTCCAGGGTATACCTCCACCTCTCTAGATTTTCCAGCACTTGTTCTCTGCTCTCCCAACAGATAATAATGTCATCTGCAAACATCATAGTGCATGGGGATTCTTGTCTAACCTCGTCTGTCAGCCTGTCCATCATCATAGCAAACAAGAAGGGGCTCAGAGCTGATCCTTGATGCAGTCCCACCTCCACTTTAAACTCTTCTGTCACACCGACAGCACACCTCACCACTGTCTTACATTTCTCATACATGTCCTGCACCACTCTAACATACTTCTCTGCCACTCCAGACTTCCTCATGCAATACCACAGTTCCTCTCTCGGCACCCTGTCATAGGCTTTCTCCAGATCCACAAAGGAACAATGCAGCTCCTTCTGACCTTCTCTGTACTTCTCTATTAACATCCTCAAAGCGAACACTGCATCTGTGGTGCTCTTTCTTGGCATGAAACCAAACTGTTGTTCACAAACGATGACCTCTGCCCTTAGCCTCACTTCCACCATTCGTTCCCATAACCTCATCGTATGGCTCAACAACTTTATCCCTCTGTAGTAGCCACAACTCTGCAAGTCTCCCTTGTTCTTAAAAATGGGCACTATCACACTTCTCCTCCATTCCTCCGGCATCCTCTCACTCTCTAAGACATTGGTGAATGTTCTTGTCAGAAAATCTACTGCTTCCTCTTCTACTCTTTGTTATCTCTCATTTTCCTCATCTATCACCTCTTCAAAGTACTCTTTCATCTACCCAGCACACTTCTGTCATCGGTCGACACATTTCCCTCTGTCCTTAATCACCCTAACTTGTAGCACGTCCTTCCCATCTCTATTTCTCTTCTGTGCCACCCTGTATAAATCATTTTCTCCCTCCTTACTGTCCAACCTAGCATACAAGTCATCATACGCCCTCTGTTTAGCCTTTGACACCGTTATCTTCGCCTTGTGTCTCCCTGTACTCCTGTTTACTCTCTTCGGTTCTCTCAATGTCCCACTTCTTCTTAGCCAACCTCTTCCTTTGTACACACTCCTGCACCCCCTCATCCCACCAAAAAGTCTCCTTATCTACTTTCGTTCCAGATTACACACAAAGTACTCTCCTACCTGTCTCCCTAATCACATTTGCTGTGGTTGTCCAGTCATCTGGAAGCACTTCCTGACCACCCAAAGCCCGTTTCAACTCCTCCTTGAAGACAACACGGCACTCTTCTTTTACAGCTTCCACCACTTTGTCTTCTGCTCTGCCTTTGCCTTCTTCACCTTCCTCACCATCAGCATCATCCTACACACCACCATACTATGATGTTTGGCAAGACTCTCACCCACTACTACTTTGCAGTCTCTGACTTCTTTCAAATTACATGACCTACACAAGATGTAGTCTACCTGTGTGCTCCTATCTCCGCCTTTATAAGTCACCCTATGCTCCTGTCTCTTCTGGAAGAAAGTATTCACCACAGCCATTTCCATTCTTTTTGCAAAATCTATCAACATCTGTCCTTCTGTGTTCCTGTCCTGGATACCTAATGTGCCCATCACTTCCTTGTCCCTTCTGTTGCCTGCACCAACATGTCCATTGAAGTCTGCACCAATGTCCACTCTTTCGCCTCTGGAGGTACGCTGCATCACTTCATCTAACTCACTCCAGAATCTCTCATTCTCTTCTAGCTCACATCCTACCTGTGGGGCATAAGCACTAACAACATTGACACCCCACGATGACTAACGATTTCCGCGAAGTAGGATCGACCACCCCTGACTGAAGTATACGTACATATATATGTGTATATAATACCAATAAATACATATTGAACGCTATAAATTCTTATAATCACAATTAAACATTCAATAATAATGCATAAGATGTAAATAAAATATAAATACACACACATACAGATGCGAGCACGTGCACACACTCAGATGTGCACCTCACATAAAAATGTAAGTACAGTGCAGTAGCTTTGTTGGGAGTCTGGATTGTTTTTTTTTTATTTGTTAGTTTTTTTGATTGGGTTTTTTTTTTTTCATAATTGGCCTTGTTTTGCAGCTTTTTTCTTAATTTCCTTGTTTTTTAATTTTTCGATGAATATTTTTGAAAAACCCATGATGCACTGAAGCCGCAGAAACTGAAGCATGAAGTAGCGAGGGATCCCTGTATATTGTACGTTAGTAGCAGTTATGCTGACTGACAGAACCAAGGTGGAGAGGATTAGTCATGTAATGTGAAATGTTAAATGTTAATGTCAAAAAACATGTTCTTTCCACTGACATGTCAATATGTAGCCTAATTTAATATTTAATTTAGTAACTGTGATGAAAATGATTTAATGAATTTTGTTCATAAATAAATAAATAAAAATCTGTGAAATACTGCATCTGTATTCTTAGATGCAATAACACAAACACAAAGCAGGGACTGGATAGGTTTCGTGCATCTTGTACCTTGGACATCTATACAAAAACGATGTAAGTACAATAGAGTCATTATTAACCATTAAGTCAAGTTCTAGTGCTACTAAACAATAATGCAGAATCCCCAAAATGTTACCTAGTATACACATAAAAATTGTCCAATCTATTTTTTTTTACTGTATTTAACTGACAAAGGCCAGCACCTCTCTTAACATAACGATATCACTGCACCAGTAATTAACAATGAAAATCCATAACTTACACAGAGCAATTATTTACACTTCTAACTTAAGCATTCACACAAAATAAATGATAAATAAAAGTAAATCAAAATTCAATTACTGAAGCACCATTTTTGTTGCTTATTTATGTATATAAATGGAAAGCTAACAACACCAAAAGCTCATACAACCAAAGAAAAAAAAATGGTGTTAAAATAAAAATATATATATATTGATTATTAAAATGGCTTCTCCTATCTTTGTATTAGCATCCAGTAGGTCTGTAAATTTGTTCACCTCTTATACAGTTTACATGGCAGGTTGTTGGCCTGTCGGTCAGATATTCTTCTTCGCTGATCCTCCCATAGGTCCTTTACCGCAGTAACAGACATTACCAGTAAAATAGGTATGACTCCAATCTCAGGTTGAAATGCATTTATGATGGGCACGAAATTTAGTGCAGCCAGAAAAATAAAATAAATGTTGGCAAAGCGGTGAAACTGCTCAAAAAGATTCTTTGGAATAAAAGAGAGGAAAGTATACTTTGTGGTCCTAATGTTATTCCTGCAGTATTTCCTATGCCAACCCTCAGCTTCTTCAATAGAAATCCATCTTGGGACAACCAACCTCCTCTTCTTTAGCTTTTTGTATCTCACCATGTTGGATTCCAGGATAATAAAAACTGGATATTTAGCGAGAGCAAAACGGAACCATATTTATTCCAGCTTTTCTCACTTGCAACATAAGCTACAATGCCCGCTCTGTAATGCTCAGTTCTTGTTCAAACAGCATGGGTGTGATAAGTTTACCTGCCACACCAGATAGGATTACAGTATACAGTTTGAGGGTCATAATCCATCCCAAGTATAGATAATCTAAAAGTAAACAATAATCCGAATGTTGAATAATGCAAACTAGTGGTTAAAAAAGAGGTCTACAGCTGTCAGAGCTACTAACATAATAATTCCACTACAGTCAGGGCAAACTAATGATCAAAGATTATAAAAAACATATAATGCATCATTAATAATGCATGATGCAGTACACAGCAGTTCAGGACAAATGCTGCATATTAAAAAAAAAAAAAAAAAAGCAAAAAACTTTCAGCTGTCAGTGTGCATAAAGTACTCATTTCATTAATTACCACCTTCATAACTCCCATCACTAATTTATTCTGGCCAGGGCCATTGTGGATCTAAAGCCAGTACCAGGAACAATGGCCTGAAATAGAATCATACCCTGGAGTACCAGTCCATCAAAGAGCCCTATGTTAACACATTTTATTGATTTATTCAGTAGTTATTTGTGAATTTATTTTGTCAGTTTGTTTTATGATATTGTAAAATATCGACTGGCATATTTTTGGGGAGGTAGAAGAAAACCAGAGATCCTGAAAAAAATAGTATGCGCATTACCTCCCAAATCACAGCCATGATGCCTTGTAAAATATTGGATTTTTTTTGTTGTTTTTTTTTGCATTTTTGTGTTTATTGGTTAAAACTGAGGTTGTGTTGAGGGTCCATGAGTGTTCTGAAATGTAGGTCTCAGAAGGTTTCAAGAGAATAAAAAGGAATTGTGCAGAAAGTGCTACAAAAAGAGTCAGAGGAAATTGGAATGAGTTACCTCAAGTTTCAAAATCTGACAAAATAATTTTGAAGGAAAATCACAGAAATTCATTATAATACATTAATTGCATTTTTTTTTCTTTACTAAATTCCCTCTCATCCCCCCATTTATTTATCCATATACTGACCCGCTGTAGACGTGTGTGATGTTGGTGTTGATCCTCTTGTCATAACAGTAACGCCTGTAGTCTTCTATGGCATCTTTAAGGGCGATGACAGTGAGAACAACAACAAGAGGGATCATGGTGATCTCCTTCTGAAATGCCTCCACTACTGGAACCCAGTTCAGCAACACCAGGAACAGAAAGTACAGATTTGCAGCTCTGCAAAATCATACATTCAATTTTTACACTCCATTTATTCAATACAATAATCTATTATTTAAACCACTTGTCTGTCAAGTTCACAGGAGAGCTGGAACCTAACCTAGCTGACTTTTTGCAAAAGATGAGGTAGACCATCTCATCTCATCTCATCTTCTTCCGCTTAGTCCGGGGTCGGGTCGCGGGGGCAGCAACCTTAGCAAAGAGGTCCAGACATCCCTCTCCCGAGCCACTTCCTCCAACTCTCCCGGGGGGACACCGAGGCGGTCCCAGACAAGCCGAGAGACATAGTCCCTCCAGCGTGTTCTAGGTCGACCCCGGGGTCTCTTCCCGGTTGGACATGCCCGAAACACCACACCAGGGAGGCGTCCGGGGGGCATTCTAACCAGATGCCCGAGCCACCTCAACTGGCCACTCTCAATGCGGAGGAGCAGCGGATCTACTCGAGCTCTCCCGGATGGCGGAGCTTCTCACCCTATCTCTAAGGGAGAACCCGCCACCCGAAGAAAGCTCATTTCAGCCGCTTGTATCCATGATCTTGTTCTTTCGGTCATTACCCAAAGCTCGTGACCATAGGTGAGGTAGGAGCGTAGATCGACTGGTAAATTGAGAGCTTAGCCTTGCGGCTCAGCTCCTTTTTCACCACGACGGACCGGTACAGGCACCGCTTAACAGCAGAGGCTGCAGCGATCCGTCTGTCGATCTCTCGCTCCATCCTTCCTCACTCGTAAACAAGACCCCAAGATACTTAAACTCCTC
Organism: Plotosus lineatus; assembly: GCA_024760905.1. Classification (NCBI taxonomy): domain Eukaryota; kingdom Metazoa; phylum Chordata; class Actinopteri; order Siluriformes; family Plotosidae; genus Plotosus; species Plotosus lineatus. The sequence continues at coordinate 54,501,586 of CM045736.1, forward strand.
CACTTGGGGCAGGACCTCATCCCGACCCAGAGGTGCATTCCACCATTGTCCGACTGAGAACCATGGCTTCGGACTTGGAGGTACTGATCTTCATCCCGGCTGCTTCGCACTCAGCTGCGAATCGCTCCAATGAGAGCTGGAGGGCCTGACTTGATGAAGCCAAAGGACAACATCATCCGCAAAAAGCAGAGATGATATCCAATGGCCACCAAACCAGAACCCCTCATCGCCTCGACTGCGCCTAGAAATTCTGTCCATAAAAATTATGAACAGAATCGGTGACAAAGGACAGCCGTGGCGGACTCCAACTCGCACGGGAAGCGAATCCGAGCTGGTGTTACCAATTCGGTCCAATCTCTGGCTCCGGTGATACAGCGACGAATAGCTCGTAGCAACGGATCCGAACGCCGTACTCTCGGAGCACGCCCCACAAGATCTTTCAAGGGACACGGTCGAAAGCCTTCTCCAAATCCACAAAGCACATGTGGACAGATTGGGCAAACTCCCATGCCCCCTCCAGAATCCTGTGGAGCGTATAGAGTTGGTCAAGAGTGCTGCGGCCAGGACGAAAACCACATTGTTCCTCCTGAATCCGAGGTTCGACTATCGGTCGGATCCTCCTCTCTAGTACCCCTGCATAGACTTTACCAGGTAGGCTAAGGAGTGTAATTCCCCGATAATTGGAACACACCCTCCGGTCCCCCTTCTTAAAAAGTGGGACCACCACCCCAGTTTGGATGAGGTAGACCAATAATGTATAATATAGTAATAGCTGGAATGAAAAGTCAAAGGTATGAGAAGTAATAAAAAGTAGTTTTTTGCCGTTCTGGGGCTCCCAGCCGTTTCAGACATTTCGTGATTAAGAGTGACTTATCAGTATCAGATCAGTAAAATTTATAGGGTAGGCATAGCAAGACTTAATCCAAAAAAAAAAAGAGGAAAGAGATTATACTTGGAATAAATCATCCTCAGCACCCTCTTATGAATATGTGAGGCGCTCCACCGAAAGTAGGCGCTTGTCGCACAGAACACTTTTGAGATAAAGGCCAGAAATGTAAAAATGGTCCATTTTTATCGAAATTCGTATTTTTACATAAACTATTAAAACAAGTATTCAACTATCACTTTCTCATGTGAAATCGACTAAAACTCACTACAAATGTCTTTTTTTCCATTTTTCTGATGAGTACCCTCATAAAACTAGATATAAACAATAGCAAACCAGTAGGTTTTCCTTGCCATTATTCACCAAGTTCGGTACAAGACACACTATAATCCATATACCAGAAGAACAGCCGTGAAGTCGTCTCTCCATTTTGGATAGTGTTTTGATATTAAAATTTCAGTGACTAAAATAAAGGTTATGAAGATGATATGCTTGTAAACAATGCAGGCTAGTTACGAAGGAAGATCTGAAACGAGCACACTGATTGGTCTGCTCGGGCTTGCACATGCACAGTGCATGTCACACGTTAACTTCCGGTTTACTTCCTGCCTCTAGTTTACCGCGTGTGGAACTTATCGCTAGCTTTCTCTTCAATAACAGTCATTAGATTCATTTATAAGATTGTGAATTCAAATAATTTCTGGAAAAAGAGAGTGAAATGTCATCTGTGATGTCCAGCAGCATTAGTGTAGATGTTAAATTTGACGCGAGAATGCTTGGAGTTCTTGAAGATTATTTCGCCGGTGAGTATTTTTTCTCTGCATGCAAAATTTGACGATGGAATTTTTTTGATTATTTGATTTGTGTGTAATCTTGTCTGGACTGGACATGCTGAATCGTGGGTTGCAATTGATCAAGACCTGAAAAATACTTAAATGTTTCATTCATTTTACATCTGAACAAACTCATGATGATGATGATGATGATGATGATTATGATGATGATGATAATGATGAATGCCAACTGTGTTGATGAAGATTTTAATTTTGATAAAGAAGAGGCATCTATTAATAAAAGTGTGCATGAGTTGTGTTGGTAGTGAGGATATAGATTAAGATGAAAAATATTGAGGGCAGAGTTGATGAAGGCAGCTGTTGAGCAGAGTTGATGAAGATTTTGATGTTGATGAAGAAGAGGCATCTGGTAATAAAAGTGTGCATGAGTCAGCTTTGTTGTGTTTGGGATGAGATGTGATCCTTTCTGCTCAGCAGGATATAGATGAAGATGATGATGCTGAGGGCGGAGTTGATGAAGCTTACTTCTTTAAAGAGATCAGAGAGTTTTGTTATATAGTTTTCTTATATTTAGTTTTCTTAATTTCAGTGTGATTGTTTGAACCTGACAATGTTTTTTTTTTTTTTCAATCAGTATCATTTGAAGGCATTTGAACCTTTATATAATGTTCAAAAGATACATACTGATCTTATTGGAATAAACAGAAATGGAAAAAAAAAATAGTCGTTTTTTTTTTTTTGTTCATTTTTTGGGGGTTACCACGGTGACTGATGCGTTAAAAAAGGGCGTGTCAGATTAAAATGAGGATGATTTCTCTTATCATCTCTTCCTAAAACTTTTCCTAGACATGTTTTCTAAAAGTTTATATGGCTGAAGTGCATAAAAATGTTTGGTTGTTAAGGACTAATGATCTTGGAAGAAGTGCAATCTTTGTGTTCATTTTTCTGTGAAACGTCTTTTGAAATTTTTGCTTGAATGCGGACACAACAAATCGCATACCTATTAAAAGCTGACTAAGACATTTGGTTTTAATAATAAAAATGACATTGTTTTTAATAATATTATTTTATATTAAAATATAATTCAAAATGTCTGCATTTTTTTATTGGTCATTGGCTTTTGGACGACCACGCTTCAGTTTGTGATCAGCAAAGGCATGGCTGGTCTGACCGTGGGGTGGGGGGTGGCATATCAGTTGACCGGAGCCTAAGCCTTAAAGGGGAAATGAAACTCCAACTAATTAAGTTGTCGGTAGCTTAAGTATAGTTTATTGAAGCGATTGTGGCTTAAATTTTATATAATAAATAAACCTTTGCACACACCGCGGTTTTGCTTTATGTGCTTGTCATATAAGTTTTCAACCCGAAAGCCGCCTTTGTTAAGTGCCCGCCTACACAAAGTTACCGTGACGTCACTGAGTTGGTACAAAGTACCACATAAAATATAGTGCATGCATGTCACAGCATATGATATAAACAACATGGAATCTCACGCCAACAACACGCACAGTTTGCACACTGACTCTTGAGAACGGGAAAAAGCCAAAAAGAAAAAAAGATGATATATTATTATTATCAATAAACATCACAGTACAACATGAAAACATTTTTACTTAATCATTTTGTTGAAATTTTACTGCATTATTACTGTATTAATGAGTAAGACTCTATAGAATGTGATTCAGAAGCATATTTTAGGCCTACTGTAGTTGGTGTAAGAGAAGAAGATACAGAGGATAGGGTGAGATGGAGGAGACGATTCGCTGTAGCGACCCCTGAAGGGAACAGCAAAAAGGAAAAGAAGAAGAAGAAAAGGAAGTACATACTGCATTCGTTTGTTTTCATGTGACTTACTGGAAGAGGCAAAATAATTAACCCCTTATCACTCATGTTACACATTACAGACATTATTTACCTATACCAGACTTAAAGGCCCAGTATCAGAACCAAACATGTTTGCCGGGTTTACTTATATAGTAAATGAGTGAAAACTAATGTTATAGTGAATTGCATATTTTTAGAGCAAGGCAAAAGGGTGAAAAATGGGCCCTTTAAATATAAGCTTTTACCTGTGAAATTGTTGGAACAGATTCATTGGTATGAAGCTCAGAAGCGTGTACTTGGTGGTCCGAATGTTGTTGCCTTGATAGCCTTTAGAGATGCTCTGGTGTTCTGCTTGGTATGGCCCATATCGTGCCACCACAGTTCTTCGTTTTCCAGAAAACTTGGGTCCTGAGTGGTCCTGAGAATCTAGATCACCTTTTGTGGTTGGTAAGTCATCAGCAGAGGAACAGCCTTGCTTTGATTCTGTCAAGGCCACCTGTTGCCATCTGTGCCGAAACCAGTGGAGTCGCTCCATGAATGGCTCAAGAACTCCCAAAGATTAATGCAGAGATGCTCAGTTGAGACCAATAAAACTTTCCTGTACACACAATTAACATGAAACTAAAGTATTTGCTTAAAGGGAAATTAAACACAAACTTAAAAGTTTGCATGTACATTTATGTCTGCTACTCTTTCAGAGCCTTTGTTCATGTGGAGAATTAAAAAAAAAAAAATCAGCAAATACTGCACACACAGCTGGGCACCACTATAATGCAACAAAAAGTATCAAAATCATGAGATCATCCTAGATTTTCCTTTGTAATATGGAACTTATTTGCATATGAACTCATGGCACTGTATTCTTTTCTTTCATATGTACGATTGGACTATTGTCTGATGTGTGTGAACAGAAGTGGGTATGATCAGTATTTGTGCCCGGTTTTATTTTATTCAAAAGTCCACTAGTTTATACAGTGGAACCTCAGTGGTCGAACAACTCTTTAGTCAAACAAAACGGAGTTCAATCAAAAAATATGAGGAAAATATGCTTTGGTGTTCGAGCAAATGATCAGAGTTGGAACGGAGCAGAGCTGAGTGTGTTGAACACATGCGCAGTGTACAGAACTTTGAGAGAGTCTCAAAAGCAGCAGTAATTCTACTGGAAAGGAAAAGAGAAAAGTTGGGAGAACGTGAAGAATCAACTGCGATCAAGAGACAGAAGGGAGGAACCGCCACGCCCCCTCAAAGCAATAACCCCTCCCCCATCTCTCCCTTCCCATCCATCCACATATGCTGACACATTGCAACCTGAAAGGTATGTAAACAAATACAGTACATAATTAAGTTAATTAATACATACTGTTATTATTATTATTATTATTATTATTATTATTATGTTTTACTCATTTGTATATTAATGGATGTATTTTATATTAATATGTTTCATAAATCCACCTCATTTTCAACTTATGTACAACTGAATTGACGGAAGTAACCATTTACCTGAACGCATTAATCAAGTTTTAACTATTTCTTATGGGAAATATTGTTTGAACAAATCGGTAATCAACCACATTTTTGGAATGAATTGTGTTCGACCACCGAGGTTCTACTGCATCTGATTTGTTAGTTTAATACATGTACACTGTTATTATTGCCATTAGCTTCACTTATATGCACTGGGGTATTCACATCCTATTGTCTCAATTCAGCGCTCATGCAAGAGTGAATAACAGCCTTTACAAACTGGTTAATTCAAACTATTAAATGGATTTTAGCAGGCTGCAACTTTAAAAGTGTAAGTTAAAAAACATCAATTAATGAAAATGTTCATGCATGTCAGGAGGATTTGGAAGGCTTGTGCTTCATGACGCTTCAATAAATAGCATACAAAAACCAGGTCAAACTCTGAGAATTATTCCACCAATTTAACAGTAATAACTAGTTATCATTTGTAGAAAAAATGTTTAATGCTTTACAATGAGAAATATGCCAAACCCTTTTCATATCTAGTGTAAACCCTGCTGAAAAAAATCTAACTTGGTCAGACCAGCTACCAGCTTTCTAAAACAGAGGTACATGCTAAAATGGAACATTTCTGAATTACTGGTACTACTAATACTGCATTATAAATATATTATTTTGAGTAAAATAACAAAACAGTAATCAAAAATAAGAATAGTATGTGTAGAGGTGTTCTGAAAGCTGTGAGGCAGTACAGGATGGTAGACAAATGCTGGAGGAGACTGTTGTTTTCATTCAGTCATATGTATAGGCTTATTGTTGTTTGTTCATTGTTTTTAATAGGAATTGCAGATTGTACTATCGCATCATTGCCACTGACTGGTCTGGAGTTCTCTGCTTGTCATGTGGAGGCGTATTGTTTGTTTTTTTTAATGGAAACTGCAGGCGTTACTAGCACATTATCTCTTTTTTCTCTAAAATGCATACAGAACTCATGTAAATCGGCTCATTAACCAACAAGATAAAATACAAGCAATGTGGCAGGAAGTTTTGGTGTTACATGTGATATTTAGAAGATGATGTCAAAAAGGGGGGTTGAAATGTGTGTATATGTAACAGAGAGAGTTGTTTTTAAAGAGGAGAGATGAAAGGAAAAAGTGAGGAGGAAGAGTGATGAAAATAAAAGTGAGTGAAAAAGGGAACTGAAAATGAATAGGAGTGATGAACATGAATAATGGTGAATGATGAAGAGGAGTGATAGTGATGAAGATGAGTTAGAATAATGTGAAGATGTTACAGGACGGATTTTTACAGGGGTGGGTTTTTTCACTATTTCTCTATTTCATTAACACGAGACTTTTATTTATTTGTGTGTGTGTGTGTGTGTGTGTGTGTGTGTGTGTGTGTGTGTGTGTGAGAGACTTTTGAACCCCCACTGTGTCATGTCTTGTAAAAAACGTATTTCGTTTGGACACCGTAAATGCTATATTCTAAATGATCATATCAGAGGACTCAGGAAAACCAGCTGAATATCATGACATATTTTTATTCCTGTAGTATAAAGTTTATAAAATATAGCAAGTTAAAAATAAAACATCAAAATTTGCAGTGAGGCAAACAAAACTCAGAAGTACATTGAAGTGAATGGGCGGTGTGAGGGGCTGTCTTATCATTTGGGAGACCACAAAAATGTGTAAGTTCCTGTAATTTAATTGTTATAAGTTATGAAAGAGGGTGAATTTATCTACGTTTTTACGAATGATTGTGTTCATAGAGCAAAATATGTGGTTGTGAGGGTGATTTGTTTGTGGATTTTTGCATGAATTTTAAAAATTGTGATTTGGTGAAAACATTGGAAATGATGAAAATGACAGTCTGGGTCAATAAAGTCTCTTCAGAGTAAAATCTGAGCTCTGTTAGTTCAAATAAGTATTATCATACGCATGACACATGGAGCATGACGGGGCTCCAAAAAGAAGGGAATTTTTTTATCATTCCATGGAATTTTTTTCATCATTCCATGATGATTATTCTTTCCTATGAGTTAGTTTTCCTTAGGTTTTTTGCAATTTACCTCACCATACTAACCTGAATCGCTTCCAACAGCTTTTTCACACTTGTCCTGGTTGAGCTGCATGCCTTGATGTAGAATTTGTAGAGTGTCTCTTTATTTGTTCAGAACACATTAATCCAGGATATTTTGGTGGAAGAAAGTACAATATAACTACAGTCGGCCCTCTACTTACGAGAACCTCATCATCATCATCATCATCATCATCATCATCATCATCTTCTTCCGCTTAGTCCAGGGTCGGGTCGCGGGGGCAGCAACCTTAGCAAAGAGGGCCAGACATCCCTCTCCCGAGCTACTTCCTCCAACTCTCCCGGGGGGACACCGAGGCGGTCCCAGACAAGCCGAGAGACGTAGTCCCTCCAGCGTGTTCTAGGTCGACCCCGGGGTCTCTTCCCGGTTGGACATGCCGAAATACCACACCAGGGAGGCGTCTGGGGGGCATTCTGACCAGATGCCCGAGCCACCTCAAGTGGCCCCTCTCAATGCGGAGGAGCAGCGGATCTACTCCGAGCTCTCACCGGATGGCGGAGCTTCTCACCCTATCTCTAAGGGAGAACCCCGCCACCCGGCGAAGAAAGCTCATTTCAGCCGCTTGTATCCGTGATCTTGTTCTTTCGGTCATTACCCAAAGCTCGTGACCATAGGTGAGGGTTGGAGCGTAGATCGACTGGTAAATTGAGAGCTTCGCCTTGCGGCTCAGCTCCTTTTTCACCACAACGGACCGGTACAGGCACCGCTTAACAGCAGCGGCGGCAGGGATCCGTCTGTCGATCTCTCGCTCCATCCTTCCTCACTCGTAAACAAGACCCCAAGATACTTAAACTCCTCCACTTGGGGCAGGACCTCATTCCCGACTCCAGAGGGTGCATTCCACCATTGTCCGACTGAGAACCATGGCCTCGGACTTGGAGGTACTGATCTTCATCCCGGCTGCTTCGCACTCAGCTGCGAATCGCTCCAATGAGAGCTGGAGGGCCCGACTTGATGAAGCCAAAAGGACAACATCATCCGCAAAAAGCAGAGACGATATCCGATGGCCACCAAACCAGAACCCCTCATCGCCTCGACTGCGCCTAGAAATTCTGTCCATAAAAATTATGAACAGAATCGGTGACAAAGGACAGCCTTGGCGGACTCCAACTCCCACTGGAAACGAATCCGACCTGCTGTTACCAATACGGACCAAACTCTGGCTCCGGTGGTACAGCGACCAAATAGCTCGTAGCAACGGATCCGGAACGCCGTATTCTCGGAGCACGCCCCACAAGATCTTTCGAGGGACACGGTCGAAAGCCTTCTCCAAATCCACAAAGCACATGTGGACAGATTGGGCAAACTCCCATGCCCCCTCCAGAATCCTGTGGAGCGTATAGAGTTGGTCAAGAGTGCTGCGGCCAGGACGAAAACCACATTGTTCCTCCTGAATCCGAGGTTCGACTATCGGTCGGATCCTCCTCTCTAGTACCCCTGCATAGACTTTCCCAGGTAGGCTGAGGAGTGTAATTCCCCGATAATTGGAACACACCCTCCTGTCCCCCTTCTTAAAAATTGGGACCACCACCCCAGTTTGCCAATCCAGAGGTACAGCCCCCGATGACCACGTAATGTTGCAGAGACGTGTCAACCAAGACAGTCCTACAACATCCAGAGCCCTGAGATATTCCAGGCGGATCTCGTCCAACCCCGGAGCTCGACCACCGAGGAGCTGTTTGACAACCTCAGTGACCTCCACTCCAGTGATGGGCGGACCCTCACCCGAACCCCCAGGGTCTTCCTCTTCCACGGAGGGCGTGTTGGTGGGATTGAGAAGGTCCTCAAAGTATTCCCTCCACCTCTCAACAACATCCCCAGTCAAGGTAAGCAGCTCCCCACCTCCACCGTAAACAGTGTTTGTGAAGAACTGCTTCCCCCTCCTGAGGCGTCAGATGGTGGCCCAGAACCTTTTTGAGGCCAACCGATAATCACTCTCCAGGCCCTCACCGAACTCCTCCCACGCCCGAGATTTTGCATCTGCGACAGCCTCGGCTGCAGCACGTTTGGCCTGCCTGTACCCGTTTGCTGCCTCAGGAGTCCCACAGGCTAATAAAACCCGATAGGCCTCCTTCTTCAGCTGGACGGCCCCCTTCACCGCAGGTGTCCACCACCGGGTTCGGGGATTACCGCCACGACAAGCACCGACGACCTTACGGCCACAGCTATGGGCTGCCGCCTCAGCAATGGAGGCACGAAACATGGCCCATTCGGATTCCATGTCCCCCGCCTCCTCCAGAACGTGGTTGTAGCTCTGCCGGAGGTGGGAGTTAAAGGCCTCTCGGACAGGGGGCTCCGCCAAACGTTCCCAGCAGACCCTGATTACACGCTTGGGCCTGCCAGGTCTGGAAGGCAACCTCCCACACCACCGAAGCCAACTCACCACCAGGTAGTGATCAGTAGACAGCTCAGCTCCTCTCTTCACCCGAGTGTCCAGAACATATGGTCGCAAGTCCAATGACACGACTACAAAGTCAATCATCGAACTGCGACCTAGGGTGTCCTGGTGCCAAGTGCACTTCTGGACACCCTTATGTTCGAACATGGTGTTCGTGATAGACAAACTATGACGAGCACAGAAGTCCAACAACGACACACCATTCGGATTCAGACTGGAGAGGCCGTACCTACCGGTCACACCCTTCCAGGTCACACTATCGTTGCCCACATGGGCGTTGAAGTCTCCCAAGACAACGAGTGAGACTCCCGAGGGAGCGTTCTCCAACACCCCCCACAAAGACTCCAAAAAGGGTGGGTACTCTGAACTGTCATTTGGTGCATAAGCACAAATAACAGTCAGGACCCGTTCCCCCACCCGAAGACGGAGGGAAGCTACCCTTTCGTCAACCGGGGAGAACCCCAACATTTGGGCACCGAGACGGGGGGCAACAAGAATACCCACACCGGCTCGCCGCCTGTCCCCATGAGCAACTCCAGAATAGAAGAAGGTCCAGCCTCTTTCGAGATGGATGGTTCCAGAGCCCAAGCTATGCGTTGAGGTGAGCCCGACTATATCTAGTCGGTATCTCTCCACCTCACACACCAAATCAGGCTCCTTTCCCGCCAGAGAGGTGACATTAAATGTCCCGAAGGTCAGAGTAAGTAGCCGAGGATCAGTCCGACAGAACCCATGCCTTTGGCTGCCACCCAACTCACACTGCACCCGACCCCTAAAACTCCTCCCACGGGTGGTGGGTCCATGGGAGGGCGGACCCATGTCTCCTTTTCGGGCTGGGCCCGGCCAGGCTCCATGGGCATAAGCCCGACCACCAGGCGCTCGCCTTCGAGCCCCTCCCCTGGGCCTGGCTCCAGGAGGGAACCCTGGTGACCCGCGTCCGGGCAAGGGAGACCAATTTCTATGTCGTCTCGTGTCTTAGGGGTTTGTTTTGAATCGCACTTTGTCTGGACCTTCACCCCGGACCTGTTTGCCTTGGGTGACCCTACCAGGGGCATTTGCCCCCGACAACATAGCTCCAAGGATCATTAGGTCACGCAAACCCCTCCACCACGATAAGGTGGCGATTCAAGGAGGGGTTACGAGAACCTTTGAATATGAAAAATCCAGGTTACGAAAAACATTTCCTAAATTTTCGCCCTCTGCATATGAAACAATCTCTTCTTCCGAAAAGTGGCAAACACGCCATTCAAAACTTCAAACGCGCCATTCAAAAATTTAAACAATGCGCGAGTTGCTCTCTCATTGGCTGTCTCCCAACATCGCGCCCCGCTGGCCTCCCATTGGCCTCCTATTGGCCAGAATGGAGCTGAATCTCCATCGTACTGTACCCATAAGTTTGTTTGTCACATGCGAAAAGGAGAGATGTACTGTTGGTTCGTGAGTTTTATGAGTTTTGAGAGTACTGTACTGATTGCAGCTTATTTGAGGAGGTCCAGATGAGCCGCGCCCCGTCTCAAAATCTCCGCATTCGGCCACAAAGCATTTTTGTGCACGGAAGTGGGCGGCGCCACAAGACCTCCGATCTCGTAAGGAAGCAAGTTAATATTGAATCCGGACCTCTGATCTCTCGAGGAAGCAAGTTATTGAATCTGGACCTCAGATCTTTCAAACAGGTACGTAGCGCGCGTAGCGTAGGCCTCCGTCAGTCCCGAAGGACTATGGCTGCGCTCTGGCCAGTATCCCGACTGGTGATACTCCCCAGTGCACAGAGCCTGGGTAAGGAGTAATGAGGGACAGGCTGTTACCCAAGCAGCAAGTCCCCCCCCTGTCTCGGTAATTCCGCTTTAAATACAACACCCCGTCTCAAAAGCTCCGTTGGCTGCGCGCTGCGTGTGGGAGGAGCCCGCATTCGGCAGAGTGCACACTCGAGAGAGAGAGAGAGAGTTCTGTGTGTGTGTGTGTGAGTGTGTGAGAGCGAGAAAGACAGAGAAAGACAGCGAGAGAGAGAGAGAGAGCGAGAGAGAGTGTATGTGTGTGTGTGTGTGTGTGTGTGTGTGCATTAATAAAAAATGTTTAATAATGGTTTAATTAATAAATATTTTAATAAAATAGTTTAATATGTTAATAAAATGTTTCAATAGTTTAATAAATAATTTTCTTTTACTTTTAATACACATTTCGTACATATTTCATACAAAATTGGTGTACTTTTATCATTTTTAAAGGGTTTATGGGGTAGTCTTGGGAGCCTTGGAACGAATCACGTGTTTTACATGTAAAATGCACCTCTAGGTTCCGAAAAAGGCTCTGGAACGGATTAATTTCGTAAGTAGAGGGCCAACTGTATAAGTATTAGGGGTGGTTATTGCTTAGATTTTATGTATTTCGATATATTGTGATTTCTAGCATGTATTGCGCTATGTATTGTGATGTATTGCAAGAAGAATTTTTAATTAAAAGTGAGCCTGTTTTTGAAAGTATTTATTTTTTAGCGAAAAATAGAAATGAACAACATTAACAAAGCTGTTTTTAGTCATTAAAATAAAAAATTTCTAAGCATCAGAAAAAATCTACTTCTGAAAATGTAATGTTTTAAACTTTGGCACAAATATTAACCCAGAAATAGAACTGCATATTGAGCAAAATAAGCTATTTAAACATATTACATACACATAAACATTAGAATCGTGTAATTGCATCTCGTGCTTTTATTAGCATATTGTGTACCCTTAATCATTAATGCATATTCATTTTTTAAGGCGGGATTAAAGGTGGAGCAACATCCATGCATGCGCAGAACTGTATCATGCAAGACCAGACCTCATCAGACCTGTGCCCCTATGAGCAGTAGATTGATCTATTTATATATAACAATATTAACGTTACATGTACTGTATATATATTAATGCCATCATAGCGATGCCCATAGGCCTGCTGGGCACATACAGCACGCATAACACTTACAGTGACACTGACGGCTCCGGAAAGTCGGTCAAACTTTAGAACTTTACAATAATAATAATATGCAATATCGTTTATCATATAAATCACATTAATATGAACATTATGCTGGACTCTGGGACCGATTTGGAGCATGTTGAGCCTGAGGCCAAGTCCGCAAGTTGTGTGACGTCATTTTTTTCGGAGTCAACAGAGATATTATTTCCACGTTAAGCAGGAAAATAAAAAAACAAAAAAACAAAAACAAAAAAAACCAAGCATGGTTAATATGCCTTGTTGGAGATCAGGTTCATGGGATCGCTTCCCTCTTTAGCTCATTTTAAAATAAATGTTTAAGCGAAAATCTAGATGAAGTAGGTCATTAAATTTCTGAGCAATTAGCAACATATACAGTACTGTGATTTTGTTTTAACCGGGAATTTCCGTATCCTGTATAAAAAAAATTCTATTGGCTGAAGGCTTTTGTGACAATCTGCACTGCCCAATCATGGCATGGCTCTTATTATACCGGGCTCTCCACACACTCAATAGCTGTAAATAAGAGGACGGGAACACGATTTTGCCAGGATTACATGCCAGTACCTCTGCGGTCGCCTTTTTTTTTTCAACGAAAGCATTACTTCCGGTTCTATTAGCAGGAATAGTCAAAGTTTTTACTGTTCCGAAGTTTTCCGAATGCATGTCAAAAAAACAGTTTTGCTTCAGAGTATCACAATACATATTGTTTGCATGTTAAAACCGGTTTAAACCGATAAACTATTTTATTGCGCAGCTCTAATAAGTATGGCTGATTATGACATGTTACCTGCAGTAGTAGCAGGCAAACATAATTAGAAAAAGCCACACATTTCTTGAGCACCCTCCTGAAAGATCCAGATTAACTTGAGCAGCTTTCAGAAAAAAAGCTTACCCCGAGCTGATCAGTCCAGTCATTTTCCAGCTTTTTGAATATTTTAATTTATTGGTGAACAAATATTTGTCTACAGTGCTGCAGTAGTAAATTACAACTTCAATTCCAAGAACACTGTATGTAAACTGTAAATAAAACAGAATGCAATGAATTACAAATATCATCCCAGATTTTATTAACACAGAAAATATATCAAATGTTGAAAGTGACACATTTTACTATTTCATAAAAAATAGCTCAAAATTCATAGATGTTTCTCAGCTTTTGAACTGAATTCTAATTGCAAGCTGGAGACGAGTCATGATCACCTCTCCTCATTAGACCAGAGGGTGCAGCGTTATTGTTTTCAGAAAAACAAAGCATTTTTCCATTTCGCCTCAGTCTATTTGAAAATCACCTCTGATACATGGTAGATGGTTGAGTTTCTGCATGCTTTAACTTTTTTTTTTCAGTTTTTTCCAAATCCCTTGGTGATATTTCTCCAGATTCTCAGAAACTTTTAATATTATGATGGTGTCCTCACCTTTAAACCTTGTCCTCATATTTTTAACACAAGTACCAGTATTTTTTCAAGAAATAACAAAATGTCACTTCCAACAATTTATATATGTTTTCTATGTTGTATTGTGGGGCAGTGGTGGCTAGATGGTAAATTCGCTGGATTAAAGTTGGTGATTCAAGTCCCACAGTCAACGATTATCACAGCCACCCCCGTGCATATAACTGGGTTATCAAAGGCCTGCCATGTTTCTTACTGTCTATGAGACAGTATATGCACCATAGAGAGGTGCATGTAAAAGAACCATTGCTGACTTTACACAAGAGTGGCTGCATAGCCGTATGGCTTGGCAAGCTATCCAGGGTGTACTCTGCCCTCGTTCAGCATCAGCTGAGATAAGCACCAGCCTCCCCCTGACCCCAATTAGGATTAAGCAGTTCAAAAATTGAATGAATGTTGTACTGTGAATAAAATATGCCCTTAAGAGTTTTACAAATTCTGTTTTTATTTACATTTTCCACAGTATCCCAACTTATTTGACAATGAGTTTGTATTTTGCCCTGCGATGGCCTAGCGAGCTGGCAGATTGTACCCTACCCTCGCCCAGAATCTCCTGAGATGGGTGCAGTTTTCCCGCAACCCTAATTATGATTAAGCGGTTCAGAAAATGAATGAATGAATAAATTAAGTTTGTATCTTGATTTACCACTGGGGTCTTCAACCAATTTTCAAAAAAGCGACCTTCATGCAGGTTTTTATCTCCAAGCATAAATTCACACATCATTTATCTGGTCAAAAGCTTGACCCTCTGAGTCTAAGCCCACCAGGACCATATGGTCCTCTTTCAAAAAATGCTAACTACTACAGTAGGCCCTTGATATTCGCGGGGGTTCTGTTCCGGCCCCTCCCTCAAATGAAGATAATCTGCGAGTTGTGTACCCGGAAGTAAAACCCCATGTATCATATTACATGCGTGAATGAGCAACCGAAAGTAAAATACTGTGTATCTATTCCATGCGCTAAAATATGCTTCTTAAACAGATTCTATAGAGTCTCAGTGTTCATTTTTGCTCAAGAAAGTTATGAGTCCCAGGGACTCGCAGGTTGGGAAAGTATGAGTCCAAATGCAATAGTAATGAGTCCTGTCAAATAACTTCGGTATATCCATTGCTAATTTGTGAGCACTGAGATCCGCATGTCTCGATAAGGTTGTGTTCTGAAAATTGCGATTTTTAGTCACTTTGTTCATGCCATTAACTTTGTTGTGTTCCGTGCATACACTACAGTACATAAAATCCTCGTCGTTGTCGTTCTCTACATATCGCAACCACGTGTAAAGTTTGAGCCAGTGTTGCTGAAGCGAGCGCTTTTAGTGGCTTGTCTTCACAATTTTCCTCTTCATCAAAGACATTCTCTTTATCCCTGTTTGAATCTTTGTTCATTGAGAAAATTGCTTAATCTACGCTGATTTTCGTCGACTTTGAATACTTTTTCGGAGGCATGTTGCACGTTAAACACTCGAGAACTAGCGGAAATGAATGAACACTGGCGAGCAGAGCGAAATCACGTGAGCAGACGAAATCTCGCGAGAGGATCGATTCGATATCTCGAAAGCGCAGAAGGCAAAACTCGCACTCGGAAAGGTAAACAAATATGGCGGTATTGTCAAAGCATCGACCGATTTCGCAAGATATTTTGGCAAATATTTCTGTTTTGGGACAATGTTACATAAATTGATGAAAAATATTAATGAGTCCGGCGGACGCACATTGGTTTGACACCATGCGTCCCTACGGATTTTCATGCGTCAGGGACGCAAGGACGCACGCAAACGTGAACACTGGAGTCTTACTCATTAATACAGTATTAATGTATTTAAATGTAGTAATGATTAAGAAAAACTTTTCAATTTTTACTGTTATATTTATTGATGATAAAATATAAACATTATACAGCACATACTGTTGTAACGCACTAGTATTAAAGACTTTTTCAATTATTATTCTAGTACAGTACCTAAGTTAATGTTTAGAATGTTTGTGCGTGAGATTTTATGTTCTGTATCATGTTTAACAAATGATGCCAAAAGGATAAACTTTATTATGCTTCATGTCCTTTTACATTGAACTTGACGTCTCCAAGATGGCGCTGCCTAGAGGGCGACGTCGCAGAGTTCTCAGAATTAATTTGTTTCTTTGTTCGTTTTAATTTGTTTTATTTGTTGTTTTGTTTGTTCATGTTTTGCACTATGCTCATCTATGACCAGTGGACCCTACTACAGCTATGAGATTGGAGTCGTCGGGCTACTAAGTACGCTCAACTCCTATCCTGAGCAAATATGCTATAGTAGCTCAATGCTAGCCGCACCCCGGCTAACAATAAGCCCAGGTGGGAAGGGGCAGAACGACGACTCTGGCGCTTGGGATCGCAGGGGATGAAGGCCGTATAGCCGGCTGGTGCAATCGCCTCATCGGGTGTAGTCTCCTTGAACCATGTTTCACAGAAACACAGCATGGAGCAGTCCTGTAGATCCCTCTGCGCTGCAATCTGAGCATAAAGCTCATCCATCTTGTTTCGCAGGGACTGAACATTTTCAAGCAGTATGACTGGAAGTGCTAACCTTCCACTTCTAACCAAGCACCAGAGACTCTGAGAACTCCGTTCATTCGTTTTACGTTTTTTTTTTTTTTATTTTACACCCCCTCCCCCAAAAAATATTATAAGTTGAGTTTAGCGTGCTCTCCGTACGTAGTACGAGATGTACCTACATAGTATGCTGACGTACTACGCTATTTATGCATGACGCTGCGTCCATTGTTTACAAACGACAAACTGAACGTGCCCTAGAGGCCAAAAGACTAGAAAATAAGCGTCAGCGGCGGATGCCTTTGAGCCTTATGCTCATACAAGAAAAGGCACGATTGATTTTTGAAGACCTTAAGGCCAAGGCAGGAGAAAGTGCTGCCGACAAAACTTTTCATACCAGCCACAGCTGGTTTACTTGATTCGAGAAGAGGGCAAATTTGCATCACGCCGGAAGTGGCGAAGCCGCATCTGCAGATAAGGAAGCCGCTGATAGTTTCCCGGAATTGTTACGGGAAATAATTGAGAAGGAGAGTTATTCACCGAAACAAATCTTCAATGCCGACGAGACTGGCCTTTTCTGGAAAAAAATGCCAGAAAAAACATACATCAGCCGTGAGGTGAAGACGATTCCTGGCTTCAAAGCGGCTAAGGATAGGCTAACCCTAATGCTTGGGGGGAATGCGGATGGAAGCCACAAGCTAAAAACCTCTGTTGATGTACCAGACAGCTAATCCTTGAGCCCTCAAAAACGTTAGCAAGAGCCCTTTGCAAGTGATCTGGATGTTGAATCGCAAGGCATGGGTGACGTTGGCCATCTTCGAAGATTGGTTTTATCATCATTTCATCCCAGAAGTGAATTTGTATTGCCAGGAGAATAACCTTCCCTTCAAAATTCTTATCATTTTGGACAACGCCCCCGGACATCCCCCACAACTTGGATGAAAGTTGGAGATTCACAGCTGAATACGGTAATGGTTTTGACCATGTTTTTGATTTGCAACCGGATTTTGTGTACAATACCTTGCAACCGGGTCGCAATGCACTTCAAATCACGTCAAAACAAAGGCTTTCAGCTTTTATTTCATCCCAACGTTAAAGTTTGTATAAAAAAATTATCAATTTGAAATTATTTTGCTTGAATTTAATTTTTTTGAAATTAATGTTGATATGATTTGATATTATTTTACAATGTTATGTTTATAATAATTGATTTAGGGGTGTTTTATGAGATACGATAATGGTATTTATGGATGTATAGTACAGTATGAACATCACTAGAACATACAGTAACAACTTACGTTTTTTTTTTTTTTTCTTTCAACTTACGTTCGGCCGTCCGGAATCGACCAAAAGCGTAAGTTGGGGAGCGTCTGTAATCAGATGGTCAGGCGTTATGGAGATATGGTCTTCAGGAAGCTAGCTCTCCAGGAACAGAGTTGGAAACCCATGATCCAGCAGAATTTAACTGAGATTTGGTCAACCCAAGCAAGGAACAGATTTCCAAAACAGCAACCAGTCTACAGCACACATGATCTGCTGAAACAAATAAAGCTGGCCATAAATAAACCAGAATAATAAACCAGAATAAACCAGTAGCTTGTTTGGGGGGAAAGAGTTAACAGAAAAAAAGGAAGTAGAAAAAGCACATATTAAATGAACATGACCTTTTAAATTGTTTATCTGAATATAAACTGTGTGGACTAAACCCGAGCCCAAATATGATCTCATAAATAACCACGCACTGTACACTTTCTAATTAAATAAACAAACAAACAAACACCAAGTCGGATTAAATATGCATACAATGTAATGCTGACTGGAAACGGAACTTTTTGTTCGCTGCTACGACATTTCCGGTTTTGTAACGGTCACGAATGAAACGATATAAGATTGATTTACAGAATATCATCACTGATTGAAGGATCTGTATCTCTGAGGCGGATGTTCACGCACAGCAGGGAAGGTTTTTGTGAATCCTTCAGAGAGTTTGTGCCGCTGGAAGCTTGACGAGGAGTAACGTGACCCGGTGAGGCGAGAGATGCGCGAGATGAACTGACCGCGCATGGAAACCGCTGCAGCCAATAAGAACCGCTCACGCTTTCCATATCCACACAACGCCATCACTCCTGCACTCTCGTTCAGCAAAAACGACGCCGAGAAACTTTGCAAACATCACAGATGATAAACATCGAGCTGTCCCTTGGTATCACGGTCCATCTCACACTTCTGTCACGCTTCGGTTTAGTCTAGACGGCGCTTGCTAGCTGTCTGGCTAATGGAAGACTAGCCGGCTAACATGGAAACGGCGACAGTAGACAGCAGCAACGTTGATGAACTTACCCACCCGACTCATGACCAGGCGAAGTGCACTTCAAGTCCCAGTACAGCCAGGAAGTGTCCCGCCTGAGCGGGGATTTTTATTTACTTTTTTTTTTTTTTTTTTTTTTTTTTTCGGACTCACTTTGATATCGTTACATTTTCGGCTTGGTCCGCCTTTTGGAGCAGCAGGGGATTCGAGCGGATCTCTTCCTGCCAGCGGCTTCTGCGCACCAGCGGCAGCTTCAGTCTGCTGGGAAATTTGCATTTATAGGAAGTTCTATCTGAAATTATTTTTTACAAACACGCCGTGTCAAATAAAGCATTAAAAAAAAAAAAAAAAAAAAAAAAAAAAAAACACTGTATGAAAGTTCCCTTTGTCTAGTTTAATTACAGAGCTGGGTATTTTGACAATACATTAAATACCGGTTCTACAACACACACACACACACACACACACACACTGTGATTTACAGGTTTTTTTTGTCACATAATTCTGTTTTACATTCTATATTTGGTATAATATATTGATTACATATGTAAAAACAGCAATAACAGTCATCATCATCATCATCAGTTCATTTTCTGTAACCACTTAATCCTAATTGTGAGACCAGTGGCATAGTGGATAGGGTGCTGCGCTCATGATCGGGAGGTTGTGAGTTCGAATCCCACTGAGACCCTCACTGTGCTAAGACTCCTAGGCAAGGTCTCAACCACAAGTGTGCCTCTGTTCACCCAGCAGTATAAACGGTTCATCAGTTCATTTTCTGTAACCGTCAGACTAATTAGGGTCGCGGGGAAGCTGGTGCCCATCCCAGTCAACTCAGGGCGAGGGCAGAGTACACCCTGGAGAGCTCGCCAGGCCATCGCAGGGCGGAAACATGCTGACGGCTTTGCAGCCTACTCTTGTCGACAGTCAGCAATGGTTCTTTTACATGCCTCACACCATAGACAGTGAGAGACATGGCCGGCCTTTGATAACCCAGTTAGCGGCACTGGAGGGGGGGGGGGGGGGGCAGTGACAACCTTGTGGAGAGTGGGACTCGAACCCCCAACCTTTGGATCAGCAATCCAGCGCCTTATACCACTAGACCACCACTGCCCCAGTATAAATGGGTACCAGTAAAAATATACTGGGAAGGTAACCTGTGATGGACTAGCGTCCCATCCAGGGGGAGTTGAACTCCTGGTCGTGAAGCGTTTCTGTAGCGTGAAGACGCTACAGAAACCGGGGATAAGTACCGGCCGGATGAGCCACGAGGCTAAGCCACTGGGCTCGGGTGTAAAAACCCAGCAGACTTTACTTAATCCTAATTAGGGTTGCAGGAAGGCTGGCACCCATCCCAGTTGACTATGGACGAACTCTCACCAGGCCATCGCAGGGCGGAAAAACATGCTTACAGCTATGCAGCTACTCTTCTCGGAAGTCAGCAATGATTCTTAAACATGAACCTCACACCATAGACAGTGAGAGACCTGGCCAGCCTTTAATAACCCTGCACTAGGGGGGGGACAGTGACAACCTGCGGAGAAAGGGGCTTGAACCCCCAAACTTAGGATGAGTGATCCAGTACCCTACCATTAGGCCACGGCTGCCGATGATGATGATGATGATAATAATCATAAATAACAACGACAACACAGGATCGGTGGTGGTCTAGTGGTATAAGGTGCCGAATCGCTGATCCAAAGGTTGGGGGTTCGAGTCCCACTCTCCACAAGGTTGTCACTGTCCCCCCCAGTGCAGCTAACTGGGTTATCAAAGGCCCGCCATGTCTCCCACTGTCTATGGTGTGAGGCATGTAAAAGAACCATTGCTGACTTTCGTAAAGAGTAGGCTGCAAAGCTGTCAGCATGTTTCTGCCCTGCGATGGCCTGGTGAGCTGTCCAGGGTGTACTCTGCCCTCGCCCTGAGTTGGCTGGGATGGGCACCAGCCTCCCCGCGACCCTAATTAGGATGAAGCGGTTACAGAAAATGAACCGATGAACAACGACAACAACTATTGGGTGATATTATCACAGTAAAACCAAAATCCTTTTTAAATGGTTGTCAGGGCATTGTACATGACCCTCATTCATTCATTAATTTTCTGAACCGCTTTACACTAATTAGGGTCACAGGGAGGCAGGAAGCTGACTCTAGGCGAGGGACAGCTCGCCAGGCTATCTCAGGGCAGAAACACAAAAGTCGGTAATAGTTCTTTTACTTGAACCTCACCATAGACGGTGAGAGACATGGTCGGCCTTTGATAACCCAGTTCGCTGCACGGGGGGGACAGTGACAACCTTGTGGAGAGTGGAACTCAAACCCACAACCTTAGGATCAGCGATCCAGCGCCCTATACCACTAGGCCACCATTGCCCTCTACTCTAAATGTATGTGGACAATTCTGTATTTGTGTATGTCCATAATGTAGAACAGCGGCTAAAGTCTACATACACAAATCTTGGACTCAAACAAGGCTGCGCTGCATCAAATCAACTTTCTAGTTCTGGATCCATAATGAACGAAGCATAGGATTATTCAAGGTTTCATTTAACATAATAAAAAGATTATTCAATACGTCTTCAGTATGGATTAGTCAGCAAACAAGATTGTGTGTCACAGATTTTAAGATCCACTCTCAACAGGTTGTCAGTGTCCCCCCCCCCAGCGCGGCTAACTGGGTTATCAAAGGCCGGCCATGTCTCTCACTGTCCATGGTGTGAGGTTCATGTAAAAGAACCATTGCTCACTTTCGACAAGAGTAGCTGCATAGCCATCAGCATGTTTCTGTAATGCAATGGCCTGGCGAGCCGTCTTGGGTGCACTCTGCCCTCGCCCGGAGTCGTCTGGGATGGGCGCCAGCCTTTCCGCGACCCTAAACAGGATTACACGGGTACAGAAAATGAATGAATGATTCTGATTCAAGTTCTGCTTTGTATAGTAATGTTGAAACATCTCCCACTGTGTTGTTTGTTGTAGAGTTCGGTCACCTCAATAATGCTTGTTGTGTTCAATCAACAACCATAGACTTTCAAACATAAGGCTAGACACTTCGTTTTGAATAGCAAATGAATATTGATATCTGGTAGTGGCAGAAGGCGGGACGCATGTCGTTCATAATGTGAAGACATGCTGTGCTTTTGGTTGCACAGATCATTTTTGCGGTGGGACAGACACAAGATGTTATCAGCGAGTAATGAATGCTAATTTCTATTATTCATCTGATCATGTCTAACTATTTAAAGACTAAATTTAGATTTACATTGTGATACAACGCAACAATAGACATTTTTTATTCATTCATTTTCTGAACCAATCCTAATGGGGGGGAGGGGGATAGATGATGAGAGACATGGCTGGCTTTTGATAAATCCGTTATCTGCATACGAGATGAAATTGTATTGTGAGTTAAATAATAATGCAGTGTTTATTTATTTTATATTTGTATTTTTGTGCACATACGTGCTACAAAGTTGTTATCATGATAACTCAAATGGTAGTCTTAACCTGACACTATGACCTGTAATACACGTGTGCGGTCCTCTGTAATATCTGTCCAGTTTGTGCTATATGTTGTCAATAATCTGAATTAAAACACAAAGGGATTTGTTTCTTTGCTATTATAAATATTAAATTATTCTGCAATGTCCAGAACATGATTCTAGGATTATAAAAGCAAAATATCTATTCTGCTTAATATACAGAAAGAAGCACGAACCACTGTGGTGACCCCTAACAAAGTAATTAAAGAAGAAAAAGAAAAAGAAGTGAATTCAAATTTCAATTATGAGTCCCACTCAAATTATGGAAAAAGTTAGGACATTATATACATTTGTATATAATGAAAACTCAAAGACAAATTACATGAGACAATTTCCCATACGTATGCTCTTATGCAATCCATACAATCAGAGATGCTGGCTTTTGAACTGAATGCTGATAACACGCTGGAAGGTTTCCCGCCTCAGTAGCCCAGAGGACACGGCATCCGAGATTGCCAAGAAGAATATCAAATTTGGACTCAATTAGCCATAGAACATGTTCCCACTTTGAAACAATCCATTTCAAAGGAGTCTTGACCCACACATGATGACAGCACTTTTGGACCACGTTCAAATATGGCTCTTATTTTGCATGATAGCGTTTGAGTAAGCATCTGCAGATGGCACTGTGGATTGTGTTTATTGACAATGGTTTCTGGACAGTGATTCTGACACAGTCATGCCGATGAGTGATGCAGTATCATCTGAGGGCCCGAAGACCAATATCTAATAAAGGTCTTGGGTCTTGTCTCTTATCCACAGAGATATCTTCAGTTTCTCTGAAACATTTGGTAATGTTATGCACTGTAGATGATGAGAAGAGCCTTTGCAATTTGACATCGAGGAACATTGTTTTAAAGTACACAACCATCTTTTTATGCATTCTTTCACAGATTGGAGAGCCTCTACGTGTCTTTACCTTTGAGAGACTCTCTCGAAAGACATCTCTTTTTTTTATACGTTACAACAATGTTACAGTGATGTTACAAATCACATAACAATTAACTTAGTTGTTAGATGTTTTCCCAGATAAATATTTTTTAAACTTTCTTGCCTTTTCAGTCATTTGTTGCCCCTGTGTCAAATATATTGAGACCTGTAGCTGGCATCAAATTTGAATTGTGAGCTCGTTTGTTCATTCATGTGATGACCTGGTGAGCTGTCCAGGGTGTACCCCATCCTCGCCAAGAGTTGGCTGAGATGGGTGCCAGCCTCCCCATGACCCTAATTGGGATTAAGTGGTTCAGAGTTTGGATCTTAGATCTTGGATCTTATATATATATATATATATATATATATATATATATATATATATATATGTGTGTGTGTGTGTGTGTGTGTGTGTGTGTGTGTGTGTGTGTGTGTGTGTGTGTGTATGTGTGTATATACCTGAGGGCTCTGACAGAAGAGAACATTTTGACAGGAAAACATATTAAGTGTTCCACCTAAAATTCCATATGACTACAACACAACAACTGTTATATGAATACTACATGTTTAATGTCATAATTTTCTTTTTTTATTTATCAGAAAAACTATTTCTATCATCACTTGAAAATTCCCGGTACACTGGTTTCCTCCTACAGTCCAAAAACATACACAATAGGTTAATTGGCTGGTCCAAATCCCCCCCTATTTATGAGGGTGAATGATTGTAGGTGTATTGGCCCTGCAATGGCCTGGTGAGCTGTTCATGGTATACCCTACCCTTGCCCTGAGTAATCTGAGATCGGTGCCAGCCTTGCTGTCATCCTAATTAGAAATAAGTGTCTTAGAAAATGAATGAATGAATTATTTATTCTCTTTTCCAGAAAAATAATCAAAGTCCAAATATTTGTTTAATTATACTTGTATCGTTGTGTTTTACCAGAACTTGTAATAATCTTCTTTTCCTTTCGGCGTTTCCTTTTATTTCAGGGGTCGCCATAGCAAATCATCTGGTTCACATGTTTGACTTGGCAGAGGTTTTTCCGTCGGATGCCCTTCCTGACACAACCCTTTAGCAAGGGACAGAAACACGCCGACGGCTTTGCAGCTACTCTTTACGAAAGTCAGCAATGGTTCTTTTACATGAACCTCTCACCATAGACAGTGACAGACATGGCCCGCCTTTGATAACCCAGTTAGCCGCACTGGGGAGGGATGGAGAGTGGGACTCGAACCCCCAACCTTAGGATGAGTGATTAGACCTCTTTTAATTTGACCTTTTTCGCCAAACATATGCAAACTGCTATTATTCCCGTTCTCCAAGGTCTAAATGAACTAAATATACCCGTTATTTTGATCTCAGACCTTGGCTATGCCTGCCTCAAGAGCCATGTAGTTTAATTGTTGACGTTTTTCAAAAACGCTGCAAAATTCAGGATATTATGTCCTTGTTTTCATTGTAGCTTCAAAGAGGTTGATG
This sequence comes from Plotosus lineatus, assembly GCA_024760905.1. Lineage (NCBI taxonomy): Eukaryota > Metazoa > Chordata > Actinopteri > Siluriformes > Plotosidae > Plotosus > Plotosus lineatus. Next base: position 54,526,266 of record CM045736.1, read on the forward strand.
CTATAGCGTTGAAAGTGGTACCAATGAAAGCTAGTAAAATTTCCTTTCTGTAGTAAACACATGAACACCTGTATACATTTGACCTAATTTTACAAAGGAGAAGCTCGCAGTCAAGCTATCAGAAACCGAGAAACCTGAGAGTTACAGGAAAGGCAAGCCAGTGCTTCCTGTCATCAACGCAGCTACAGTTCTCACAGACCTGGTAGGGCCAGAGTCTCACGTTCTGTTTGATGCTCTTGGAGTGAAATGTGACTGGCTCACTACTTCTGCTGACACCTGGGAAGACGACAGCTACAGGAATGGACAGAAATTTGAGGTCAGTGAAAGTCACCGCTGAGAAAGGTGTAAAACTGATGAGTGACTTTGCGACTCAGATCACAACTGATCCCAGAGCAGAGAAGCTGCTTACTACAAGTTGTGGAGAACCACAGGAAGAATTTTGACAGTTTCAAGAAAGCCACATTGAACAAGTGACAATACATGTATTAGTGGCACCCTATCTTACAGCTCCTTACACAATATATGTATCAGTGCAGTGCTATCAGACTACCAAGGTTTTTTTTTTGCAGTTTCCCAATTGTTTGTGCATTAAATTAGTTAAAATGTACACAGGTGTTCATGTGCTTACTACCGTCTGCAAGGAAATTTTACTAGCTTTCATTGGTACCACTTTCAACGCTATAGCATCAACCTCTGTGAAGCTACAATGAAAACAAGGACATAATATCCTGAATTTTGCAGCGTTTTTGAAAAACGTCAACAATTAAACTACATGGCTCTTGAGGCAGGCATAGCCAAGGTCTGAGATCAAAATAACTGGTATGTTTAGTTCATTTAGACCTTGGAGAACGGGAATAATATCAGTTTGCATATGTTTGGTGAAAAAGGTCAAATTTGAAGAGGTCTAATAAGTGATCCAGTGCCCTTTACCAGCAGACCACCACTGCCCCACCAGAACATATATCAATATGAAACAAAATAAAGTGCAAAACATTTCCAATAATTAGTATTAATTAGCAATACGCAAACTTCAGTTCGTTTTCTGTAACCGCTTAAACCAAATTCGGGTCGCATGGAGGTTGGCGCCTATCCTGGTCGAGGGCAGAGTACTCCCTGGACAACTCAACAGGCCATCGCAGGGTGGAAACATGCTAATGCTTTGCAGCCTACGCTTGTCAAAAGTCAGCAATGGTTCTTTTAGACACCATAGACAGTGAGAGACATCGGGGCAGTGGTGGTCTAGTGCTATAGGGCGCTGGATCGCTGATCCAAAGGTTGGGGGTTCGAGTCCCCCCCAGTGCAGCTAACTGGGTTATCGAAGGCGGGCCATGTCTCTCACTGTCTATGGTGAGAGGCATGTAAAAGAACCATTGCTGACTTTTGTAAAGAGTAGGCTGCAAAGTCATCAGCGTGTTTCTGTCCCTTGCTAAAAAAGGGTTGTGACTGCCAAATTAAATGTGCGAATCAAATGATTCGCTGTGGCGACTCCCGAGTAAAAGGGAAAAAGCCAAAAGGAAGACAGACAGACAGACAGACAGTGAGAGACATAGCAGGCCTTTGATGACCCTTGGCTGCACTGGGGGGTTAACAACCTGTGGTGGGTGGGGCTTGAACCCCCAACTTTAGGATCAGTGATCCAGCACCTTACCATTAGGCCACCACGACCCCGAAATTTCCATAGTGAAAAATGTACGGTGTATTTTCTTCCAGAAACATCCACGCAAAATACTCGTCTTGAAGTCCAAACAAAACTGCATGCAAAATTCAAGAGAAAACAACAGATCTAGCAATACGGCGCCTATGAGTCGATCACGTGACACAAGTCAGCTGACAGTGTGTGGCGGAAACAGGATCTAGGAGACGCAATGCTTAACTTGATCGGTAAAATACCTTCAACAGAATGTCCTAAAGTAGGTAACAGTGAACTTTGTGTTATTTTATAACGTATTTGTACAAAACGGTGTGTAAATACATTCGGTCAGACAGAACATTGGGGAGGAAATGCTTTATACGGATGAGTGCAAAGTAGCACAGCTAGCTATAGCATTAGTAAACAAACTGGGTGGGAAATTACATACAACTATAAAAGTTGTAACTATATGCATTATATATTAAAGTATAACTATATGCATTATTTACAACTGAAGATTCCCTGAACGAATTAAACCTTTAGATTTATCCTGAAAATTAAAAATGCAGTCATTCCACTGAGTGTTTTTTTTTTTTTTTTTTTAATTTCTCAACAGAGCCTAAATATTTTAATTATTGCTCTTAAGAATACACAGCACTGTGACTTTTAATAAACAATTAAGTATCATTTTATAGAGGTGATAAAACCTCTCGGAATTTAATTTAATTTAACATGTTTTCCAACCTGTGTAGCTTCTCCATAGGGTTGTGGATGGTCTCTGTGGTCGGAGTCATCCCAAGCGTGTGGAGTATGGAGAAACATGGAGTCTACTGGAGTGGGGTGAACTGATCAGCTCACTCAACTACTTCTTCCATGTTGCTGTTGGGAATAAATGCTCAGAACAGCAGGTGAAGTATCTTGCATGTTAAGGGCGATGCGAATTTCTGAAGTTTAAACAAATCATCATCATCATCACCAGTAGCAGATGTACTCTCGACTCATCACACCATGTGTGTTTTTCTTTTTCATGCTCTTTGAAAATACTTGCACCTCCATCACAGCTTGAACAAGTTTCAGTTTTTCATGAAGGCTTTACACTAGAAGTGCTCATTAAACCACAAGTGCATTAGTGAGATAAGTCAGAGAGGCACTGGAGCACAGTCAATGCTCCAAGACATTTATCCACTCATTTTTTTTAACTTCTTAATGCTAATTAGGGTTGCAGGGAGCTTTAGCTGGCTTTGGGTGAAGGTGGCGTACACTCTGGACAGCTCGCCAGGCCAACACAGGAATGCTTCAGTTCATCTCAAAGTTTATTAGTCTGAGCTCCATTCAAGTCATTTGTAAACCATACATTTTCACTCATTTTTTTTTTTTCTTGTTTGTGCACAGTGGTATTTTTATGCTTGAGCAGGTCTGCATCCCTTAGTTGATGTGAAGTGAATTTGCAGTGTTACAGTATACATGGCTTTTTTCCTTTCTTGTTGCATATAGTCACGTATGTGGGCGTAATTTTTGGTTAGGTGTCAAAATACTTATGGGTTTATAGCATATAAATGTATATATCATGCAGATTAAAAAAAAATGGACAAAATATGCACTAATCTCAGTTCTCCTTAACATTGTGTGTGTGTGTGTGTGTGTGTGTGTAGGTGCAGGAACTGCTAGGTGATTTAGAATCTGTACATGCAGAGGCCATTCTGAAGTGTGTGCAGGCAAGGCAGGAGGAGATTAGGCAAGCGATGATGGATAAAACCAATAGAATATGCAGTACACAACTAGATGACTTCAACTGGCAGCTAAAGGTACACAGCATTGCACACTTCTTTCTAGGAATGCACTGATTTAATATTGACTATGGGTATTAACACTGGTTCCTGGACACAGTGTCCAGGTTTAGAAACCATCATTCACCAAAATAATTATACAGTCACTATTCGAGTTACGACGTATGCGAGTTACGACCACGTCTAGCAGATGCCTATTATGAGTTTACTGTACAGCAGGCTCCTGTTTTTCGCGATGGATTGATTCCGGCCCTTCCTGCGGATCACAAACTTCTGCAAGTTATTTAAACTCTTGTAAAACCCTATGTAGGATATTACATGTGTGAATTATTGCTGCGGTTTTAAAACCCTATGTATATTACATGTGCTAAAATAGGCTTCTTAAACACATTCTATAAACAATCTTACTCATTAATACAGTAATAATATAGTAAAATGTAGTAATGATTAAGGAAAACTTTTTAATTCTGTACTATGATATTTATTGATAATAAATATATACAAACGCTCCCAGACTTACGTTCATTCGTTTTATGTTTTTTCGATTTTACGTCACACCCCCCACACCCAAAAAAAAAAAAAGTCAAATTTTAAGTTTAGACGTACCTACGTAGTACGCTGATGTAATGGTAATGACGCTGTGTCCATTGTTTACAGAAGACAGACTGAGTGCCCCTCCTTCCTAGTTCAGTTTTATATATTTTATATATATAAAATATATATATATACATCAGTTATATAGTGTGTTATATATAGGCGGCACGGTGGCGTAGTGGTTAGCACGTCCGCCTCACAGCAAGAAGGCCCGGGTTCGATTCCTGGCCTGGGCGTTTCTGTGTGGAGTTTGCATGTTCTCCCCGTGCTTGTGCGGGTTTCCTCCGGGTGCTCCGGTTTCCCCCACAATCCAAAGACGTGCACTGTAGGTTAATTGGCCGTTCTAAATTGACCGTAGTTTCTCTCCTGCAGCGGCACTGGAACCCAGTCGTATCGGCACTTGCCTTTCCATTGGATCCTTCTGGTGGCGCCGAGACAGGGGGGGGACTTGCTGCTTGGGTAACAGCCTGTCCCTCATTACTCCCTACCCGGGCTCTGTGCACTGGGGAGTATCACCAGTCGGGATACTGGCCAGAGCGCAGCCATAGTCCTTTGGGACTGACGGAGGCCTACGCCTACGCTATATAGTGTGTTACCCTTGTGTTAAGATGTCGTCTCTGTGATCTGTGCAGGGCGCTGGATCGCTGATCCAAAGTGTTGGGGGTTCGAGTCCCACTCTCCACAAGGTTGTCACTGTACCCCCCCAGTGCGGCTAACTGGGTTATCAAAGGCGGGCCATGTCTCTCACTGTCTATGGTGAGAGGCATGTAAAAGAACCATTGCTGACTTTCGTAAAGAGTAGCTGCAAAGTCGTCAGCGTGTTTCTGTCCCTTACTATAAAGGGTTGTGACAGGAAGGGCATCCAACGTAGAAACCTCTGCCAAATCAAAATGTGCGAATCAGATGATTCACTGCGGTGACTCCTGAGTAAAAGGGAAAAAGCCGAAAGGAAGACAGACATTCATTAAGATAAGATAAAATACAGCTTTGTTAATCTCACAATGGAGAAATTTACTGTTACAGGCTCTTGAAGTACCGTCAGTAGGGGGTGCAAAATAGCTCAGAAAGGTAAAGTAACTTCCTTGAGTTAATTAGAACAGAACAATAAAATATATATAGTATGGGGCAGTGGCGGTCTAGTGGTATAGAGCGCTGGATCGCTGATCCAAAGGTTGGAAGTTCGAGTCCCACTCTCCACAGGGTTGTCACTGTCCCCCCCAGTGCAGCTAACTGGGTTATCAAAGGCGGGCCATGTCTCTCACTGTTGCACCGTTCTTTCTCGGTGACCGTTCTGTGAATTATTCGCACTAGTTCCGAAGGTAATCCGTGACTTTTACGCATGTATGCCTACATTGTACCATGATTTTGTGTATATATAATAGTCCTTCTCAAAAAATTAACATATTGTGATAAAGTTCATTATTTTCTGTAATGTACTGATAAAAATTAAACTTTCATATATTTTAGATTCATTGCACACCAACTGAAATATTTCAGGTCTTTTATTGTTTTAATATTGATGATTTTGGCATACAGCTCATGAAAACCCAAAAATTCCTATCTCAAAAAATTAGCATATTTCATCCGACCAATAAAAAAAGTGTTTTTAATACAAACAAAGTCAACTTTCAAATAATTATGTTCAGTTATGCACGCAATACTTGGTCGGGAATCCTTTTGCAGAAATGACTGCTTCAATGTGGCGTGGCATGGAGGCAATTAGCCTGTGGCACTGCTGAGGTGTTATCTCCATAACCCAGGATGCTTCTAGTGGCCTTAAGCTCATTCACAGTATTGGGTCTGGTGTCTCTCAACTTTGTCTTCACAATATCCCACAGATTCTCTATGGGTTTTAGGTCAGGAGAGTTGGCAGGCTAATTGAGAACAGTAATACCATGGTCAGTAAACCATTTACCAGTGCTTTTGGCACTGTGAGCAGGTGCCAGGTAGTGCTGAAAAATTAAAATCCTCATCTCCATAAAGCTTTTCAGAAGATGGAAGCATGAAGTGCTCCAAAATCTCCTGATAGCTCGCTGCATTGACCCTGCCCTTAATAAAACACAGTGGACCAACACCAGCAGCTGACATGGCACCCCAGACCATCACTGACTGTGGATACTTGACCCTGGACTTCAGGCATTTTGGCATTTCCTTCTCCGCAGTCTTCCTCCAGACTCTGGCACCTTGATTTCCGAATCACATGCAAAATTTGCTTTCATCCGAAAAAAGTACTTTGGACCACTGAGTGACAGTCCAGTGCTGCTTCTCTGTAGCCCAGGTCAGACGCTTCTGGTTCAAAAGTGGCTTGACCTGGGGAATGCGGCACCTGTAGCCCAGTTCACTGCTTCCACAGGTCCCCCAAGGTCTGGAATCGGCCCTTCTCCACAATCTTCCTCAGGGTCCGGCCACCTCTTCTGGTTGTGCAGCGTTTTCTGCCACACTTTCTCCTTCCCACAGACATCCCACTGAGGTGCCTTGATACAGCACTCTGGGAACAGCCTATTCGCTCAGAGATTTCTTTCTGTGTCTTACCTGCTTGCTTGAGGGTGTCAATGATGGCCTTCTGGACAGCAGTCAGGTCAGCAGTCTTACCCATGATTGCGGTTTTGGGTAATGAACCAGGCTGGGAGTTTTTAAAAGCCTCAGGAATCTTTTGCAGGTGTTTAGAGTTAATTGGTTGATTCAGATGATTAGGTTAATAGCTCGATTAGAGTACCTGATAATTTTTTGAGATAGGAATTTTGGGTTTTCATGAGCTGTATGCCAAAATCATCAGTATTAAAACAATAAAATACCTGAAATATTTCAGTTGGTGTGTAATGAATGTAAAATATATGAAAGTTTAATTTTTTATCAGTACATTACAGAAAATAATGAACTTTATCACAATATGCTAACTTTTTGAGAAGGACTAGTGTATATACATACATACATGGTATGGTCAGGTTGCTCCTGCCACAGGTATCATGCTATCCTGTGCTACCTGCCGCATGCAGAGAAGGAAAGCTCTGTCAAAAACCTCTGCTGCCTTGCCTATGCCATGGAGAGGACACTCCAGCTTCGTCTCACAGTGTCGAACCAACACGGAAAGCGGCAGTTACCGGTTATAAACCACAATGATTGATTGGCGTAGAGCATGGCGCTAGGGGTTGCTTTCGTCGGTGGGAGGGATTTTTGGATCTCACTGGACAGTTACCGCTCGCCTAAGCCCGGCAGCCCCCGGTCAATAAGGTGCTGTCTCGCCACAGTCTGTCTTCCTCATTGGGTGCATGGGGATCAAGTAACAACCGACAAGCAGATCGCAAACCTGCACCAAGCAAGAGAATAAAAACAAGCAAAAGCAAAAGACCAGCTCTTAAACTGGGAACCTGGAACGTCCGCACAATGACCCCCGGACTTGATGATCTCCAGAACAGGAGTGATGCAAGAAAGGCCACCGTTATCAACGATGAGCTTCTGCGATTGAAGATAGACATCGCTGCCTTACAGGAGACTCGTCTAGCAGACTCTGGAAGGCTGAAAGAAAAGGACTACACCTTTTTCTGGAAAGGAAAGAGTGCTGAGCATCGCAGAGAACACGGGGTGGGCTTCGCAGTCAGGAACACCTGGTTGAAGATAGTCGAACCAGGCGACAAGGGATGTAAACAACTGCTGACTCTCCGCATCTACACCTCGGACGGTCCAATCTCCCTTATCAGTGCCTACACTCCTACTCGGACATCAACACCTGAGGCTAAAGACGAATTCTACTCCAACTTGAATGTCGTCATCAAGAATATCCCCAACAATGAACTACTCATCCTATTGGGTGACTTTGATGCCAGGGTGGGTGCCGACCGAGACTCCTGGCCCTCCTGCCTTGGTTCCTTTGGAGTTGGCAAGGTCAACGACAACGGACAGCGTCTACTGGAGTTTTGCTCTTACCACGGCTTGTGTGTGAGCAACACCCTCTTCCAGACAAAACTACAACATCGGGTGTCCTGGCGTCATCCACGCTCAAGACACTGGCACCAGCTTGACATGATCATCGTCAGGCGCACAAGCCTCAAGCACGTGCTTCTTACCGGCACCTGTCACAGCGCAGACTGTGACACAGACCACTCTCTTGTATGCTGCAAGATCCGCCTGACACCAAAGACACTTCACAGCGCTAAGCCTCAAGGGAAGCCTCGCATCAATATCAAGAAGCACAGAACAAGGAATTTGCAAAGACCTTCGAAGAAGTCATCTCCACAAAAAATCCTCAAAGTACAGCATCAGACACCTGGATCCACCTACAAGAGTGCATTCCTATATCAGCATTAGCCATCTTCGGAAAGAAGACCTCCCAGAGCTCTGACTGATTCGATACAAAGTCCTCAGAGATGACCCCTAATATAGAAGCAAAACGGACGGCCCTTGCTTAATATAAGCGTTCTCCAAGCAAAAAGACCCTTAAGACATTAAGAGCAGCTCGGAGCAAGGTCCAACAGACAGCAAGAAAATGTGCCAACGAGCATTGGCAAGAGCTCAGTCACCACATCCATACTGCAGCGGACACGGGTAACATCAGAGGCATGTACGATGGCATCACGAAAGCTCTCGGACCATCTCGATGGGTAGAGCACTACTCAGAGCTTTACTCCAGAGAGAACAATGTTGTTGACTCAGCATTATATGCCATCGAACCTCTACCTATCATGGAGGACCTAGACGCCGAACCAACACTGGAATAACTCGGCAAGGCTATCGACAGCTTGGCCTGCGGCAAAGACCGTGGAATAGATGGCATCCCTCCTGATCTCATCAAACGTTGCAAGTCTGCCCTCCTGCAGCCACTACACGACACCCTTTGCCAGTGCTGGCGTGAAGGCGGCATTCCTCAAGACATGAAAGATGCCAAAATCGTCACCCTGTATAAGAACAAAGGGGACAGGAGTGGCTGTAACAACTATAAGAGGCAGCTTTCTCTTGAGCATTGTGGGCAAAGTGTACGCTCGTGTCTTGCTCGCGCGACTCCAGCAACTGGCTGAATGAATCCCAATGCGGTTTCCGCACAGAACGCTCAACAGTGGACATGATTTTCTCCATTCGCCAACTCCAGGAGAAATGCAGGTAACCATAGAAAACCCTCTGCATTGCCTTCATTGATCTAACCAAGGCATTTGACCAGGTTCGCCGGGATGGTCTTTTCAACATCCTCCTGAAGATCGGATGCCCCCCGAATCTGCACAGTATGATTAGATCTTTCCATGATGACATGAAGGCAACCATTCAGTACGAGGGCGGCATGTCAGAACTTTTTCAACATCAAGAGCAGTGTAAAGCAAGGCTGCATCCTTGCCCCAACACTCTTTGGCATCTTCTTGTCCCTCCTTCTTAAACATGCCTTTGGGACCTCGACCTAAGGAGTGTACATGCATAAAAGATCAGACGGCAAGCTGTACAACATCGCAAGACTCGGAGCAAAGACCAAGGTCCGCTAAACCAACATAAGAGACATGCTCTTTGCACACACAGAATATGACCTCCAGCAACTGATAAACCGATTCTCTCATGCTTGCCGTGACTTCCGGCTGACCATCAGTTTAATAAAGGCCAACGTGCTGGGTCAGGACGTGGATACACCACCTGTCATCACCATTAACAACTACCAACTGGAAGTGGTCCATGAGTTCACCTACCTGGGATCCACCATCACAGACAACCTGTCCCTTGACACGGAGTTAAACAAACGTATCGGAAAGGCTGCAATGACGCTGGAGAGATTAGCCACTCGTGTCTGTGAGAACCCCAAGCTGACTACCAAAACCAAGATGACTGTCTACAATGCCTGCATCGTCAGCACCCTCCTATATGGGAGCGAGGCATGGACAACCTACAGAAAGCAAGAGCGGAAGCTAAATAGTTTCCACCTGCGAAGCCTCCCCCATATCCTCGGCATCAGCTGGAGAGACAAGGTGCCCGACACCAAGGTCCTGGACTTCGCCGGTCTCCCCACCATGTACACAGACAGCGCAGATTGTGCTGGATTGGCCACGGGCGCCGCATGGAGGATGGCGGAATACCTAAGGACATCCTCTATGGAGAACTTGCCGTTGGCAAACGACCCCATGGCCGCCCACAGCTGGGGTACAAGGACGTGTGCAAACGAGACATGAAAGCCTTGGAAATTGACCCTGAGAGCTGGGAGGACATTGCTGCAGACCGCAGCAGCTGGTGCAGCCTCCTCCAAAAGCAACTGAAGGACGGTGAAGAGAAAATCACCAATGAAGCCATCGGTAAAAGGGCCTGGCGAAAAGAGAAAACAACTGACTCCGCCACATCCATTCACATCTGTTCCTCATGTGTCAAGGACTGCCATTCCCGCATCAGCCTCATAAGTCACAGGTGGCATCGTTAAGAGTGAAGTACTACGAACTGACAGTGAAAAGGGCACAGTTTCCATGGACGATTCCAACGGAAGGAGGCCTAGTACTACTACTACTACTACATACATACAGGGATCCTTGCTACTTCGCGATTCAATTAATGTGGCTTCGAATTAAAAAATAAGGAAATTAAGGAAGAATATGGGAAAAGGTTAAGGAATATGGCACAAAAACAAGGCCAATTATGCAAAAACTAACCTTAACCAACACAAAACAACCCAAAATCTCCCATCAAAACCATCCCGAGATACGAACAGGGCTGTTTGTCGAAAGTGAAAATAAAATGAAATTGAAGAACAAATAGAAATGGAATAAAATCTATATAAAGATAGATCATGGATGTAAGTATGAAATATGATTAAACATTATCCTGAGGTACACTTAATACTAGGCAAAGGGGTGTGGCTGACATGGAGGTCCGGGAAGAGAAGCAGAACGAAGAAAAAAAATTGACTCCAGTATTATACTGAGCTAACTAAGAGTGTAACTCTCTGTAAATCTGATCAGATCCGCTGTGCTGTGCTTGAGAGGAACCAGGAGTTTAAACACGGGACATAATGATATTGATAATCTACAGATGATTTTAGAGAGAGAGAGAGAGAGAGAGAGAGAGATTGTATACAGTACAAACTCGTATAGGTTGCTTATACAAAGTTTCAACATGCGTTCCCTTCTAAAGAATGCCCTGTAACAACTTACAAACAAATTCATCTAACCGGCCGTCCGGAACCTAACTCGTTTGTAAGCTGGGGCGTGTCTGTACTTACATTGTACTTGCATTGTTGCATCTGTGTGTGCAAGTGTATGCGTGCGTGTGTATGTATGTGTCGTCGTCTTCTAACGCAATTCCATCTGTATGTGTGTGTATTCATATTTTATTTACATATTATGTTATTTTTTTAATGTTTAATTGATATTATGAGCATTTATAGCATTGAATATGTATTTATTGATATTGTATACACATACATGTACGTATATGTCAGTGGGGGGGTGATCCTACTTTGCGGATTTCGATGGTCGCGCGGGGATCTCAGTCCCAATTAACCGCGGAAAGTGAGGGATCCCTGTATATATGAATTTTTAAAAAATGTCCAACTTGCACCCATGTACAGGGCGCATTGTTGTGAAGCATGTTGTGCCTCTTGTGACTTACACCACCAGACGAATGCTGATGGCTCAGTTACTAAAACGATATCAAGAATGAGTTAACATATTGTTACCTGGATCATAAAAATATGGATGTCAAAAAAAAATAACAGTGCACTTCTAACCCTGCAAGTTAAGACAATAATTTGGATGATCAAATAGCCCTCTGTTTCATCTTTTACTTTTTTCCTCTTGTTTAGCTTGCATTATCCAGTGATAAACTCTCATCTTTAAACACTCCTCTGTTGAATCTCTGTCTCGATCTGACAGAGAATGGAGTCCATAAAGCTGTAAACATAGAAATGAGCAAAGAAGAGCTCAACGTACTTGTCGCTACATTAGAGGCTGCGAATAAGGTACCTTCTTTTTCACATATATAATTTTGAACATATTTAGATTTGTGTTTAATATTAGCATGTTGATGCAGGTCCTCCTCTCTCTAACACATAGTTTACTCCCATAGGTGATCCTGCAGATGAAATGAATGCATATGAAGAGCAGTCACCCCTGCCTCAGGAGTAAGGAGCTGCAGTGCTTTTTTTTCGGACACTGCTTCTATGTACACAGAAAAATGAGTACAAGGATGAATGTGTATATTGTATTTGACCCCGTGCATGTGAAGGCTGCATCAGTAAATGGCTATGACTAATCATTTTTTGGTTGGTTTTAAGGTTTTGACTGAAATTGAGGTCATCACGTGTAAGCACGTTCTGTATGGATGTGGATAACTGAACAGTTGGTTTTCTTTAATTTTCTAAAAATCTTAAGAGACACTGGTTGTTCATTTATGTACAGTAAAAGCATTTTATAAATTCTTTATGCCTTCTTACAGTGCCTATAGTTAATGATATACTTCACTAAGTGATAAGTACAGCTTTACATTTATCACAGCTTCAGATCATAAAATTCAGAATCAGCTGTTCCTCATAATGTATCATTGATTTAAAAATGTCTGTGGATGGAACCTGTCTTATTCAAACCTCACATTGATGGTCTGCTACTCAAGTGAATAGTGATAAAGTCTCTTCTTCTTTTCCTTTCGGCTTTTCCCTTCAGGGGTCGTCACAGCAAACCATCCGCCTCCATCTCACCCGATCCTCTGTATCTTCTACTCTTACTCCAACTACCTTACTCCAACTCCTTCACCACATCCAGAAATCTTCTCTTTGGTCTTCCTCTCGGCCTTCTGCCTGGTAGTTCCAACCTCAGCATCCTACTACCAATCTACTCACTATCCCTCCTCTGTACATGTCCAAACCATCCCAATCTAGCCTCTCTGACTTCGTCTCCAAAACCTCAAAACGTGCTGTCCCTCTGATGTACTCATTCCTGATTCTATCCATCCTCGTTACTCCCAAAGAGAACTTCAACATTTTCATCTCTGCTACCTCCAGCTCTGCCTCCTGTCTTTTGCCCAGGGCCACTGTTTCTAAACTATGAATAGTGCTAAAGTAGTAGTAGTAATAAAGTTGTGGATTAATTTTTTAGTGTGTACAAATGTTTTATTCTTTTTTGAACACCCCCCACCCCCCCCAAAAAAAAAAAAAAAAAAAAAAGTTGTGGAGTTTGGCAAGGAATTTAAAAAGATCTAAATTATTTTAAATTATACCACTGTTCAGAAAACGATCGACAAATGGAATACATGTCAAATGACTGCCAATTTATCCAATTTAGACACTAAAAAAAATATAGGCCATGGTACACCCGAACAAGTCGCAAGACCATTGCCGGGCAAGAACAACTATTCACACCCCGGATCAGTAAAGAATAGCCAGTAAGCCTAATGTGCATGTGTTCATACTGTGGGATGGAATAGAGGAGTACCCAGAGGAAACTCACACAGAGACACCCAAGGCTGCGACTTGAACCCACGACCTTCTGCAGGCATGTGATTTTTCCGTCTTTTTCATTTCCAGGGGCAATAAATAAATAAATCCATCTTTTTTTCATAAAAAACGCATTACATAAATCTCATTTCGTTTTATTCTGAATCCGACTTTTAAACGAGCTCCCTGAATGTAATGGGGACTGTGATTGGCTGACTATGCTGATGTAATGCATTTTGACTAATAGTCATGCATTTTGGCCAATCAATGCTACCGTAGTACCCATATGTCTAATTACCTACCTGTCAGCAGAAAGATGACGGTTGTGGAGAGAAAGGTCGCTGCGCGAATAAAAGAAATTGACAAATTGGTCAAAATAAGTTGGCTGGGACTGGATGGAAAAACAATACAATCCTACCATCGGAAAAAAGATTGTGACGAAATTTATTCGGCGACTTCATTCTCAAGATTGATCGGCCTGGAAAAGTATTGTGCACATGGTGTCACGATGAAATAGACTATGGATCGCGTGAATTCAAAGTATTAGAATGGCACGCAAAACGCCAGAAGCATGTTAAACAACTACATGCAAGAAAAACAAACGCTTCGCTTGATGGGACTTTTGGATGTGAACCGGAAGTAACTGCACCTTCCGGAATTCATCCATTGTTTACGGCCAACAATACAAAGATCGAAAGGAAGAATCCGCCACGACAGCAGATCACCGTTGCAGAGAGAGAATGAGGTCGGTAGTGTGGAAATAATTTAAAATTTGACTTGTGCATGTTTATTGATTTTCATTAACAAATCAATCCTGATAATCAGGGGTTGACAAGTACTATTGCCCGACACTCATGTCAAGTACCAAGTACCGTGTTTCCCTGAAAATAAGACCGAACCACAAAATAAGACCGAGCGTGATTTTAATATCGGCCCGCCCCTTAAAATAAGCCCGGGCTGAGAGCATGACGACACAGGGTCACGTGACTTATTTTTACACGCCCTATTGGACGGCACGATCCGGACAGATACGCGCCGTGTACCCACTTGTTTTAGTGGCTGAGTTGTGGGTACTGACTTAATTTGGTACTTTATAGTTGATCAACGTAAATTCCCGCAACTCTGTAAATAAAAAGCAGAGAAGAAGTGATAAATAGTTTGAAAGCCAAAGCTGTGTGCTCCCCGCGCTCCGGGCACCTGCTGCTCTGCGCCTCGGTCACTTCGCTGCCATTGTGTACCCACTTATTTTTTGACCACTACAGCACTGATAGTTTTCTTATTAATAAATAACTTCATTATGACAATGTTGTTTAAAATCAATTCAGAGTCTTATCACGGTGACAACGAGCGCATTGAGCATACAAATATGTGCTATACAAGCATCCATAATAATAATAATAATAATAATAATACTCTAAAATTGTTGGTCTTTTTAAATTTAGTTGTATTCAGTAATTTTATATATATATTTAAAATATATATGGCGGCACGGTGGCGTAGTGGTTAGCACGGCCGCCTCACAGCAAGAAGGCCTGGGTTCGATTCCCGGCCTGGGCGTTTCTGTGTGGAGTTTGCATGTTCTCCCCGTGCTTGTGCGGGTTTCCTCCGGGTGCTCCGGTTTCCTCCCACAATCCAAAGACGTGCACTGTAGGTTAATTGGCCGTTCTAAATTGACCGTAGATTCTCTCCTGCAGCGGCACTGGAACCCAGTCGTATCGGCATTTGCCCTTCCATTGGATCCTTCCGGTGGCGCCGAGACAGGGGGGGACTTGCTGCTTGGGTAACAGCCTGTCCCTCATTACTCCCTACCCAGGCTCTGCGCACTGGGGGGTATCACCAGCTGGGGTACCAGCCAGAGCGCAGCCATAGTTCTTCGGGACTGACGGAGGCCTGCTATATGGCTCTCAGAAGATTAGATTTTAAAATGTCTTTTTTTTTTTTTTTTTTTTTTTTTTGGCTCTTTTGGTCAAAAAGGTTTCCGACCCCTGGTTTAAAGTATTTGAAATTAAAACTAGGCCCACTGTTGGCCTATAACTGTGAAATTAAAATTTTAAATAATTTTCATAAGGTTCTTTTTAAAAATAATTCTTCCAGGAGACATCGATTAGGCTCCTTTTTGTAAGTGTAACCCAAACCTTTTGGGGGGGGGGGACTTAGCCACCCTGAACCCCCCAGCAAGGGCACTTCGCCCACATCCCTGCAGGGGGCCTAGGCGTCCCCCTTGACCCCTGCCAATTTTTCCTTTTTTTTTCCATAAAGGGCCATTCTCATCCCTGATTATAGGAAATATTCTTTACTGCTGTTTTGTGTAATGTTATTTTTGCATGACAAAATGCTGAAAATCCAGGAGCTTGGGGGGGGGCTTCGCCCTTACTCCTTGTCCCCCCATTATGGCTCCACCCACAAACCCCCAGCAATTTTCAGTCTTATTGGGCTTGGTCAAATCACATGCCTGCTTCTTGCTATGAGGCAAAAATGCTAACAGGTACATCACTTGTACGTTGTCTTGTCCTAAATCTTAGTGATATAAATTCTAATGTACAAGAGACATCATATCCTCACTAATTCCATCAGTTTAGAGTAGATTATTGAACACTTATTGTATTAACTTGTATTCACAGTTTGTATTATAGTCACAAGTGTCATTGTAAATGGCTAACATCCATGTATTTTTTGTCACTTAACTAAATGTTCACGAGTTAATAAATCTGTTTTGTTTGTTTTGTTTTTTTTTTTTGTTGGAGGGTTTTTTTTTTTTTTTTTGCCTTCTGAAAAAATATTCAATCTTTTTTCTGGAAAGGGGATTAGTAAGTAAAAAAGGTTATTTGATAATATCATATTTTAAATTTGGGCATCAAATCAAAACTCACACCACATTATGGTGGCTCTAATTTTGTGTCCATAGGCCAAATGACCCAGCAGCTATTGTTGATTGAAATGAATACAGTATTTTCGAAAGCTCTGCTGCCTTGAACATTTTGACAAAGTCCTGTAACTTGGTATGCAGGTTTCAGCCTTCATAATTAACAACTTTGCATTGTAGGTCTTGCATATTGGATTTTGGGGAGTGGTGGTCTAGTCGATAGGGCGCAGGATCGCTGATCCTAAGGTTGGGGGTTCGAGTCCCCACAGGGTTGTCACTGTCCCCCCCAGTGCAGCTAACTGGGTTATCAAAGGCGGGTCATGTCTCTCACTGTCTATGGTGAGAGACATGTAAAAAAAAAAAAAAAACATTGCTGACTTTTGTAAAGAGTAGCTGCAAAGTCGTCAGCGTGTTTCTGTCCCTCGTTAAAGGGTTGTGACAGGAAGGGCATCCGATGTAAAAACCTCTGCCAAATCAAAATGTGCGATTCAGATGATTCGCTGTGGTGACTCCCGAGAAAGGGAAAAAGCCGAACGGAAGAAAGAAAGAAAAAAAAAAAAAATATATATATATATATATATATATATATATATATATATATATTATACCTGAAGAGAGAGGATGGTTTCACCACCCCTCGAAACAGATCTGTAGTGATAAATGGAGTTTCAATAGAAAGTCTTTGTCCTGTCCTTTTATTTTTGTTTATTTGCTCTACCAAAAAGTATTGAGCACTCTCCTACGGAAGGATCTACTCAGAAAATCCTCTATATATATATATAGGATATATATATATATATATATATATATATATATATACACACACACACACACACACACACACACACACACACACACAGGGATCCCTCGCTACTACACGCTTCAATTAATGCTTCAGTGCATGATGTTTTTTTTTTTTAAATAAATAAATATTCATGGAATTAAAACATGAGGAAATTAAGAAAGAATAGGGGGTAAAGCTAAGGAAAATGCCACAAAAACAAGGCCATTTATGCAAAAAAAAAAAACCCCTCTAAACCAACAAAAAACAACCCAAAATCTCCCATCAATACCATCCGAGATACAAACCTGTCGACATACAGATACGTGTGCACACACAAATGCTCCCCAGCTTACAAATGAGTTAGATTCTGGACGGCTGGTTAGATGAATTTGGTTGTCAGTCGTTATAGGGTGTTCTTTCGAGGGGAATGTATGTTTAAACCTTGTATAAGTAACCTATACAAGTTTGTACTGTATACAATCTCTCGCTCTCTCTCTACATAATCATCTGTACATTATGAATATCATTATGTCCCATGTTTAAACTCCTGGTTCCTCTCAAGCACAGCACAGCGGATCTGATCAGATTTACAGAGAGTTTCACTCTTATCCAGTTCATTATCATACTGGAGTCAATTTGTTTCTTTCTTTACAGTTTTGGCAGGAGTTCTGCTTCTCCTCTCGGACTTCTGAGGTGACATTTGTGTGTGCACGCGTTTGCATGTTTTCCCCGTACTTGCATAGGTTTCCACCCACAGTCCAAAAACATGAACAGTAGGTTAATTGGCTGTTCCAAATCCAAATTCCAAGTGTGAGTTTGAATAGTTGTGTGAATGTCAGCTCTGCGATGGCCTGGCAAGCTGTCCGGGGTGTACGCAGCCCTAACCCAGAGTCAGCTGAGATGGGCATGAGCCTCCCCACGATCCTAATTAGGATTAAGCGTTTCAGAAAATGAATGAATGATGAATATGATAAACCTGTGCTTTTCAATTAATTTAGAATGAAGGCCTGAAAAATGAGTAATCACATCAAAAGCTACAGATAGATAAAGTACAACATGGAAATATACACCATGCTGAGTACATCAGTCCAAGTGAGCCATATCACAGTCATTTAGAATTTATAACTTTAACAGACAACATCCACTTCACATAACTGTAACTAACAGAAACAACATGAATGTGGTGTGGTATTCAAAATACAGCTATAACTATACGAGCTAATAGGAAGATTATTAATAATAGTGAATAATAATAAGAAGGAAACAATTAAGTGAATATCATGAAAGAAAAGCAAGATTTTGAAATATAATATTAAAGGAGAAAGGAAAGAAGCAGAAGGGAATAATGAGACAGAAAGTTTCAGTGTGAAATAATATACCGTATTTTCCGGACTATAAGGCACACGTAAAAGAAATGCAGCCCTGAGGGGGGGCACTAACCAGTGTCTCTCCCCCTTACGCCGGTCCCAAGCCCAGAAAAATGCAGAGGGCTGTGTCAGGAAGGGCATCCGACGTAAAACCAATGCCAAACTTTATCATGCAAATCACAAATATTACCTCCATACCGGATCGGTCGAGGAGACATCGGGAGGCGTGTCTGTAGGCAGAGAGAGAAGAGGAAAAGCATGAGTCTAGGACTGAGAGTAGAGAGTTTGAATATTAGAGAGCTGGCTGACATGATGAAGAGGAGGAAGGTGAACATACTGTGTGTTCAGGAGACCAGGTGGAAAGGTAGCAAGGCTAGAAGCTTAGGAGCAGGGTTTAAGCTGTTTTATCATGGTGTGGATGGGAAGAGAAATGGAGTAGGGGTCATCTTCAAGGAGGGGTTGGTCAGGAATGTTCTAGAAGGGAAAAGAGTGTCAGACAGAGTGATGAGTCTCAAGTTAGAAATTGAAGGCGTGATGCTCAATGTTGTTAGTGCTTATGTCCCACAGGCAGGATGTGAGCTAGAAGAGTAGGAGAGATTTTGGAGTGACTTGGATGAAGTGATGCAGAGTACCCCCAGAGGTGAAAGACTGGTCATTGATGCAGACTTCAGTGGACATTGATGCAGACTTCAGTGGAGTCAGGGGACGAGGAAGTGATGGGCAGGTTTGGTATCCAGGACAGGAACACAGAAGGACAGATGTTGATAGATTTTGCAAAAAAGATGGAAATGGCTGTGATGAATGCTTTCTTCCAGAAGAGACAGGAGCATAAGGTGAGTTATAAAAGCGGAGGTAGGAGCACACAGGTAGACTACATCTTGTCCAGGACAGGAACACAGAAGGACAGATGTTGATCGATTTTGCAAAAAGGATGGAAATGACATGTATGAGAGATGTAAGACAGTGGTGAGGTGTGCTGTCGGCGTGACCGATGAATTCAAGGTGGAGGTGGGACTGCATCAAGGATCGGCTCTGAGCCCCTACTTGTTTGCGATGGTGATGGAGAGGCTGACAGACAAGGTTAGGCAAGAATCTCCATGGACTATGATGTTTGCAGATGACATTGTGATCTGTAGTGAGAGCAGTGAACAAGTGGAGGAAAATCTAGAGAGGTGGAGGTATGCCCTGGAAAGGAGAGGAATGAATGAGGAATGAATCTCAGTAAATCAGAAAAAATGTGTGTAAACGACAAGGACCCAAGAGGAACGGTGAGGTTACAGGGAGCAGAGATAAGGAAGGTGGAGGATTTTAAGTACTTAGGCTCAACAATCCAGAGCAATGAAGAGTGTGGAAAAGAGGTGAAGAAGCATGTGCAGGCAGGTTGGAATGGTTGGAGAAAAGTGTCCGGTGTGATGTGTAATAGGAGGGTATCGGCAAGAATGAAGGGAAAAGTGTACAAGACGGTGATGAGGCCAGCGATGTTGTATGGCTTAGAAACAGTGGTGCTGAGGAAAAGACAGGAGGCAGAGCTGGAGGTAGCAGAGATGAAAATGTTGAGGTTCTCTCTTGGAGTAACGAGGATGGATAGGATCAGGAATGAGCACATCAGAGGGACAGCACATGTAAGATGTTTTGGAGACAAAGTCAGAGAGGCTAGATTGAGATGGTTTGGACATGTACAGAGGAGGGATAGTGAGTATATTGGTAGTAGGATGCTGAGGTTGGAACTACCTGGCAGAAGGCCTAAAGGAGGACCAAAGAGACGATTCATGGACGTGGTGAAAGAGGACACGAAGGCAGTTGGTGTAAGAGAAGATGCAGAGGATAGGATGAGATGGAGGCAGGTGATTTGCTGTCGCGACCCTTGAAGGGAAAAGCCGAAAGGAAAAGAAGAAGAAGAAGATTCAAAGGAGTGATGTTGAAGGATGTGTTCTTTCTTTCATAAACTCACAGAATCTTTTCTGAAAGCTTGCATTGTGAAGATGGCATGATGAAAATGTTTATCATTTATATGAGTGTTATATGAGCTTCTTTTTTTTGTTTGTTTTTTTTCCTCATTTTTCCCATTAATTTAGTCATATCCAATTCCCACACATCAAGTATTGCTTTTCCTGTCACACAGCCACCACCAACCAGAGAGGGGCGAAACCACGTGCACATGCTTTTTTATAAATGTCCCTCAAGCACATAACATACCATTTCAGGAGCTCCGCTCTAGACAGCCACTAGAATCTGTTGTGCAGCTGTAGATTGCAATATGTGCTTTGAAATTCATCCAATAATGAATGAAACTTTATTCTGGAAATATCTTTCACTTTTGATTTTTTTTGTTGTTTTCTAATTTCTGGCCAACATATGAAGCTTGTTAATAAACCGGTATTGTTCCTCTGCTACCATAACAAAAAAGGTGTGTGCAAACATACTTGTCACTTTCTGTGAGTGCATATATGTGACGTAATGCTTCTGGTTCATCCCTTTTTTTTTCTTTTTACAACAGCATATTTCTCTGCTTTATCTTTGAATTCTTTTTCAAGATCAAATTGAATTATATCTGATATTAACATTGCTACCCCTCTATGTCCTTCTCTAAATGAACTATGGTACTTCTTCTTCTTCTTCTTCTTCTTTCGGCTGTTCCCTTCAGGGGTCGCCACAGCAAATGATCTGCCTCCATCTCACCCTATCCTCTGCATCTTCTACTCTTACTCCAACGACCTTCATGTCCGCCTTCACCACATCCATAAATCTTCTCTTTGGTCTTCCTCTGGACCTTCTGCCTGGTAGTTCACACCTCAGCATCCTACTACCAATATACTCACTATCCCTCCTCTGTACATGTCCAAACCATCTCAATCTAGCCTCTCTGACTTTGTCTCCAAAACATCTTACATGTGCTGTCCCTCTGATGTGCTCATTCCTGATCCTATCCATCCTCGTTACTCCCAAAGAGAACCTCAACATTTTCATCTCTGCTACCTCCAGCTCTGACTCCTGTCTTTTCCCCAGGGCCACTGTCTCGAAACCATACAACACTATTTAAATGAACTATGGTACATGTTCCTGTAACCCAGTGCTTCTCAATGTTTTCTGTCGCGCCCCCCCCAGGAAGAGGAAAAGATTTCACCCCCCCCAATATAAATAGTGTTATTTGTTGAAAAATTGTAATAAGTAATCCTCTGCATAACACTGTGTCCTTATTAACATTATGAATACAAAAAAAAGAACTATAGATCGACTTCCAACAAAGAATAACTTTATTCACACTTTTTTAGTCTTTTTGTTTAAAAAGCACAGCTTTTTGAAGCAGGGCGCATCAATTTGCATTATTATTATTATTATTTTTTTTTAAATGATTAAGTCCAGATTAATGGCTATAATGAGTACGTTTCTCAGTGCACAGCTTTTCGAAGCTGATTTAAAAGCACGACACTGAACTCTCAGCTCCTGCTCAATGCTGAACTGGGACCTGGACTTATTTTCACAGCAGTGACGTCATCCAGCATGACAGAGACCGTGTGTGCTGCAGGTCGGATCAGTTCCTCTGCTGTGGGGTTTTCTGCACTTAGCAGTTTGGACCTTCACCTTATCTGATGCTAACCGAGCTCGCTGGTTTGCTGGAGTAGCGTTCACAAAGCGGGATGGTTGTTGGCGATACTCGGCACATTTTCGCTGAAAAAACTCACGCGGCTCATCACGTGATCGGGGTGTGAAGTCTTTAAGTGACTCCTGAATTTATTTGTCTTCATGCCGTCCGTTGCCAATGTTTTCAGACACAGTAAACAGCGCAGTCTTTACTCGTTTCTCACCGCAACACAGTGAAGTCGAGTGCTACGTTCGCTTCATTCACCTCCTCGACTTCGTTTCTCTCACTGTCTCCGTCTCTCTCTCTCCGCCTTTCTTTCCATCTCTGTTAAAAATTTCTATGGTGGGTTTATTAACTACACTTCTTATTTTACCTCTGGGCACACTCTAACAGTGAGGAAGCCACTGCCACCTGCTGTAGTGGATATAGAATTACACTTAATCCTAATACGGCAAAAAAAAAAGCATGTTCCCAGGGGTCACAAGGTCCCCCTGGCATCACACCCCACTATTTGAGAACCAAACCTTGAGGTTTTTTAATGTTCTAATTGTAATAACTAGGTCTCTTGGAGAAAGATAATCTGTGAATTTTTTTTTTTTTTTTTTTTTTTTTCTCATTGCCTTATGTCTTTTTACTGGATTATTGAGAACATTTACATTCAGCAACATTTTACTTATATTATTAGTCATCATTATGTTTTGCTATTCTTTGAAAATATAATCCGAAACATTCCTGAACAATGCACTCCTGTACAATTATTATAACACAGAGAAACATGTGTCTTCCCCCTATTGCAGGTGCGCTGCTATCACCCGGTGAGTCTATTGTACATTTGCTTTCCTGGCACTTTTGTATATTTTTCACTCCGTTGCTTCAGCATATTTGTATTTTTGTCAGTGGTGTCTGAAAACATATACCTCCTTCCTTTAGCACCTTTTTAATGAAAAAAATATAATCTCCGCTGTTCAGAAACATGCTTCTTGCACATGAGCCGGGTGTGCCTGTTGAATATGGAGCTTCATCCCTTCAGGCAGCTGTAAGCTGATTTCAGCAGTTGTTCTACATATTTAGTGGTCGAGTTTTGCTCTGTGTCCTCCGGGATGCCGAAGATTCTGTGATTTCTCCTTGATCTTTTCCTGAAGGTCAGTAAGCTTTTCTTGCATCTGGCATGATTGCAGCCTATGTAAATACTCAAGAAAGAATGCATGACTGAAGAAAGATTGCATGCTAGCTTGTCGCTGTTAAAAGCGATTTGTTCGAAAATGCAAGTGAATAAAGGAAAAGAGAACAAATGCATAAATGAATCATTTTGCTATGCAAATTTCATGGCTACCCATTTAGAACAGATGCTCGGTAATTATACATCTCTCAATCACCTATAATGTAGTGATGTGGCCTTCAATGAAAATGAATTTGACACCCCCTGATGTACAGCATTTGCGAAGACAAAAAGAAATCTGTCAATCTTATGTTGTCTGGGTATATTTTCACTGTCCGTCAAAGTCAACTAATTCGTTTCTCAGGTCTGCACAAATCTTCCTGTGCAGCCATTTGTGGCTGGGGCGTATGGTGCTGATGTGTAGTGTCTGATCAATTTATTATTACTATATAGTACCCACAGGTGTTGGGTCCATGGGAGGACGGACCCATGTCTCCTTTTCCGGCTGGGCCTCGCCAGAAATCAAACGCAGGTCTTCTTGCTGTGAGGCGGAAGCGCTAACCGCTATGCCACCTTGCCGCCTTATTCATTAATTATTTCAAGTTAAAGTTTCTATGTTGCTTACTGGAATAATTAACGAAATATAACAAATGTTTATTTTTAAGCTTATACATTACAAAGAAAACAAAAAAAAATGTTTCGTATTGAAGAGAAATGTATTTTTTCAGGAGGGAAGTGGAAGGATGCTGCAGTTATGATATTTTACCATATTTTAAAATCTGCATTACAGTATATTTAGGTCATAGATGGAAGCTGAACTGATTGATACCCAAGATGTGGGTAATCTTCTCTGAATTACTTTGAATGAAAGGCTCTGGTTCATTAATAATCGTAGCTTGTAAGGTCTGTTATTTTCATTGCTTTGGGCCTCCACATCTGTTAAACAAAGTTAACAGGATGGTATGCACTTCCACTTCTAGGAATAATGTGGAACATTACACAGCCTGATTCTGGGGATACATGACAACCAAATGCAGCGTCACACATATATGACTGAGGCACATCGACAGGACGATCATGACCAGCTCCTTCCTTTGGGCTACAAGACACACACTAATTTGCTTTCAATCTCAATGATAATCTACTGTTCTGTAAATTTTATATGATATTCTCACTTTTTTGCATTTCCACGTATCAATTACAGTTTATTTCTTCACTTTATATTTATACTGGTTTGCAAATTTCTATTTATATATATTTTTATTAATCTATTGCGTAAAACTCTTTAATCAGTTTATTTATATTTTCAGCAGATATCAGATTCTCCTACCCAAAGCAACTTACAGAAGTGCTTTAAAGTCACTATCAGTGAATACAGTTATGTGAAAAAATTAGGGCACCTCATAAAATAGTCAACTCTTTATTACAAAATCATCACATAATGATGTCCAATCTTATTTTTATAAAATTAACTGTAATGAAACAACGTAAATTGTAGGGCCGGTGGTGTAGTGGTTATGGTGCTGCAGGATGATCCGGAGGTTGTGTTGTTATAGGTGTGTGTGTGTATATATATATATATATATATATATATATATATATATAAATGTAAATATAAATGTGACTGTTTACATGTTGTCTAGAATTATATTGGGGTAGTGTACTGTAAATAGTGACCCATGGTCTGACTCAGCTGTTTGGGTCTGGAATTTTCCATGAGGGGACCAAGTCGCATGCGCCCTGGTGGCGGGTCAGGTGAGTTGGAATTTTCCAGAATGGAACTTTCCTGAACTTTGTGGAATCTATATTAAGGAATTGTTGCCGACTGGCTCCAGTCTGTTCGAGTGTCTTCGGGTCTTTTCGGGGCAGATCACCTAAGAAGTCTCTTCGGACGGATCGTTGAAGGAAACACATCGCGACAGATCATCTCATCCAAGGCGGATCATGGAACGCGTTTCAACCAAGTTTCGTCCTTCGGGACTTCATCGCCAAAGTCCATCGTCCATGTTCACCCACAGCCAACGCGAGGATTTTAATCATTTGTTTCTTTCTAACGTGGGATTCCAAGCCTTTCATCGCCAGCGCGTGCTCTAGATAATGCTGCAGCTGCTTTGTGACTATCTTTGTTTTTGGACCCTTGTTTAAGTTGTATTTTGTTCAGCTTTAAGCTGTAAGCCTTACTTTGTTCATATTATTAAATTGGATATAGTTTATATCGTGGTCTGTCGTACTTTGCTGGTTTCACACAGCAATTTTATTCTTCTAAATTCCACACGGAACAAAATTGGGGACTCGTCCAGGATCCAATCCATTTGGCATACATAACAGTGTGTTCGAATCCCAGTTAGACCCCCACAGTGCGAAGACCCCTGGGCAAGGTTCAAACCACAAGTATGCCTCTGTTCGGCCAGCAGTATAAATGGGTGTCAGTAAAATATACTGGGAAGGTAGCGTCCCAGGGGGCAGTGGTGGTCTAGTGATATAGGGCACTGGATCGCTGATCCAAAGGTTGGGGTTTCGAGTCCCACTCTCCACAAGGTTGTATGTCCTCCCCAGTGCTGCTAACTGGGTTATCAAAGGCCGGCCATGTCTCTCACTGTCTATGGTGTGAGGCATGTAAAAGAACCATTGCTGACTTTCGACAAGAGTAGGCTGCAAAGCCGTCGACGTGTTTCTGCCCTGCGATGGCCTGGCGAGCTGTCCAGGGTGTACTCTGCCCTCGCCCGAAGTTGGCTGTGATGGGCGCCAGCCTCCCCGCGACCATAATTAGGATTAAGCAGTTACAGAAAATGAACTGAGGTAGCGTCCCATCCAGGAGGAGTTGAACTCCTGTTCGCTTCATGATATGGAAACCGGGGATAAGCACCGGCCTAATGAGCCACCATGGCTTGGGTGTAAAAAGCCAAACTGACTTTAGCGTTTCATCAAACAAAAGATAGTCCATGCATGAGAAAGGGAATGCGCTGTGGGAATGTCTTGTTCCTGTGAAGTAAGATTGCTGCATAATTCGTCTATCTATGGGGAGCATACACTTCGACTCATGCGTGGTTTTTGCATGGTGAATGGTAAATGAGAAAGCGAAATGTGTGCTTTTCACATAAATAAGTAAGAATAGGGTTTTATTGATTTTTAAAAACTTTTTGACTGAATCACAGTCAAATAAATATTTGTACTCCTTATTCACCCAAAACCTAATCTTTCTTTTGATAAAACTGTAAGAGATAAGTCAAATTTAATAAAATGTCAGAGTATTGCATTCTGAAATATATATTTAGAGATCTTAAAAAGAAATGTTTGTGTGTGCACATTTTGTCTTCCGTTTTCTTATCCTCAGGAGACTCAATTCTGCCAAATTGCTTTGTGTTTGGTTTTTCAAGCAATGCAACATTTTCCAAGGTCCACACACACACACACACACACACAACTAAGAGGAAATTGTTACTTAAAAAAAAAAAAAAAAAAAAAAAAGGAAATTATTGACGCTACTATCAAACACAGCATACTGATATAGGGCACACGGATGGATTATGTGCACAGAGCACAGAAAAAAAGAGTGAAAACGAAGAGAGATTGTTGCAATACAATGAGTGTGAGTTTTAATGACATTTTTCCCTCCTGATACTGTCTCAAACTTCCTCTTTTACAGATGGCAATGGGGTAGAAGACGTACTGCACCCTTATCCAAGCAAGAATAAATCAACTAATGAATGATATATTTACATTTATCCAGATCTATTAATAATTCATATCTTCTTTTCCTTTCGGCTGTTCCCTTCAGGGGTCGCCACAGCAAATGATCTGCCTCCATCTCTCCCTATCCTCTGCATCTTCTACTCTTACTCCAACGACCTTCATGTCCGCCTTCACCGCATCCATAAATCTTCTCTTTGGTCTTCCTCTGGGCCTTTTTCCTGGTAGTTCCAACCTCAGCATCCTACGACCAATATACTCACTATCCCTCCTCTGTACATGTCCAAACCATCTCAATCTAGCCTCTCTGACTTTGTCTCCAAAACATCTAACATGTGCTGTCCCTCTGATGTACTCATTTCTGATCCTATCCATCCTCGTTACTCCCAAAGAGAACCTCAACATTTTCATCTCTGCTACCTCCAACTCTGACTCCTGTCTTTTCCCCAGGGCCACTGTCTCTAAACCATACAACATTGCTGGCCTCATCACCGCCTTGTACACTTTTCCCTTCATTCTTGCCGATACTCTCCTATCACACATCACACCGGACACTTTTCTCCATCCATTCCAACCTGCCTGCACGTGCTTCTTCACCTCTTTTCCACACTCTCCATTGCTCTGGATTGTTGAGCCTAAGTACTTAAAATCCTCCACCTTCTTTATCTCTGCCCCTGTAACCTCAAAGTTCCTCTTGGGTCCTTGTCGTTCACACACATGTATTCTGTCTTACTAAGACTAACCTTCAATCCCCTCCTTTCCAGGGCATACCTCCACCTCTCTAGATTTTCCTCCACTTGGTCTCTGCTCTCACTACAGATCACTATGTCATCTGCAAACATCATAGTCCATGGAGATTCTTGTCTAACCTCATCTGTTAGCCTATCCATCACCATAGCAAACAAGAAGGGGCTGAGAGCTGACCCTTGATGCAGTCCCACCTCCACCTTGAACTCTTCTGTCACACCGATAGCACACCTCACCACTGTCTTACATCTCTCATACATGTCCTGCACTACTCTAACATACTTCTCCGTCACTCCAGACTTCCTCATACAATACCACAGTTCTTCTCTCGGCACTCTGTCATATGCTTTCTCCAGATCCACAAAGGCACAATGCAGCTCCTTCTGACCTTCTCTGTACTTCTCTATTAACATCCTCAAAGCAAACACTGCATTTGTGGTGCTCTTTCTTGGCATGAAACCAAACTGTTGTTCACAAATGCTGACCTCTGCCCTTAGTCTTGCTTCCACTATTCTTTCCCATAGCTTCATTGTATGGCTCATCAACTTTATCCCTCTGTAGTTGCCACAACTCTGTACATCTCCCTTGTTCTTAAAAATGGGCACAAGCACACTTCTCCTCCATTCCTCTGGCATCTGCTCACTTTCTAAGACCTTGTTGAATATTCTTGTCAGAAAATCTACTGCTACCTCCCCTAGACACTTCCATACCTCAACTGGTATGTCATCAGGGCCAACTGCCTTTCCACTCTTCATCCTCTTCAATGCCCTCCTCACTTCTCCCTTACTAATCTTTGCTACTTACTGGTCCTCAACGGTCACCCCTTCTACTCTATTTTCTCTCTCATTTTCCTCATTCATCAGCTCTTCAAAGTACTCTTTCCATCTTCCCAGCACACTTCTGTCATCAGTCAATACATTTCCCCTCTCTGTCCTTTATCACTCTAACTTGCTGCACGTCTTTCCCATCTCTATTTCTCTGCTGTGCTAACCTGTATAGATCATTTTCTCCCTCCTTACTGTTCAACCTATCATACAAGTCATCATACGCCCTCTGTTTGGCCTTTGACACTGCTACCTTCGCCTTACGCTGTGTCTCCCTGTACTCCTGTTTACTCTCTTCGGTCCTCTCAATGTCCCACTTCTTCTTGGCTAACCTCTTCTTTTGTACACACTCCTGCACTTCCTCATTCCACCACCAAGTTTCCTTATCTACTTTCCTTCCAGAGGACACACCAAGTACTCTCCTACCGGTCTCCCTGATCACATTGGCTGTGGTTGTCCAGTCCTCTGGAAGCACTTCCTGACTACCCAAAGCCTGTTTCAACTCCTCCTTGAAGACAACACGACACTGTTCCTTTTTCAGCTTCCACCACTTTGCCTTCTGCTCTGCCTTTGCCTTTTTCACCTTCCTCAACATCAGTATCATCCTGCACACCACCATCCTATGCTGTTTGGCAACACTCTCACCCGCTACTACTTTGCAGTCACTGACTTCCTTCAAATTACATCGCCTACACAAGATGTAGTCTACCTGTGTGCTCTTACCTCCGCTTTCATAAGTCACCCTATGCTTCTGTTTCTTCTTGAAGAAATTCATATACTACTCATTATTATTCATGTATTATGGAAGAAACCTAAATGCATCTCAGGGTCTAATTACACATTTCAATGGCAGGGATAAAGATTTATGCACCATAAGTTAGAATGATATTCCATCTTTTTTAGATGTAGCAGGAAGCAACCCAACTCGATTGCAATTAGTGATCCACCCAAAGCAAAATCAATACTTCAAAACATGAAACAAAATGAAACAAATCGGAAAATATGGGTGAAAAATTGATTAATATATTAACCCTCCGAGCACTACACAGCCATACATTACACAGCTATAAGTACGTGGAAACGAGTGTCATGCAGAGATTTGTCATTCCTCCATGATTCTGAGGAGGCAATGATCATCTGCATAGAATTGCCAATAATGCTCTTACTCAGCAAGCCTAAGGAATAAAGAATGCCAGTCTCAAGAATTAATCCTCTGACCCCTCACGCATGATCTATATAACTCTCCTAAATTAGATCAAATCACTGTTGCTGATGCACTAAAAATGTAGTGTACATGTTGCTCTATCACAGAACAATTCCCTAAACCGTCTGACATGAACTAGATTTAACAGTCCTTGCAGCAAAGCAGTTTTCATTCATTCATTTTCTGAACTGCTTAATCCGAATTAGGGCTGCGCGGAGGCTGGCGCACATCTCAGCCCGCTCTGGGCAAGGGCAGAGTACACCTTGGACAGCTCACCAGTCCATCGCAAAGCAGAAACACGCTGATGGCTATGCAGCCGACTCTTGCCAAAAGTTAGCAATGGGTCGTTTACATTCCTCACACCATAGACAGTGAGAAACATGGCTGGCCATTGATAACCCAGTTAAGCTGCTCTAGGGGGGGGGGAGTGACAAGCCATTGAGAGTGGGGCTTGAACCCCCAACCTTATAATCAGTTATAATACTTATAATCCAGCACCTTTACCACCAGGCCACTGCTGCTAGTCCAACATTTGCACAGAAATGATTAAACCTGTTGACCACATGATCATCCATATTATAGTTTTCCATATCCTTATCAATAAAAATTTTGGAAAACTTGTTTCCCTAGAGTGGCTTCGTGGCTTCGTGGTTAGCACATCTGCCTTACAGCAAGAAGGTCCTGGGTTCAATTCTCAACTCAGGTGTTTCTGTGCGGAGTTTGCATGTTCTCCCCGTGCTTGTGTGGGTTTCCTCTGGATACTCTGGTTTCCTCCCACAGTCCAAAAACATGCACAGTAGGTTAATTGGCTGTTCCCCAATCACGCATAGGTATGAATGTTTGTGTGAGTGTTGCCCCTGCAATGGCATGGCAAGCTGTCCGGGGTGGACCCTGTCCTCATCTGGAGTTGGCTGCGATGGGTGCCAGCCTCCGGGACCCTAATTAGGATTATGCGGTTCAGAAAATGAATGGAAGAGTGTTTTTCTACATTTATTTCTTACAGTACTGTTTAATATACCTCATATTCCTTTAATATTATTTTTATCTTGCAATGTATTCTTTCTTACTCTTTCTTACTTTATTTATTTACCTGTAAATACATAAAAACTATTTCATATTATTTATATTTTTTAATATTTATTTATTTTTAATATATTATCTGCCTCTTCAGTGTTCTGTCTTATGAACTCTCTGATGAAGTGTATTTTTCTTTTTTCAGGCATTTTTGTAATCCCTTTGTTGCCATATTATGTATTTTATTTTTCTATTTTTTTTATTTGGTATTGTTTATTTGAACATTTATTTTAAGTGGTCATTCAACATTTTCATCATTTTCCTAAGCATACAAAACGTACGCTGGGGGGAGGGGGTAAGATGTCTGTGTACGCTTTTTGATATAATACATTATACATACATTGGTGTATAATACAGTTTATCATATCATTAAGGGAAAATCAATCAGAGTAGCACAATGTCATTTAATTTTGCTGGGTCTGGTCATTTTTGGAAATAAATTAATACTAAACATCATGTTATTAAGTTCCTCTATACAGACGGTCCTAGACTTACGTTTTAGTTCGGTCCCGGATGGCTGAACGTAAGGTGAAAAAAAAAAAAACGTAAGTTGTTACTGTATGTTACAGTGACATATGATGTTCATACTGTACTATACATCCATAAATACCATTACCGTATCTCATAAAACACCCCTAAATCAATTATTATAAACATAACATTGTAAAATAATATCAAATATATCAAATAATATCAACATTATTTTCAAATAAATTAAATTCAAGCAAAATAATTTCAAATAGATGCATTTTAATCAAATTCGCTCATCAAATATCAAATACAGTATCAAATATAACCTTTAACATTCTCTATGATGCGATCTTTCTGCTTGTAAATGGTTCCGATGATCGAGGGAGCCATCTGGAAGAAACATGCGTAAGTAGCGTATTACGTCAGCGTACTACATAGGTACATCTCATACTACAGAGAACACGCTAAACTCAAAATTTGACATTAAAAAAAAACAAACCGTAAACTCGAAAAATACGTAAAACGAATGAACATAAAGCGGGGAGTGTCTGTATTCTTATTTTTAGTTAGATTCAACAAGTCATTGAAATAATCACATATGATAATTGTTTCTTACTCTTTTCTGTCTCTTCTTCTTTTTCACTTTTAGAACATTCCTGACAAACTCCTCCTTCAAGATGACTCCTCCTCCATTTCTCTTCCCATCCACACCATGATAAAACAGTTTAAACCCTGCTCCTAAGCCTCTCACCTTGCTACCTTTCCACCTGGTCTCCTGAACACACAGTATGTCCACCTTCCTCCTCTGCATCATGTCAGCCAGCTCTCTACCTTTTCCTGTCATAGTTCCAACATTCAAAGTCCCTACTCTCAGTCCTAGACTCATGCCTTTCATCTTCTCTCTCTGCCTACAGACACGCCTCCCGCCTCTCCTTCTTCGACATCTTCGACCAACAGTAGTCCAATTTCCACCAGCACCCTGTTGGTTCACAGCACTGATGGCGATCGTTGTTAACCCAGGCCTTGACCGATCCGGTATGAATTTTTTTGTTGTGACTCTCATATTTTATTTGGCATTTGTTTTACGCCGGATGCCCTTCCTGACGCAACCCGCTGCATTTATCCAGGCTTGGGACTGGCGCGAGGGAGAGACACTGGCTTGTGCCCCTCCCTCACAACTGCATTTTCTTACTCTTACTCTTTTCTGTAAACATGCCTTTTATCCAGTCCTTGAATATTTGAGCTTGGCGCTCTGTGTACACTGCTGATTATGACAGTTCTATTTTTTCCATGTTGATTTAAATTATTATGCATTCTAAAAGATTAATAAAGAAAGATATTAACCATCCAACTCAAAGTCCATCCTTTTTTTAGAATTTATCCAGGTTGTAGATATGGAAACAATGCTAAATGGTGGTAAAAATGAGAGAAAATAATTCTTTGTTATTAAATTTTGTATACAGACTTCTACTTTTAAAGTAATTGGTCATTTGTCTTTGAAGTCTATATTTTAATTGTATTGCTCATTACTGTAGTAGCAGCAGTTATTTCTGATGGTGTAAATGTTAAGCTGGGTCAATGTCCTCTTGCATATCTTGTAGACTGTAATCTGTATATTTACATGTTTTTAATGAAATCTGGCTCCATTCACTGAGTTGTTGGGTCATGTAGCTGTCTCTGGATGTAACTGAGGGAATTCTATCAGGACTGGTCATGTTATGTGTATTTGGTTTTAACCTTGCTGTTCAGTTCCTATTGATTATTGGTATCTTTCCAGTTCCCCAATACATGTATTCCTGATGTGTTTTGGCCTCCTCTGGTGATCCATTTAGCTTAACCCCTTACCCGGCAGAGACGAGTATACTCGCAATCACCCAAATTGTATTTTCCAGTCATTGACGAGTTAACTCGCCAAAACTTACGCTTTCAAAACCAGAGGGAAGCGGCTTTACTCGTCATTTCTATTGATGCCTGAGGATGTTATCGTACACTACTCATCATCATACGCCTCAAAAAAATGAACTATGGCATCTCAAGGCAACGTTAGACAAGAGGTAAGCGGCGAAACGTTTTCGACTCAGTAACCCGCAAAGAGTCAAAGGGGGAGTGTCGCGCTCTTTAGAATCGGTACTCTCGGCCTCGTATTTTATGATTTCCTTGAAATTTCTCGGCATCCCTTATCCCAATGGATAACAGTGATGACAACAGCGATACTGAAGCTTCTCTTAGAGGCTTGGATACGTCTGATGAGAGTGCCAGCTCATCAGAAAATGAATATTCAAGCGAAAGTGAAGATGATGAACTGATTGACGCAAGAAATTGGTATCCCGCCAACAGAGAAAAAGGCAAATCCAACAAAAAGATGTGTTGTATGCAGTCAGAAACGTGACCATAGAGGGAAACCAATTAGGAAGGAGTCACGGTATATGTGTAAGATGTGCCTTGTACCTTGATATTCCATGTTCCATGTTCCATGTTTTGATAAATATCACACACACTGACTGTAATTTCTTTTGATTGTAATTTCTTTTCTTTTTCTTTTTTGAATAAAGAGCAAAGTTGTGTCTTGTACCTTTATTTGTGGTTCCCTTTTTTGATAAATATCACACATAAGACTGTAATTTCTTTTGATTGTAATTTCTTTTCTTTTTCTTTTTTTTTTTTTTTGAATAAAGAGCAAAGTTGAATAATCAATCGTGTAAGATGTGTCTTGTAAAGGGGTAATTTCAAATTACAGTTGCATGCAAAAATAGATGAAAAATTAAAAATAGACTTGAATTTCGTATTCAGCATAAAGTAAAGAACTTAAAAAAAATTGGTCTGAAAAAGGAACGTTTTTGTCAAAAAGAATGGTTGGTTAAGGGGTTAATGAAAATTTTGCAAATTGCAGTCCATTTGCTTTAAATATTTCCTTGTTTCCTTAGATACTGTGCTTTCCTAGCTATGTCTACATTGTTTTTAAATGCCCATTAATAAATACAATGGTACCTTGAATTATGAGTGTCTTTTACAACAAAATTTCCATGATATGAGCTTCAATCCTACCAAAAAAATGTGTCCCATCCAACGAGCAAAATTTTGATTTACACAGCTCCACTGTGGAAATGGCTTTTCCAGGCCGAAAAGCCTTGTATTCTTCTGCATGTATTCCTCCACCGCCGGGAACGCCTTGTGCGGTGCTTCTCAATTATTTTCTGTGATGCCCTCTACAGGAAGAAAAAAACATTTAAACCTCCCTCCCCCAGCTCCCCATGCACGCCAATAAATAGTGTTTACTGCACTTCATATCATTTGCTTGGTGCTTTTTCCCTACACCATAGGGAACACCTAGTTTAACTGTGCATCATGTACAGTAGGTGACGATGGCTTGGGTGTAAGAAGCCCAAAGGACTTTACCTTTTACAGTAGGTACCCTACACCATAGGGAACACAGTGAGAGCACCACTTCCACCGACTGTAGAGGATATGCAGTTACACTTAATTCTAGTACAGTATGGCAAAAAAGCATGTTTCCCAGAGTCATATGCTTCTCCCTCCTTGGCATCAAACCACGCCCCCCCAAGGGTGGTGCAGCCAACTATTTGAGCACTGGCCTTGTGGGAGCTCACCAAGAGCCTTTCCTTGCTGGCATTCTTAGCATGCAGATGCACAAAATTCTCCTCCGTCGTCTCTATCACCACCTCATGCCTGCCCACGTGACATCTTCACGACCACGTGACATCTTTTCTGCAGTTGATGATCGGATGGGTCAGTTGACTTATTGTCTCTCAACATCCCGCCCCGCTGGCCTTTTATTGGCCAGGAGGCAGCTGAACTGTGCCAATTTGTCACTATCGTCACAAGTGGCCAGCTCAGCAGTTTCGACAGTTTTTCCAGCCATAAAAAGTACTGGGGGCGATTGATATACCGGTTGTGAAATTGAATAATGAGAGACATTCACCAGTCAAATTGACTCAATGATTATGTTTTCTAAATGACGAAATTGGGTCAGACTTTACCTCATGATGACTCACTTTGAATCGATAAATAACACCAAGATATTCCTCTCAGAAAACAATCATGTTTAAGAACAAGGGAGATGTGCTGAGTTGTGGCAACTACAGAGGGATAAAATTGATGAGCCATACGATGAAGTTATGGGAAAGAATAGTGGAAGCTAGACTAAGGGCAGAGGTCAGCATTTCTGAACAACAGTTTGGTTTCATGCCAAGAAAGAGCACCACAGAAGCAGTGTTTGCCCTGAGGATGTTAATGGAGAAGTACAGAGAAGGTCAGACGGAGCTGCATTGTGCCTTTGTGGATCTGGAGAAAGCATATGACAGGGTGCCGAGAGAGGAACTGTGGTATTGCATGAAGAAGTCTGGAGTGGCAGAGAAGTATGTTAGAGTGGTGCCGGACATGTATGAGAGATGTAAGACAGTGCTGAGGTGTGCTGTCGGTGTGAGAGAAGAGTTCAAGGTGGAGGTAGGACTGCATCAAGGGTCAGCTCTGAGCCCCTTTTTGTTTGCTATGGTGATGGACAGGCTGACAGACGAGGTTAGACAAGATTCCCCATAGACTATGATGTTTGCAGATGACATTGGGATTTGTAGTGAGAGCAGAGAACAAGTGCAGGAAAATCTATAGGAGTGGAGGTATGCCCTGGAAAGGACGAGAATGAAGGTTAGCCTCAGTAAGACAGAATACATGTGTATGAATGACAAGGACCCAAGAGGAAAGGTGAGGTTACAGGGAGCAGAGATAAGGAAGGTGGAGGATTTTAAGTACTTAGGCTCAATAATCCAGAGCAATGGAAAGTGTGGAAAAGAGGTGAAGAAGTGTGTGCAGGCAGGCTGGAATAGTTGGAGAAAAGTGTCCGGTGTGATGTGCAATAGGAGAGCGTCAGCAAGAATGAAGGGAAAAGTGTACAAGACGGTGGTGAGGCCAGTGATGTTGTATGGCTTAGAAACAGTGGCGCTGAGGAAAAGACAGGAGGCAGAGCTGGAGGTAGCAGAGATGAAAATGTTGAGGTTCTCTCTGGGAGTAACGAGGATGGATAGGATCAGAAATGAGTACATCAGAGGGACAGCCCATGTAAGACGTTTTGGAGACAAAGTCAGAAAGGCTAGACTGAGATGGTTGGGACATGTACAGAGGAGGGATAGTGAGTATATTGGCAGTAGGATGCTGAGGTTGGAACTACCAGGCAGAAGGCCTAGAGGAAGACCAAAGAGACAATTCATGGATGTGGTAAAGGAGGACATGAAGGTAGTTGGTGTCTGTCTTCCTTCCGGCTTTTTCCCTTTTACTTGGGAGTCGCCACAGCGAATCATCCGATTCGCACGTTTGATTTGGCTGAGGTTTTTTACTTCGGATGCCCTTCCTGTCACAACCCTTTTAGCAAGGGACAGACTTTGCAGCTTACTCTTTACAAAAGTCAGCAATGGTTCTTTTACATGCCCCTCACCATAGACAGTGAGAGACATGGCCCGACTTTGATAACCCAGTTCGCTGCACTGGGGATGGACAGTGACAACCTTGTGGAGAGTGGGACTCGAACCCCCAACCTTTTGAATCAGCGATCCAGCGCCCTATACCACTCGACCACCACTGCCCCTAATGAAGGTAGTTGGTGTAAGAGAAGAAAATGCAAAGGATAGGGTGAGATGGAGGCAGATGGTTCGCTGTGGCGACCCTGAAGGGAAAAGCCAAAAGGAAAAGAAGATTGGCAATCGGAATATCGATAATCTATACCTATAAAAGGTATATCGATACTTCTAACGTTATAGCTTTCCTGTGTTCATGACAGTTTTCAATGACACCCCTAGTAAATGGTACGCCCCGCCTCTCTGTATGGTAAATGGTACGTCCCGCCTCTCTGAATTGTAAATGGTACGTCCCTGCTCTAGTATGCCGCCAGAGCACGTGTTCTCAACAGCAGGGAACATTTTGAACAAGAAGAGACACTTATCACTGGATAATGCAGATATGTACATCTTCTGAATCTATACATCTATTTTCAATTCCACGTCACTGTGACACGCAGCGGAGAGCCAATCCTTTCTGTACTCCACTGTGTGGGCGGTAGCTTCAAACTCCAATTTTATTGGATTAAAACAACAGCCACCGACTGCACGTGTTGTTTGAGTAAAGAGATAAATTTCTCTCGTTTTGATCGGCTCATTTCCATGAAGCCAAGCGCAGCTTGCGAGCAAACACAAATGGAAAAACTTCAACCCGCAGAGCAGCTGATTGGCAAAACTTGGGATGCGCTTCCTGTCACATAAACACTGCAGCGTGCGAGTCCAATAAAATTAGAGCTTCAAGGTATCGGACCCGCCCACACAGAAAGGATTGGCTCTCAGCTTCGCACCACAGTGACGTGGCATTGAAAGTAGATGAATAAATTTGCTCTATGAAGCTGCAGCATCTCCTGCTTGGCCTTTTAAGATGCTGGTGCTGCCGGCAGCGCAAACAACCGTCGTACGCAACACTCGCGCTGCACTGCCATGAATCATGCGTCACCACTTTTGCGGTCGTAAAGTCGATCAGACAAAACTCGCACAGGTCGTAGGTCGATGACTCACTGTATTCAATGCATTATACAAACTACTGTAATATATCTTAGTCTGTTCTAATTTGTAAACTATGTTGTAGATAATCACTGTTGACAGCCAAGCTTCATACACCTGATGTGACGAAAACGTCACTCATATAAAACGTGTTCTTTTTTTAGTAAAATGAACTCAATAAATTATTTCTACCTCATAAAATTAACAAAACTATCTTATTCTTCAATGACAATTTTTTTATGTGCATGAATCTTACCTGGTATTCAATCCATTGTGCTTTTAGTACTGACAATTTGAACGATGACTCACGGGTGTCACTCACTCACGATGTCTCGAGCCTAACTGAAAAAAGCACAGGAAAAAATGACGCAATACCAATCTCCGCTTCAACAGGAAACATACCGCATGCGTCACAGTCGTTTCCCAGATGCCTGTAGTGATATAAATTAAAATTTTAGGCTCTTAATTCTTGTGTGACGAATTAGTCACTGTTGGGCGTAAAGGGTTATGAAGGCAGTTATTGTTGCTCTGTGGAGTTAGCTTCCAGCTCACCGAGTTCCACCTGCTATTATCGGCAACCGTCATTTTATTGGGGTTTAATGTGACAATCACATCATTCTCGTATACTGCTCCAGGTCTGCCACTCTGCTCTAAAGGTAGGCTAGTCTTTTTGTCTTTTCAGCGTTCTCATTTTATTTACATTAAATATACATTATGGAAATTAGTTGTATTTAATGTGACCTTTTATATTGAACTTATGTAAGGAAATTACATAATGCAACCGTGAGGGAGGGGCACAAGCCAGTGTCTCTCCCTCACGCCGGTCCCAAGCCCGGATGAATGCAGAGGGTTACGTCAGGAAGGGCATCCGGCGTAAAGAAAATTCCAAATAAAACATGAGAGTCACATCAAAAAAATTCATACCGGATCGGTCGAGGCCCGGGTTAACAACGACCGCCATCAGTGCTGTTAACCAACAGGTTGCTGGTGGAAATTGGACTACTGTTGGTCGAAGATGTCGAAGGAGAGGCGGGAGGCGTGTCCGTAGGCAGAGAGAGAAGAGGAAAGCCAGGAGTCTAGGACTGAGAGTAGGGACTTTGAATTTTGGAACTATGACAGGAAAAGGTAGAGAGCTGGCTGACATGATGCTGAGGAGGAAGGTGGACATACTGTGTGTTCAGGAGACCAGGTGGAAAGGTAGCAAGGCTAG
Organism: Plotosus lineatus; assembly: GCA_024760905.1. Classification (NCBI taxonomy): domain Eukaryota; kingdom Metazoa; phylum Chordata; class Actinopteri; order Siluriformes; family Plotosidae; genus Plotosus; species Plotosus lineatus. The sequence goes on from CM045736.1 coordinate 54,565,189, forward strand.
AAGCTTAGGAGCAGGGTTTAAGCTGCTTTTTCATGGTGTGGATGGGAAGAGAAATGGAGTAGCAGTCACCTTGAAGGAGGAGTTTGTCAGGAATGTTCTAGAAGTGAAAAGAGTGTCAGACAGAGTGATGAGTCTCAAGTTAGAAATTGAAGGCATGATGTTCAATGTTGTTAGTGCTTATGCCCCACAGGCAGGATGTGAGCTAGAACAGAAGGAGAGATTCTGGAGTGAGTTAGATGAAGTGCTGCAGAATACCTCCAAAGTACCCCTAGAGGTGAAAGAGTGGTCATTGGTGCAGATTTCAATGGACATGTTGATGCAGGCAACAACGGGGACGAGGAAGTGATGGGCAGGTTTGGTATCCAGGACAGGAATGCAGAAGGACAGATGTTGGTAGATTTTTCAAAAAGGATGGAAATGGCTGTGGTAAATACTTTCTTCCAGAAGAGAGAGGAGCATAGAGTGAATTATAAAAGCAGAGGTAGGAGCACACAGGTAGACCACATCTTGTGTAGGTGATGTGATTTGAAGGAAGTCAGTGACTGCAAAGTAGTAGTGGGTGAGAGTGTTGCCAAACAGCATAGGATGGTGGTGTGCAGGATGACGCTGATGGTGAGGAAGGTGAAGAAGGCAAAGGCAGAGCAGAAGACAAAGTGGTGGAAGCTGAAAAAGGAGGAGTGATGTGTTGTCTTCAAGGAGGAGTTGAAACAGGCTTTGGGTGGTCAGGAAGTGCTTCCAGATGAGTGGACAACTACAGCTAATGTGATCAGGAAGACAGGTAGGAGAATACTTGGTGTGCCATCTGGAAGGAGAGGAGATAAGTAGACTTGGTGGTGGAATGAGGAAGTGCAGGAGTGTGTACAAAAGAAGAGGTTAGCTAAGAAGAAGTGGGACATAGAGAGGACCGAAGAGAGTAAACAGGAGTACAGGGAGACACAGCGTAAGGCGAAGGTAGCGGTGTCAAAGGCCGAACAGAGAGCGTATGATGACTTGTATGATAGGTTGGACAGTAAGGAGGGAGAAAATGATGTATACAGGTTGGCACACCAGAGAAATAGAGATGGGAAGGATGTGCAGCAAGTTAGATTGATAAAGGACAGAGAGGGAAATGTATTGACTGATGAAAGAAGTGTGCTGGGAATATGGAAAGAGTACTTTGAAGAGCTGATGAATGAGGAAAATGAGAGAGAAAAAAAGAGTAGAAGAGGTGACTGTTGAGGACCAGGAAGTAGCAAAGATTAGTAAGGGTGAAGTGAGGAGGGCATTGAAGAGGATGAAGAATGGAAAGGCAGTTGGCCCTGATGACATACCGGTGGAGGTATGGAAGTGTCTAGGAGAGGTAGCAGTAGATTTCCTGACAAGAACATTCAACAAGGTCTTAGAGAGTGAGAGGATGCCAGAGGAATGGAGGAGAAGTGTGCTGGTGCCCATTTTTAAGAACAAGGGAGATGTGCAGAGTTGCGGCAACTACAGAGGGATAAAGTTGATGAGCCATACGATGAAGTTATGGGAAAGAATAGTGGAAGCAAGACTAAGGGCAGAGGTCAGCATTTGTGAACAACAGTTTGGTTTCATGCCAAGAAAGAGCACCACAGATGCAGTGTTTGCCCTGAGGATGTTAATAGAGAAGTACAGAGAAGGTCAGAAGGAGCTGCATTGTGCCTTTGTGGATCTGGAGAAAGCATATGACAGGGTGCCGAGAGAGGAACTGTGGTATTGCATAAGAAAGTCTGGAGTGGCAGAGAAGTATGTTAGAGTGGTGCAGGACATGTATGAGAGATGTAAGACAGTGGTGAGGTGTGCTGTCGGTGTAACAGAAGAGTTCAAGGTGGAGGTGGGACTGTATCAAGGGTCAGCTCTGAGCCCCTTCTTGTTTGTTGTGGTGATGGACAGGCTGACAGACGAGGTTAGGCAAGAATGTCCATGGACTATGACGTTTGCACTACCAGTGAAACTTTTGGAACACCTCCACTTTTTCAGGTTTTTAATAAAATGTATGCAGTTTAGCGTTTTGCGTCATCTAAAACTTACACATAAAATTGAGACCATTCGAAATAAATAAGATGTTGTGGATTGTTTCTGTTTCACAATTTAAAATTTAATTGCAAATTTTGACTGATCGCCGTTGCCTTCTTTTGCATGATATTCCAGCTGAACACACTCATGCAGAGCCCGTGGAGCAATTTGAAAACTGTGTGTGTGTGTGTGTGTGGGGGGGGGGTGGTAAATTTTGAGATTTTAGATGATTTGACACTAATACCATTGCTTGGGTTTGGAAAACAAGATGTTGTGCGATGTTCTGATCTTAGCATTTCATACTTGTATACGCACCCAAGGACCAAGGTCCAACACGCTAATATTCTTGTCGATGTTTTGAAGCCATGTTCTGGTACATTCCCTAGAAGGCAGCCACTATATTACTATATGCTTGATGCAGAAGCATTTACGGTACACAATGTACATGTAGGTTATACTAGGCTTGTACAAAATACGCATTTTAAACATTTTTGAGATGTCTGTAGACATACTAAAAAAATTTCTTTGGGTTGAGAAAAAAATGGGCCAGTGTTGGGTATTTTTTTCTATGAAGAAAATTAAATAACAGTAAAATTAAAAAAAGTGAGTGTTCTAAAATGTTTGACTGGTACTTCCGCTACTTCACTACGGGAAAAGTTAAGGAAAATGTCACAAAAACAAGGCCAATTATGCAAAAAAAAAAAAAATACCCAAACCAACACAAAACAAAAAACAACCCAAAACCTCCCATCAAAACTAGTTACATTATTGCATCTGTGTGTGCACGCGCAGCTGCATGGTATGTATGTGTCATCTTCATCTAATGCAATACCATCTGTATGTGTGTGTATTTATATTTTATTTACATCTTACATGTTACTTTTTTTAAAGTTTCATTGTTATTATCAGCATTTATAGCATTGAATATGTACTTATTGATATTATATACATGTATACATGTACGTCTACGTCAGTGGGAGGGGAGGGGGTTTGGGGGGGGGGGGTCCTACTTTGCGGATTTTGATGTTCAGTGGGGATCTCGGTCCCAATTAACCACAGAAAGTGAGGGATCCCTGTATATCTATCTATCTATCTATCTATCTATAGACACACACACATGTATATGTACTGCACACACCCTGTGTTAATCTGGCAAACTGTTCAGGTTTTACTCTTGACCTCACCCAGTTTTGACTAAGATAGACACCAGCCTCCCCGTCACCCTAATAAGGATTAAGCAGATCAGAAAATGAATGAACTATGAAATTAAATATTGTTTTATATGTATTGTATGCAATTAAATACAAGTTAAAATAAAACTCCATTTTTAAAATACATTTTATTGGGATTTTCCGTATACAGTGGTACCTCGATTCTTGAACGCTTTAGAGGTTGAACACATCGGAATTAAAAAAAAAATCCGAGATTTTTTTGCCTTGGAAGTTGAACAAAATTCGGAAGTTAAACTCGAAAAACGCGTGAGAAAAAAATAAGACCGTGAGGAAAAGTGCGCGACTTCCAGAAATCGGTCTCTTTTGACTGCACTCAACCACTGTGTGCGTATGGATGTGCTTGCTCCTGTGCTACAAAGTACAGTATACCGTGTTTTTTTGTTCACTTGATTAGATTAGAAAGCTACTGAGAAAAGGTCAGTTGTGCGGCAAACTGTTGAGTTGTAAGAAGGAACTGATAGCGACACACGAATCAGGCGTGCGTTTTGCTGATCTTGCTAAGGAATACGGCATGGCTCAATCAACGATATGCACGATCCTGAAGAGCAAAGAGGCTGTTAAAGCTAGTGATGTGGCAAAAGGCTTGACGGTTATTAGCAAACAAAGACCGCAAGTGCTGGAGGAGGTGGAAAAATTACTGCCCCTATACATAAACGAGCAGCAGTTAAAAGTAGATAGTGTTAGCGAGGATGTGATTTGCTGCAAAGCTCATGAAAGCTACGATGATTTGGTGAAAAAAGACCCGAGCTCGAATCCTGAAGGCTTCCACTTTAAAGCAAGTCGAGGCTGGTTCGAAAATTTTAAGCGGAGAAGTGGAATTCACAGCGTGGTTCGTCACAGGGAAGCAGTGAGTTCTAACAAAGATGGCGGTGAGAACTCCTCCACCTTCAGGCAGATCAGAAGAAGATGTTGGAGGAGGAGATGTCTTCTCTAGAGGATGATGGAAGGAAGGATGCCCCGACTTCACTTATTAAGGACAGGTGCTCAAGATGGAATGAACTCTATAGCTTTTTTGAACTGTATCACCCTGATAAGGCTAAAGCTAGCAGAGCTGTGCACACCTTTAATGAGGAGGTCATGAGCCACTTCCGTATGGTTCTGAAAAGAAGGCAGAAACAGGCAACACGAGAAATGTTCTTCAAGAGAAGAAAGGAACAGCCTGAAGAGTTATCCGCTTCCAACCAATAACAAAACAATAACTGTGTTTGCTTTTTTTTTTTTTTTTTAACATTTCTTTGACGTTTCATCTCTGCATAATGTTTGTACTGTACGCATTCCTTTACACAAACAATAAACATAAATAAACAAAAAACAAACAAAGAAAGACACAGAATAAATGAATCCATTAAGAATTTTGTTTATTTGTCCTGTTGTTTCACATTTAATATACTATTTGATATATAAACGACATTATGTAGGTTTGAACGACTTCATGACCGTTCTTCTGGTGTATGGATTATAGTGTGCCTTGTACCAAACTGGTACCAAATAATTGCAACGAAAACTAGTAAGTTTGCTACTGTTTTTATCTAGTTTTATTTTCGTGAGTTTTAGTCGATTTCACGTGAACAAGTGATAGTTGAATACTTGTTTTAATGGTTTATGCAAAAATCCGAATTTCGATATAAATGGACCATTTTTACTTTTCTGGCCTTTACCCCAAAAGTGGTTTGTGCAACAAGCGCCCACTTTCGGTGGAGCGCCTCACATTTATGTTTAAAAGCGGTAGTTTTCTAGCGTTTTGGAACAGATTAAAACAGTTTACATTATCTGTAATGGGAAAAGCGGATTTGGAATTCGAACAAATCGGAATTCGAACAGCCTTCTGGAGCAGATTAAGTTCGAGAACCGAGGTACCACTGTAATTTCCATATCAATTCACTTTTATGAATTTATTCACAATAAATATACAACACAAGCAAAGTAAGGAATAAATATATTAACCTTTTTTTTCAGGCACTGATTTATTTATTCATTTTTTCACAGTGTTAAATTATTTTTACACACTACATAAATTATGAGCAGGTTAAGAGTGCAGCACAGAGATGACAGGCTAGAAGAGTGTAATCAAATCAGGGCACAGCATGGAGCAAGCACACACACACGTGCACGCACTCACATGCTGTTAAGCAAATAAATATTTTTTTTAGTTAAATAAATTTATTTATTAATGTATCGGTAAAAAGAGAAAACAGTTGATTATGAAAAAGTAAAACATCATCTTATAATGCATATATATGCAAAAATATAAATAAATTCCATTTTGTAAATGTTCACTGCTATTCACTGCTATTAGAGACAGCATTCTGCATAGGATAGACTAAATGTTCGACCAGTTACTGCGTGAAATAGCATGAGCTGTGTTTACCACACAGAATTGTACTTTAGAAAAATTGCAAAGAGGAGAGTACACTGAACACTGCTGAAAGGACAGACGTCCATAGATCCATGCATGACAAGTATTTATGAACATACATTATACAGTAAAGAAAGACATGGGAAATCATAGCTGGAGAAGGATGAGGAGAGGAGCCAGTAGCATCACTACACAGACATAGACACACACAAACTGCAAGTAATGACTACTGACAGGCTAGAACTGGAATTACAAAATAAGAAAGAAAATCCTATCATGCTAAGAATGTTCTGTTTTCTGCAATGGCTACCTATCTAAATGGTCTGGAAAAATAATGCATGTTATTCAACTACACAGATAAAATTGGGTATGTCTGAAGAACTGGATTTATGCCTAACGGATTTATAACGAGACAAGATCTTGTTTAAGTCAGGAATATTTTGTTTGATTATTTTTTTGGATCTGGTGTCTTAAGATTAAATGTCACATTGCGACATTCACAAAAAGCAAACAACAAGCAAAGCCTCTTATAGACAAATACAAATGAGAAGGTGGCTTTCTGAACTTTTTGGACACCGAATGCTACATTAGAGACATTGTCAAAAAAAATTGCGGTTCATTTACTCAGTAGATATCATTGTCAAAGCACAGATTACAAAGTCTACACAGTGTGCATGAGTTTTCTTTATGACTATCCGTAAAAGTGAGTGATTACGTATACTGTATGTGCATGTGCGTGCGTGTGTGTGTGTGTGTGTGTGTGTGTGTGTGTGTGTGTGTAAGGAAAATGTGTAAATGTGTACAATGTGTTTAGTGCAATGACCAGACAGGCTTTTGTACATCAGATATTACAGAGAGGGGATTAACCCAGTATTCTGTAATTATTAGCTATTTCCACATGAATGGCTTAAGGGTAAATTTTAGTGCATCTTTAGCACACTTTAGCTCATAAGATCTTAATCTACCTATGCTTTGGTTTGATAGAGCAAAAGTAATCTGGATAGTTGTGCACACACACACACACACACACACACACACACACACACACACACACACACACAACACACCACCACCACCCAAAATGTTTGGGGTCAGTTAGAAAATTCAATAAAATATGATGAAATTCATCAGGAACAGTCTAGACCAGGGGTCACCAACATTTTTGAAACTGAGAGCTACTTCACGGTTACTGAATCATACGAAGGGCTACCAGTTTGATACGCTCTTCTGAAATAACAAATTTGCTCAGTTTGCCTTTAGTTATACATTATTTATAATGATTAGTAATACTCACCTATGTAAAGACACTGATCATGTTAATGATTTCTAACAATGATTATCAAAAATGACAACAAGGTGGGAAACAGATATCAATATTCAACACTTTATCTCTATTAATCACAGTATTTGTTACATTTTCAGATGATCACTTACATCACTACATTTTAGCAAAAAATATCCCATTTGCACAAGCCACTGACATGCCCTGTTAACAAATCATGAACTATGTTGCAACATGTTTCAAAAAAGTTAACAATTATGTAATGTTAAACAAAATCAACTCATATATTTTTAAATATGTAATACATTTTTTATTTCACATTTTGAACTAATGGCCAAGTCTGTGTTATGTTTAACAAAAATTATAACTTTTAAATGTCATGAACACACTTTTTAAATTGAACACAATTCTTCAATATTTTAATTCAACTTTGCCATGGCACTACCATGCTGCCACTGACTACATCTGGTATCCGTCCTGGTTAGTGGGAAGACTGGCATTGCATGCTGTTCACCAGTGTGTTGTAATCTGGTGTGTAACTTGACACTGCAACTGTGAGTGAGTCTCAGATGTGCATCAATGAGGCGTGTTCTGTGTTTGTTTTTGATGAAGTTCATGTCAGAAAATGCTGATTCACAGAGATAGGTTGAGCCAAACAGGCTGGCAACCTTCATGGCTGCTGTGCATACTCCACTGTACTTCTCTGTGTCAACAAGGCGCCAAAAGTTTGGTGCAGCTCTGGTAGGCTTTGAGATGGAGATCATTTTGCAATGTTATAATTTCAATCTCCACCTGTCCAGCATCCAAGTTGAACGCTGCACTTAACTGCTCAGCAAAGCATGTTGTGTCCCCATTCATGAAAGGGTTGGAAATGAAGAACACACATGGTTCAAGCTGATGAAGGTCACAAAACCTATTCTCAAACTCTTGCCCAAAGTCTGTTTATTACTTCAATGTACTTTTCTGCCACTTTTTCAAATGTCTCAGATGCAGAAGCATTGTCTTTTCAGCACTGACTGCACAGAGGGAAAGTGCAGAACTTTTTTCTCTGTAAATCTGCAGAGAATGCATTCATTTTGGCTTTAAATGCATTTAAAGCACTTATCATATCGACAACAGTCTTACCTTTGCCTTGCAGCTGGCAGTTCAGGAGGTTTAGTTTCCCAGTAATGTCCACCAAAATGCAAGGTCAAGTGTCCACTCTGTGTCCTCTAGCAGTGAGACATCTTCGCTTTGACTGCATGAACTCTTTGATTTCACGCAAAGAGACAAAAACGATGCAAAACTCGTCCTCTGCTGAGCCATCTGATTTCTGTGTGTAGCAGTAGGTCCCTCATATTCTGCTGACATCTCCTCTAATAGTACCTTGAAAATCCTGTGCTGCTTTGCTTTGGAGCGGATGTTGTTTATGATTTTCACAACGGGAGTCATCACGTGCCCAAAGCCGATCACTTTCGCACACAACGCCTGCTGGTGAATGATGCAATGGTAATGCAGAAATTTGGGGAAGTCTGAGTCACGCTTACAGTGAGCTTATGAAACCTGTCTGTCGGGCCGACCATAGCAGGAGCCCGTCCTGTTGTCACCGCTACCAGCTTTTCCAATGGCACCTTTTTCTGCACGAAAAACTCCTTCACCGTGTTATAAATGTCAACTCCTCTCGTAGTTGTCTTTAAGGGCAGTAGTGTCAGGAGTTCTTCTTTTGTGGAGAAATCATTAAACACCATCCGGATAAAAACCAATAACTGCGCTGTACTGCTGCTGTCCACGGACTCATCGCACTGGAGGCTAAACCACTTGCACTTCGCCAGATCCTGCTCCAACTGATCGACCAAGCTACTGGACATAGCTGATACTGCCTTGCCATCGTAGATGCCCCCAGTTGACGTCGGAAAGAGTGGAGATTAGGTCGCTCCATTTTTCTCGCCTTTAAATACAGTGTTAGCAATTAATAACATCGCTTCTTTGACAACTTCTCCATCTGTAAATGCCTTTTTTTCTTGATCAGAAAATGTGTAGCTCTAAACGAGGCTTCGGTTGCTTTTGTGAGTTTTGGCCGGCCTCGTAAAAAGACTGTTGCTTACTCCAGAGCGGTCTTTAGCTCACGGGCTTTTTCTGCCCGTAGGGCGCTTGCAGGTGGATATTTATCATGGTAGCTTTTGTGACACGTATTGAAATGTCTCTCCACATTGTGCCGCTTTTGCTGTCGCCACGGTCGTCCCGCAAATCAGACACACGCAGGTTTCTTTTACAGTCGTAAAAAAGAACTCCTCTTCCCATTCACTGTGAAAGAGATACGTTTTCTTTTTTTTCTGCCATGTTTTTGGGGTACAGAAGTGCATACAGCGCCGCTAGCTTACTCTCCACATCCCACAAGCTCTACTTTACTGCCCATAGGTAAATATTGTGCCAAGTAACCTTAAAGTATTTTTAAGATAGTATTTTTTAAATCTATATACATACAAGTGTGATTAAAAAAATAATAGCAACAGAACAAAATTAATTTTTAGACGCAGCTCTCTATGAGATGTGCTATTTTTGGAACAGGCCCGCGGGCGACTCATGTGGTCCTTGCGGGCGACCGGGTGCCCGCGGGCACCGTGTTGGTGACACCTGGTCTAGACACTGTTAAAGTTGTAAATGACTATTGTTCGTATAACAGACTAAATTTCTTGTGCAATATTTACATAGACGTGTACGTGACAAACAAACAAACAAACAAACAAAAAAAACGATTAAGATGGGCCAAGAAGAACAGTTAAGACCATTAAGAAGAACAGTTTGTATAGACAAAGATAACTTTGATCTGTTTGGGCCCACAAAAAAAGAATTGTTCTCTGGCAAAGAATAAAGGAAAAGACGCCATATGAGTGCTTCATTCCTTCTGGAACATGGTCGTTGAATCTATTGGTTTAGAGATGCTTTGTTGGTGGTAAAATTGGGGCAGTACGCTACATTGAACAAGTATGCCTATCACTCCATTTTGTAATGCCAGGACAATTAGTGCCAAAACACAACAACAGGACAATAATCCCAAACAATCCTAACTATGCAAGAATGCATAGAGAAAAAGCAGTCAGCAGGTTTTCTGCCAATAATAGAGTGGCCAGCGCAATCACTGTATCTTACATTGATTGAACTGTTGTGGGAGCATATGTTATAAAAGAAGTGTTCAACTTGTGGTAGGTGCTTCAGGAAGCATGGGGTGACATTTATTTATCTCACCTCAGCAAATGAACAGATAGAATGCCAAAGGACTGCAAGGCTGTAATCTCAGCAATTGACGGATTTTAGAAAAAGCTAATTTTAAACAACATTATTAGTTCATGAAAAAATTATTTTGACGTTGTCCATGTTTTGAGTACACAGGGATCCCTCACTACTTCAATTACTGTGCTTCAGTGCATTGCGTTAAAAAAAAAAAAAAAAACATCGAAAAATTTCACAAAAACAAGGCCAATTATGCAAAAAAACAAAACCCTAAACCAACAAAAAAACAACCCAAAATCTCCAATCAAAACTGGATACATTTGTGTGTGCGCTTGTGCGCAGCCACGCCCCCCTCTGCTGGAGCCTAGTAGTAATAGCATACCTGTCAAGTTGTACGGTTTTGGCGTAATTTGTACAAGTGAGCACTGATTTTTAAATGTGTACGCCGTACGTCCGAAATCTGTACGTTTTTCGATCATTTTGTCTTTTTTTTTTTAACTCCGTTTTTTGTGTCACCGTTTCGGTAAAGAGACGATACGCCGAATTGGTCTGTAGCCGTTTTCTCGCGAGAATCGCGCGTTGCGTTTATCGTCTGCTATCGTCTGCTCTTTCCGACCATGTGACCGCACTTTCACTTCCGCCATCATTCAAGTCAAACTTAATTGCGAGCTCAAGTGCCATGAAGTGAAGCCATCAAAAGAAATGATTGAAAGTGCCAAAAGTGCTACATATAGTTATAATAAAGATCACTGTTAAATTTTCTTAATCATGCAGCTGAAGATATTACTCTTTTATTTGATTGCACCAGGTTATATGTTACAACATTACCAATAAATTCATATTATATTAAAAATAGAGTTTAATTTTTGTTTCATATTGCACGCGATAATAAGACGCGTAAGATTAGTTGCTATTTTGTAAGGGCATAAGTAGCCATTTGTAAGATCGCCAACGGCCTAGGGTTGACAGGTATGTAATAGGATAATGTTTAATAATATTTCATACTTATATTTATGATCTATCTTTCTGTAGATTTTATTCCATTTCTATTTTTATTACTTGTTTTTCAATTTCATTTCACTTTCACTTTCGACCTTGGACATGTTGGTATCTCCGAATGTTGGCGAGTTGGAGAGTGTCTGTATTTGTATTTTATTTACATCTTATGTTATTTTTTCAATGTTTAAATGTTATTATAAGCATTTGTAGCATTGAATATGTATTATAATGTACGTATATATTATAATATTCGTCGGGCGTGGGGTGGGGTGTGTGTGTGTGTGTGTGTGTGTGTGTGTGTGATCTTACTTCACGGATTTCAATGGTCGCGTGGGGATCTTGGTCCCAATTAACCGCGGAAAGTGAGGGATCCCTGTATTTCATATTCTTTTTTACACTTATTTAATGGATGTACATTTGTCTTAACATGGAAAATATGAAATTTTCTGGATGACCCCAAACTTTTGAATGGTGATGTATATATTACAGAGAGAGAGATAGACAGACCTAAATAGATACATGTACACGAGTGCATAATAATGCAATCTTTAACGATAAACATTACTCAGCTCGGCATCTAAATAGTTACTAGTGATAAGGTATACATTATATATTCCTGTTCAAAGCTGTTATTGTGTTTAAACTACAGTGTAAGCTGAAAGTGTATAATAGTTTTGTTCATTGGAATATTTCTTTTTGTGTCACACCTGAAACAATGCATGTTTATTTGAATAGTACTGTTCATTGCACTATATTTTAAAGATGTTTTATTTTTAAGACGCAAGTCAGATATGTATAATTAATTTTTTTTTGATGTAGCACACACTGTCTCAATAAGACTGTGTGTGCAATATTAAAATGTCAGTCTTTCTTAGTTTTTACATTTTTTAGTTCCTGCTGATAATATTAAAAGTAATGTAACACTTTACTGTAATACCTTTAACGTATTGCATGCATCACTCTTTCTTTTCTTCCCTTAAACAACTCAAACTCTCTTAGCAATATTGAACACATCATAAATGAAAACACTTCTGCTCTTGTCCATCAACTCTTAAACAGTATCAAGATGATAGGAATTTACAAATGATTTTCAAATATTTTAAAGGAGTTCATGCCTTATTCACATACCTTCATACTTACTCATCTTCATATGAGATAGAGATACCCAATCCAGTACACAAGGTTAAAGAGGCCAAAAGCAGTTGGAAAGAATATTCGGGAGTAGGAGTCAATTTTTGATACGTGAACATGCATCCTGTTTTCACGCCATGCACCGGAGCGACAGTCATCAAAGCAGCAGAAAAAACTTGCACAATCTTTTCCATCCAGACACTCATATGCGTAATCATCGTCATCATGATAGGGTGCAATGTTGTTCATTTGGAGTAGAGATGCCCCATGTCTGATGTTTTCCATGGTTGATTTCTAGCATAGAGAATTACAAAATTATTCAGAGTATATGAAAATTGATTAGACCTTTAGCAAAGAATAATGAAAAAGTAATTACTGACAAATAATTTGGCAGATTTGTATTAACAAAACCTGTGTTTCTAATTACACAGATAATAAACTAAATGACTTATTTTACTAATGTAATAAGTAACTTTAGTATATACTATACATGAGCTGTGCAAACTGATTGATTTGCTGGTTTACTATTAATAATTATTCACAGAATGAAAATCCACCAAGCCCAATGTGAAAAATTGCATTAGTTTGTAGCACATGGGGAAAACGGGGCAGTGGTGGTCTAGTGGTATAAGGCGCCGGATCGCTGAGCCAAAGGTTGGGGGTTCGAGTCCCACTCTCCACAAGGTTGTCACTGTCCTCCCAGTGCAGCTAACTGGGTTATCAAAGGCCGGCCATGTCTCCCACTGTCTATGGTGTGAGGCATGTAAAAGAACCATTGCTGACTTTCGACAAGAGTAGCTGCAAAGCCGTCAGCGTGTTTCCGCCCTGTGATGGCCTGGCGAGCTGTCCAGGGTGTACTGAGTTGGGATGGGCACCAGCCTCCCCGCGACCCTAATTAGGATGAAGCGGTTACAGAAAATGAACTGAACTGAACACATGGGAAAAACTTAAGCACACTGAAAGTGGCAGATGGAAAGAGTGCAGAATTGCTGGAGTGGTTGGGCCCATTTTTTAGATAATGTTGTGTGTTGTCTGCATTACAATGAAATGCCAGTCCATGCCTGTTGATCACACAACCGAAGGAGAGCTGGTAGAGGATAAAAAGAGTAAGCCCTAACACCAAGGCCAAGGGAACCGACAAAGAGGGACTTTGATTTGGATTTTCGAAGGGCAACATGTTGGTTCTCTTAGTTAGATAGGAGGAGAACCAGTTGTAGACACAGTTGGAAAGACCAATGGTGGTACAAAGGCAGTGTAGCAGGGTATTGTGGTTGATGATGTCAAAGGCAGCAGACAGATCCAAAACCATGAGAAGGGGATGGGAAGCCTGTATGAGCTATCATCAGCAGGTTATTGGTGAATGTTGTTGTTAATGACATTGGAATATAACCGGCACTGTCCGTTTTTGAGTGATTTGGCATAACTTATTATTTGGCTTAACTTAGAACTTTTAATGTTCCTTTAAAGCTTGGTTGTGTACGGCCACTCCTGAAGCCTTGAAGCTTTGGTGTCCCAATCTCACTAGTGAAGCTCACTAGTGTACCAAGGGGCTGAGCATGAGAAAGGTGACTGTATGAGTCCTGTTGGGATGGTGGTCTAATACAATGTTTAGAGATTGACTGTAAAATCCACTGTTTCAGCAAGTGAAGAGAAAGCAGTCGAGCACGTGTTGGAGGTCTAGAGCCAAAGCAAGTGCATCAGGGTCCATATTTTACATAGCGCGAAAGTATATTTGCTGCTTCGGTTTGCAGTGTGGTAAGTGGGAGAGAGACAGCTCCATGAAGATGGCTTTAAGGTCTGACAGCCCTAGACGGAAATTTGAAGAAAATTTATTATCAGGTCAAGTAAGCATAACCTGAAATATGTGGGGTCATCAACATGTTGTAGATAGTAGTATAGACAATCGAGTAGGTGGAGGAACTCGGATGCAAAGTGACAGTTAGGGGGAGTCAACATGTATGTTGAAATCTCCAAGTATCTTAATGTTGGCTGAGGTAAGACAGAGTGTACTAAGAAAGTTAAGTGTTTGGAGTGATGATACATGAGCTTTCTCCAGGAGCCTCTGTGGATGTAACAAGGTCAGAAAAGAAGTCCAGCTTGATAGCAGACACACACGCTGGGTAGGTGTTCATATTAAGGTTCATCGGCTGTGCAGTGAAGTAAATGAGTGTAATGCTGGCTCCTAAGAGAGTTTTCTAGAGGCTAAATGAGGAAGCCAGAGGATGTATTATCAACAGCAAAGCAGGCCAGCTGTAAAGTAACATAGTCACAGCTCAGCAGCTCCTTTTATGTCATCAAGAGGTTGAGAGATCCAATGAGGAGGTGCTGAAAACACCAGATGGTGATTGAACATTAGCCTTCAAAGTTCATGGATTGCTTGTGAACATGAGGCAAACATGGAGCTCAACAAGAGCTAATCAGGGCAAGTTTAAGAAGAATAAAAAGGTTCCAATAGTATTAAAACCATGGCTTGTTGGTTGCAAATAACAAACCGTAGTGCAAACAGGTATTATTCAAGTAGGGGAAGCGGTGACAACACACACACCAGTCCCAAGCCCTCTCCCCCCACATAGATTTGCTAGCGACCTGTAGGGCATGTATAAACCTGGTCTGGGAAATGAGCACACCTGTTTTCAGCACCACCCACTATCTGGGCTGCCCTCTGCCTTCAACGCTGCCAAACACCTCCTTAACCATGTATTCAGAAACTGTGCCATACTAGAGGACATACTAATCAACAGGAGGATCAAATTCACTTTATGAGTCTAGAAGACTGTCATGGAAAACTTGGAGCCACTGTGAGTCGAACATCTATTGACCACATAGAAAGAATGATCTGCTAGCATCATGACAAGAAAAATGCTAACAAAAGATCTTGGAAATCCAGGCTTCAAATAGTGATTAGGTCTGGCTCTATCCACAAGCTCCAAGGTTGCCAAAGCAACAAGAAGCTCACTGTGTACTTTACCGACACCTAAATGGAGTCTGCTTCCTGGAACTATTACCTCAAAGCCGTCTTGCTCCCTCCTCCACATATCATAGCTTAATCCAGTCGCACATCGACCTATTTAAGATTTCTAAATAATACACTGTTTATGATTGATTCTCTGCTCTCTATTATATTAAACTTCAGTATGAATTTTGCCTTATTCACATTACTTGGATATTCCGTGGATATATGTTTGTCTGATTCCCAAAACTGATTTACTTATTTAAAATTTATTTGACTGTTTTAGTACTGTTTCTCAATTCACTCCTGAAAGCACTGTTGAACTGCAACCACCTACCTCTCTTCTGGGAATTGGAATGACATTATCTTTCTTTGTTTTTTTTTTGTTTTTTTTGTATTTTAACATTACAGCCCATGGCAAACTAGAAATCCAGTCAAGCATTATCGATCGTAATAATGTTTTAGATCTTTAAAAGGCAGACCAATCAGTTTGTGCTGTTTCCATGCAATATATACTGGTAATTCTAAATAATATCCACATTGCAATTGCAGAATAATGCTTCAATCAAATCCAAATGTAAAAATAAACCATAACAATATTGTTTATTAAAAAGGCTGGCCATGCTTCTGTCTATAGTGAGGGGAATAAAAAAAAACATTGCTGACTTTCCTCAAGATTAGACTGTACAGCCATCCATCAGCGTGTTTCTGCCCTATGATGGCCTGGCAAGCTGTCCAAAGTGTACTCTGCCTTTGCCCAATTAGCTGAGATGGGTGCTAGCCTCCCCGCAACCTTAATTAGGATTAAGTGGTTCAGAAAATTTTCCCCTGTAGTGGGTGGGGTTTGAACATGGGTCAACTTTGACTGTGTTTAAAGAAAAAATGCCTGCCTGAGTTTGTTCTGCAATTTTCCATCCAGTTTTTTTTTTTTTTTTTGGAAGATGGGTTGAGGTGGGCTGATCCATCAAGGGTTCCATAATGTGAATGTTCTAACCTGTACACCATCATGCCATCTGCTCATAGGTTGTATTAGGTAAATACAGTAGACATATTTTGAGTGCGTCTTCATGTCAGGTTGAAAAACAACAAAATGTGAAGGTTTTGAATGTGGCTGATTCTTTCTAAGTTAAAGTCATATTTTTGGCTGTGTATGATGCATGGAATAATCTGTTCATTTATTTTTACCAAAAAATAAAAACAATTTTCCAATATTCTTTTCCAAAACCAAATTAAGATTGCCAATTTTATGTTCAAATCAAAAATGGACAAAACAGATAACAGGCATTCATATTCCATTTCTAGTTTTTAGACTATCCATGGGAAAGAATGGCAGGACACCTGGAAGTAACTGTGCAGAAGGCAGTGATGGGGCTATGCAGCTCCTCTTGTCGAAAGTCAGCAATGGTTCTTTTACATGAACCTCACACCATAGTCAGTGAGTCATGGCTGGCCTTTGATAACCCAGTTAGCTGTACCAGTAAAATCAGTCTTTGCCCATTTTCAAAGTGCATAATAATGTTACAACTCTAAGCATGCTCATAGATATTTTGTCCTTTTGATTTGCTGTTCCTGATTAGTAAAGATGCAAGCTCATCGGACTGGCTGGGCAAGGCAGTGGTAGCCTGGGAGTAAAGGCACTGGATCATGATCCCAAGGTTGGGGGTTCAAGCTCCACTCTCATCAGGTTATCACTGTCCACCCAGTGCGGCTAACTGGGTGATCAAAGGTCAGCCATGTCTCTCACTGTCTGTGGTGTGAGGCATGTAATAGGACCATTGCTAACTTTCAACAAGGGTAGGCTACATAGCCATCAGTGTTTCTGCTCTGTGATTGCCTGACGAGCTGTCCAGGGTGTACTCTGCCCTTGCCCAGAGTTGGCTGAGATAGGCACCAGCCTCCAAGTGACCATAATTAGGATTAAGCAGTTCAGAAAATGAATGATTGGATGGGCTGAAAATGTATTATAGTCACTTCCGGGTTTCAGCACACCACCGGAAAGCCTTGTAATAAAAGAGTAAAGTACCAGCTTTGTGCTTTTTTTGGTCATTTATATTAAAATA
The DNA here is from genome assembly GCA_024760905.1 of Plotosus lineatus. Lineage (NCBI taxonomy): Eukaryota > Metazoa > Chordata > Actinopteri > Siluriformes > Plotosidae > Plotosus > Plotosus lineatus. Next base: position 54,582,425 of record CM045736.1, read on the forward strand.
AGCTCTGCATCGCTTAAACATATTATATACACACAAACAATGCTGTAAAGATAACCAATGTCGGCTCTTTAAAACAAGAAGACATGACTACAGAGAAGCATCTGTGGTACTCTCCTCCGTAACTCAAATGAAGTAGAAACTAGTTTCAAGTCGGGAACAATGCGATCGCAGACAAATACATTTAATATTTGTTTTAAGTATTGTTATTTGACACAAATATGCCTGAAAAGTACTTTTATCTGAATCAGTGACTGACCAATAGCCTAGTTTCTGCTAGGTCCAGTTAACAGTCATACAAAATTCTGAAGCCATAAAGTAATCAGGTAATCTTATGTTGAACTGTGAAAACAATAATAGATCAGCTTTAAAATTGAACTTATTCCAATGCTGAAAAGTCTACTAAAATAAAATGAACATACAGAGAACCGTAGTGTGTAAGTGTTGTGTCAGGCATTCCTCATGTACTTCTTCAATGGCACCTACTCCTCTTAAAGGATAATATACTCACTTTGGCTAGAAAATGTAAAATAAAAAAATAATAAAAATAAATAAAATAATAATAATATAATAATAATAATAATTAAAATCAGCAGTTTAGTTACCTCAGTCTCCTCTTTATGTTGCTCTTTAGGAGTCCCACCTGTTTTTCTGTTATCACAAACACTTTTCTGGATTTCTACTTCCAGTTGATACTTTGGCAGCAGAGCATTGTAGTGGTTAGCATCACTGTATAACAGCAAGAAGGTGCTCGGTTGGAGTCCCAAGCCTTAGCATTTCTATGTGGAGTTTGTCTGTGCTTGTGTTGGTTTCTTCCAGGTACCCCCAATTAAAGGGAGGCTTCACTTAAAGCCACAAAAAATAAAATTACATCCTCTTCTTTTTCTTTCAGCTGTTCCCTTCAGGGGTCGCCACAGCAAATGATCTGCCTCCATCTCTCCCTATCCTCTGCATCTTCTACTCTTACTCCAACGACCTTCATGTCCGCCTTCACCACATCCATAAATAAATAAAAAATAAAATCGCATCCAACATGAAGAATATGTCTTTAATTGCTTACCACAACAAAATCTCCACAAAATTTGCCCAGCGGGCATAGAAAACTCGACTTTTATTACTCCTATCATGCAGCTTCGTAGTATCCGCCATTTTCGACTAGTCACGTGATCAAAACAAGGTCAGTGACGTCAGTGGTGCTCAATCTGCCGGGGAAAACTCAAGCCATCATACACTCGGTTTGTACACAGACAAATACACACGTACCTTTGACATTCATTCATATTAGCCCAACATTCTTACTGTAATCTCCACACCAAGCTGTGATTATGAAGTTACTGAGCCAGCTTTGTTTCCTTATATTGGTAAATAAACCTACAAGTTTTCAGGTTTCATCCACCTGCCACTACTGTCCCTTATCCTTATCCTCGATATCTTAGTTGCTCCAACACTTTTATAATTTCCATTTAATTTTTCCAGGAAAACACAATACAGTACCAGTAATAATACCGGGGATTTAGCTCAGTTAGTAGAGCGTCCACTTTATCCTCCGGAAGGTTGGGGTTCGAGTCTGGCCGCGTCATCCCATAAGACAGGGGTCGGGAACCTTTTTGAATAAGAGAGCCAAAAAAAAAGACATATTTTACAATCTAATCCTCTGAGAGCCATATATATATATATATATATATATATATATATATATATATATATATATATATATATATATATATATATATATTTAACAACGACCGCCATCAGTGCTGTCAACCAACAGGGTGCTGATGGAAATTGGACTACTGTTGGTCGAAGACGTCGAAGAAGGAGAGGCGGGAGGCGTGTCCGTAGGCAGAGAGAGAAGAGGAAATGCGTGAGCCTAGGACTGAGAGTAGGGACTTTGAATGTTGGAACTATGCAAGGAAAAGATAGGGAGCTGGCTGACATGATGCAGAGGAGGAAGGTGGACATACTGTGTGTTCAGGAGACAAGGTGGAAAGGTAGAAAGGCTAGAAGCTTAGGAGCAGGGTTTAAACTGTTTTATAATGGTGTGGATGGGAAGAGAAATGGAGTAGGAGTCAACTTGAAGGAGGGGTTTGTCAGGAATGTTCTAGAAGTGAAAAGAGTGTCAGACAGAGTGATGAGTCTCAAGTTAGAAATTGAAGGCGTGATGGTCAATGTTGTTAGTGCTTATGCCCCACAGGCAGGATGTGAGCGAGAAGAGAAGGAGAGATTCTGGAGGGAGTTAGATGAAGTGATGCAGAGTACCCCCAGAGGTGAAAGAGTGGTCATTGGAGCAGACTTCAATGGACATGTTGGTGCAGGCAACAGAGGGGACGAGGAAGTGATGGGCAGGTTTGGTATCCAGGACAGGAACACAGAAGGACAGATGTTGATCGATTTTGCAAAAAGGATGGAAATGGCTGTGGTGAATACTTTCTTCAAGAAGAAACAGAAGCATAGGGTGACTTATGAAAGTGGAGGTAAGAGCACACAGGTAGACCACATCTTGTGTAGGCGATGTAATTTGAAGGAAGTCAGTGACTGCAAAGTAGTAGTGGGTGAGAGTGTTGCCAAACAGCATAGGATGGTGGTGTGCAGGATGACACTGATGGTGAGAAAGGTGAAAAAGGCAAAGGCAGAGCAGAAGACAAAGTGGTGGAAGCTGAAAAAGGAGGAGTGATGTGTTGTCTTCAAGGAGGAGTTGAAACAGGCTTTGGGTAGTCAGGAAGTGCTTCCAGAGGACTGGACAACCACAGCCAATGTGATCAGGGAGACCAGTAGGAGAGTACTTGGTGTGTCCTCTGGAAGGGAAGTAGATAAGGAAACTTGGTGGTGGAATGAGGAAGTGCAGGAGTGTGTACAAAAGAAGAGGTTAGCCAAGAAGAAGTGGGACATTGAGAGGACCGAAGAGAGTAAACAGGAGTACAGGGAGACCCAGCGTAAGGCGAAGGTAGCAGTGTCAAAGGCCAAACAGAGGGCGTATGATGACTTGTATGATAGGTTGAACAGTAAGGAGGGAGAAAATGATCCATACAGGTTAGCACAGCAGAGAAATAGAGACGGGAAAGACGTGCAGCAAGTTAGAGTGATAAAGGACAGAGAGGGAAATGTATTGACTGATGACAGAAGTGTGCTGGGAAGATGGAAAGAGTACTTTGAAGAGCTGATGAATGAGGAAAATGAGAGAGAAAAAAGAGTAGAAGGGGTGACCGTTGAGGAGCAGGAAGTAGCAAAGATTAGTAAGGGAGAAGTGAGGAGGGCATTGAAGAGGATGAAGAGTGGAAAGGCAGTTGGCCCTGATGACATACCAGTTGAGGTATGGAAGTGTCTAGGGGAGGTAGCAGTAGATTTTCTGGCAAGAATATTCAACAAGGTCTTAGAAAGTGAGCAGATGCCAGAGGAATGGACGAGAAGTGTGCTTGTGCCCATTTTTAAGAACAAGGGAGATGTACAGAGTTGTGGCAACTACAGAGGGATAAAGTTGATGAGCCATACAATGAAGCTATGGGAAAGAATAGTGGAAGCAAGACTAAGGGCAGAGGTCAGCATTTGTGAACAACAGTTTGGTTTCATGCCAAGAAAGAGCACCACAGATGCAGTGTTTGCTTTGAGGATGTTAATAGAGAAGTACAGAGCTGCATTGTGCCTTTGTGGATCTGGAGAAAGCATATGACAGGGTGCCGATAGAAGAACTGTGGTATTGTATGAGGAAGTCTGGCGTGACAGAGAAGTATGTTAGAGTGGTGCAGGACATGTATGAGAGATGTAAGACAGTGGTGAGGTGTGCTGTCGGTGTGACAGAAGAGTTCAAGGTGGAGGTGGGACTGCATCAAGGGTCAGCTCTCAGCCCCTTCTTGTTTGCTCTGGTGATGGACAGGCTAACAGACGAGGTTAGACAAGAATCTCCATGGAATATGATGTTTGCAGATGACATAGTGATCTGTAGTGAGAGCAGAGACCAAGTGCAGGAAAATCAAGAGAGGTGGAGGTATGCCCTGGAAAGGAGGGGATTGAAGGTTAGTCTTAGTAAGACAGAATACATGTGTGTGAACGACAAGGACCCAAGAGGAACTTTGAGGTTACAGGGGGCAGAGATAAAGAAGGTGGAGGATTTTAAGTACTTGGGCTCAACAATCCAGAGCAATGGAGAGTGTGGAAAAGAGGTGAAGAAGCACGTGCAGGCAGGTTGGAATGGATGGAGAAAAATGTCCGGTGTGATGTGTGATAGGAGAGTATCGGCAAGAATGAAGGGAAAAGTGTACAAGACGGTGATGAGGCCAGCGATGTTGTATGGTTTAGAGACAGTGGCCCTGGGGAAAAGACAGGAGTCAGAGTTGGAGGTAGCAGAGATGAAAATGTTGAGGTTCTCTTTGGGAGTAACGAGGATGGATAGGATCAGAAATGAGTACATCAGAGGGACAGCACATGTTAGATGTTTTGGAGACAAAGTCAGAGAGGCTAGATTGAGATGGTTTGGACATGTACAGAGGAGGGATAGTGAGTATATTGGTCGTAGGATGCTGAGGTTGGAACTACCAGGCAAAAGGCCCAGAGGAAGGCCAAAGAGAAGATTTATGGATGCGGTGAAGGCGGACATGAAGGTCGTTGGAGTAAGAGTAGAAGATGCAGAGGATAGGGAGAGATGGAGGCAGATCATTTGCTGTGGCGACCCCTGAAGGGAACAGCCGAAAGGAAAAGAAGATGAAGATATATATATACAGTCAAACCTCGGCTGACGAACGCTTAAGCTCACGAACTTTTCGCCTCAAGAACTTTAAATTCGCGAAAATATAGTCTCGGCTGACGAACTACTTTTCGGCGGACGAACCAAACCACGTGGTCGAACAGCGCCACGGTGGCGGCCACGAGAAGCTGACGCACGCTCATGGCGTCACAGTTCGTCACCCCCTTTCTTTGAATGCGGAAGTGGTTTGTGTTTGCTAGACATTTTGGACCATATTGAGTGTACTTTTGCTATTATGGGACCGAAAAAGACCCCACCACAGGCGGAGATCATTGAAAAACACGAACGAGGTGTGCGTTTGTGTGACTTAGCCTCCCAGTACCAGTACGCTAAGTCTACCATTGCTACCATCCTTAAGAACAAGGAAGCTATTAAGGGTGCGTGTGTGGCTATGCGTGTTTCCAAACAGTAGGCGTTTCCAAACTCTCCTTCCAAACGGTAAGTCCCTCCCTCCCTCCTCCTCCCACTCCATTCCATCAAGCCGTCAACTACCATCACAAAGGTAAATAAAACGACTTTATTACACAGTACAGTTTATTTCTTTAATTACAATACAATAGCACATTTATTATACATAAAATAAGGTATATTTTTGTGTAGTTTTAAGGCTTATTTAGTAGAAAATTATGTTTTATGGGGACCTGGGAATGGATTATTCTCATTTTAATGGTTTCTTATGGGAAATAAATGTTCGGAAGACGAACTTTTCGCCTCACACACACTTTCTGGGAACCAATTATGTTCGTGAGCAGAGGTATCACTGTATATATATAAAAGACTGAATACTACTAAATTGAAAAAGAAGAGCAACAATTTTACAGTATAATAGGATTCTGAATGTATTTTAAACGACATTGTCATAATGAAGTTATTTATTAGTAAGAAAAGTACTTCTTACTATCAGTGCTGTAGTGGTCAAAAAATAAGTGGGTACACAATGTCAGCGAAGCAACCGAGGCGCGCAGCATCAGGTGCACGGAGCGCGGGGAGCGTGCGGCTTTGGTTTTGAAACTATTCATCACTTCATCCCCGCTTTTTATTTACACAGTCTCGGAAATTTACATTGATCAACTATAAAGTAGACCAAATTAAGTTAGTACACACAACTCAGCCCTAAAACAAGTGGGTAGATGGCGTCGGCATCCACCACTACAGCACTGCTAACTATTAATGCGACTTCTGGTGCTGCACGGTTTTGCTGATGGCTTTATATCTGGTTGATACGGGGTGAGGACTCGACAAGACAGGACTCACATGCGGCAGTGTTTATGTAACAGGAAGCGCATCCCAAGTTTTGGCAATCAGCTGCGGGTTGAAGTTTTTCCATGTCTGTCCATTTGTGTTTGCTTGCCAGCTGTGCTTGGCTTCGTGGAAATGAGCTGATCAAAAATGAGGGAAATTTATCTCTTTACTCAAAAACAACACGCGCAGTCTGAGGCTGTTATTATAATCCAATAAAATTAGAGTTTTAAGATATCGGACCCGCCCACAAAGTGGCTGGCTCTCCGCTTCGCGCTCCAGTGACATGGCATTGAAAATAGATGTATAGATTTAAATGCACGAGATTTAGCATCTGTTTTTGTTTTATTTGATGGCTTTTTTTGTATTTTTATTTAAACGACAGTGTGTATTCGTATTTATGTATGTATTCGTTGTTCTGTTAAGAAAGGCCACCTGATTTATCTGAGAGCCAGATACAGTCATTAAAAGAGCCACATCTGGCTCGCAAGCCATAGGTTCCCGACCCCTGCCATAAGATGTTAAAATTTGTGAGCTGTTGCTTCCTGCTTGACGCTCAGCATCAAAAGGATAGCGGTGGCCACGAGCACATTGAGCATACGGTGTATGAAATATGCACTATACAAGCATCCATAATAATAATAATACTAGTAGTTACTGGTACTAACTAATAATAATTGAACTATAATAAAGCTATAATAAATAATAATAAATGAACTATCTCAAACATGCGGACATTTTCATAGTCGTCAGAAACATGGAGATGATATAGCGCATTTGTACTCAACAAAACATGCAAAACGGCGGAGTACAAGGAAGCGTGAGCACCAATGACATCACAGACCCAATTTTGAACATGTGACCGGGTATAAATGGCTGCCCCCGTAGAATATAAATTTTCTTCGGTTCATTGCGTCTAAACTCTGGAATGTGATTACTTTTCTTTGTTGTAGTTTGTACGTATGCTGTACTTGGTCGATTATTTAATCTGAAATAGTGAAAGGAATGGGCTTTTATGACCGAAGTATCCCTTTCACTCCCACAGACCAAAGACATTCACATTAGGATAAATGACTTTTTCAAATTGAGCGTGAATGGTTGTGCGAGTGTTGCCCTACGATGTTCTGGTGAGCTGTCTGGAGTGAATTCCACTTTCGCCCAGTACTGGGTGAGACTCGTGAACCTAATAGTAGGATTAAATGGTTCAGCAGAAGTAATAGAATTATGTAGCTTGGCAAATGAGTAAGTGAGGGAGTAAAAAAAAAAAAACAAGCACCTTCTCTGTAGTACAAACCAGATTTCACAGAAGTTGGCACAGTATGCAATTTGTGAATCAAAACTGAATGCAATGATGTGGCAGTGATAAATTTCAACATTTTATTCCGAATATAACTTAAGTGACAGTGTCAAAAGTGTAAACTGAGAAAATGTATCATTTTAAGGGAAAAGTATGTTGATTTTAAATTTCATGGTGTCAAAAAATCTAAAAAAAAGTTGGGACAGGTAGCAATAAGAGGCTGGAAAAGTTAATTGCACTTATAACAAACAGCTGGAAGAACAATGAGGTCTATTGGCAACATGACTGAGTATAAGAAAGAGCTTCTGAGAGTGCAGTGTCTCTCAGAAGCAAAGATGGGTAGAGGATCACCAATTTTCTCATTGCGCAGAAAAATAGTGGAGTAATATCAGAAAAGTGTTTCCCAGTGAAAAATTACAGAGTTTGAAGCTTGAAATATAATATCAACATATTTTTCCCTTAAAATTATACATTTTCTCAGTTTAAACTTTTGACCTGTCATCCATTTGGCACTTTCACATCATTGTATTCAGTTTTTATTCACAATTTGTATAGTGTCCCAACATTCTTGGAATCTGGTTTGTATGTCTTCCTGTTTTAAGGTTACACATTACATAAGAACACAGAACTCTTTAAGTGAATGAAAACCTCAGCTCAGTTACTTCCTGGTGTCCTGCCCAGTGTCCCCTGAGAGTAGTCTCTTCTAGGTTATTCCTTGTATAAAATAAAAAACAAAATGAAATATGAATTCTTTTTATTTATTTATTTGATTTGAGATAAAAAAAATTTGAAATTCGGATAACGTTTTTTTTTTTTTTTTTAAATATATTCTTTTAATAAATACTGAAAAGCCAAAGAATGAATTATAGAAACATTCTAGAGTCCTATACCAGTTTAACTTTCTATATCCATTGGACTACGTTGTGATAAAAACACAGTTTTTGTACGTTTATATTCAACTGATGTTCATAACCGCTTTTGTTGTATTGTTCAGCCTCAGACTGCACATAGCACTACAAACTCACCATTGTATTACTTGACTTAGTTTTCTTGTTCTGACGGTTACCCGTGAAGTAGTGCAGTGTTCCATACTCCATAAGTGCAGCGAAGGTGAAGATGAAGCATACAGACACAAACAAATCCATGGCTGTCACATAAGACACTTTCGGCAATGACTTCCTGGATATGGTGCTTAGAGTTGTCATAGTTAGGACAGTTGTGATACCTGTGCCAAAACATACACTCCATATGGAAAAAAACTGCAATTTCCTTCAGAAAACTCAAATCATGTATGAATGAAATTCGTAAAATTAGATATGAATTTTATATATATATATATATATATATATATATATATATATATATATATATATATACACACGTACACACACACACACACACACACAGACATATATATATATATATATATATATATATATATATATATATATACATATATACATATATACACATAGAGTCGGCCCCCTACTGACGAAATCCATCTGTTTCAGAGTCTTTTTCGTAACGCGGGAGTTCCGTAAGTAGGGGGCACATTTCACTTGTTAAACGCCCGATTCATTCCAAGGCTCCCAAGACATAAACCCTTTAAAAATACTAAAAGTACACCAATTTCATATGAAATATTTGTTAAAAGTAAGAGAAAATTATTTATTAAACCATTTAAACATTTTATTAACATATTTATTAATTAAACTATTATTAAACATTTTTATTAACACACACACACACACACACACACACACACACACACAGACACACACACACACACACACACACACACACATACCCATGTCCGTCTCTCTATCTCTCTCTCTCACACACACACACACACACACACACAGACACATAGTACAGTAAGCATTAAATTGTATACAAATTAAATGCATTGTATACACATTAAATGTTTATTGTGACGCTGCGGGCCACGCCCACAAGATGTGGAATTCAAAGCGTATTCCCTGCTTGACAGATCGAGGTCCAAACTCAACTTTAACTTGATTCCTTTAGGGATCGGAATTCCAGATGAACTCACATGTGCCACATTTATTAAACATTTACTGAATTAAACAACTTAAAAAACTAAACTAAAAACTAAAGAGTTAAGCCTCCTTCTGTCTCTCTCTCTCGCTCACACACATATCGCGCATGCACACACACACACACACACACACACACACACACACACACACACACACACACACACACACACACACACACACACACACGTGTGTGTATACACACACACGCACGGACGGGATGTTTTATTTAAAGCGAAATTACAGTACCTGTTTGAAAGATCGGAGGCCCTCATTCAATATTGACTTGCTTCCTTACGCGATCAGAGGTCTTGTCCCACGGAGCACTTTGTTTTATTATAGTGCCGAAATATTCGCCTCCGTCACTGTATTTCCGATTTAAGGTCTCCTTCTGGTTCAATATCGTCCTGACTGTACAGGGGTTTCGGTGACAACTAAATACTGTATAACACTGCATGATCAATCTCAAAACAAGCCAACAGTAAACTCTCCTTCACGTGTGTGACAAACAGGAAGTTTAGGTAAGGGTCAGCTGCGTCATATGGGAGGCCAGCGGGCGGGATGTTGGGAGACAGCCAATGAGAGAGCAACTCTCGCATCTTGTGAAATTTTAATTGGCGCCTTTGAATTTTGAATGGTGCTTTTCGTAAGAGGAGGTTGTTTTTGTATCCCGGGGACGAAAACTTAGGAAAATGTTTTTTGTAACCCAGAATTTTCGTAACCAAGGGGTTTCGTAAGTAGGGGGCTGTTTTACATTTTTTTTTTTCAAAAAAAAAAAAGTCCAATTTTGAGTTGAGACGTACCTACGTAGTATGCTGATGTAATGATGCAATGACGCTGCAATTATTGTTTACAAACTACAGACTGAATGTGTGTATATACTCGTATCTTCTTCTACTACTTCTACTAAATCTATTTCCTTTAGGCTTTTCCCTTCAGGGGTCGCCTACAGCGAATCATCTGCCTCCATCTCACCCGATCCTTTGCATCTTTTTCTCTTACACTAACGACCTTCATGTCCGCCTTCACCACATCCATGAATCGTCTCTTTGGTTTTCCTCTAGGCCTTCTGCCTGGTAGTTCCAGCCTCAGCATCCTATTACCAATGTACTTACTATCCCTCCTCTGTACGTGTCCAAACCATCTCAATCTAGCCTCTCTGACCTTGTCCCCAAAACATCTTACATGTGCTGTCCCTCTGATGTGCTCATTCCTAATCCTATCCATCCTCGTTACTCCCAAAGAGAACCTCAACATTTTCATGGTTTGTGGTGCTCTTTCTTGGCATGAAACCAAACTGTTGTTCAGAAATGCTGACCTCTGCCCTTAGTCTAGCTTCCAATATTCCTTCCCATAACTTTATCGTACGGCTCATCAACTTTATCCTTCTATATACAGGGTATTCATTAAGTTTTAGAGTAGAAGGAGGTTACTTATAAGTAGGGGGTGGAAGTTGTTTGAGGCATGCATGGGGAGGGTGCGGGAGGGGTGTCCCCTCCCTGAGGGGAAATTTTGTTTTTTTTTTTATTTCAATTCATGTGCTCTGTGGTGCATTCTGGGCCCGTATTTATGAAAAAAGACAAGCTAGAAGCAAATAAAACTAAAAGTTTATATTCTAAAAAATAGTATTTGTTACAAGAATAGTAGACTTACTTACTTTAAGGAAAGTACATAAAACCTCTTAATTGAAAAATCTAACAGTTACCATACTAATATAGAACATTTGTGAATCAAACTGCTACCCTAATCTGTCAAAACTGTTTATGTAATATCAGTTTCTAATGATTTTATTAATTTAAATATCTTCTGACTCTGACCCATTGTTTTTGCCTATCATTGTAGCAGCACCATCTGTAACAAGCCCGCACATCTCTTCCTTGGCAAGGGAATGTCTGTCCAAATGTACCAAAAGCACTGAACACAGAGTTTTTGCATTTGGCGCAGCACTGTTCTCTAGCAATAGAGAGAAACTTGTTTTTCACAAGTCCTGTCTCTGCCTCAACAAACTGAATGAAGCTGATCATCTCCTCTATATTAGCAACATCTGATGAATCATCAACTAGCATGCTAAAGCATCCTGCTTGTTGTACTGCAATTGTAATCGGATTCTGGAAATTGGACTACTGTTGGTCGAAGACGTCAAAGAAGGAGAGGTGGGAGACGTGTCCGTAGGCAGAGAGAGAGAGAAGAGGAAAAGCATGAGTCTAGGACTGAAAGTAGGTACTTTAAATGTTGGAACTATGAAAGAAAAACGGCTGACATGATGCAGAGGAGGACGGTGGACATATTGTGTGTTCAGGAGACCAGGTGGAAAGATAGCAAGGCTAGAAGCTTAGGAGCAGGGTTTAAGCTGTTTTTTTCATGGTGTGGATGGGAAGAGAAATGGAATAGGAGTCAGCTTGAAGGAGGACTTTGTCAGGAATGTTCTAGAAGTGAAAAGAGTGTCAGACAGAGTGATGAGTCTCAAGTTAGAAATTGAAGGCATGATGTTCAATGTTCTTAGTGCTTATGCCCCACAGGCAGGATGTGAGCTAGAAGAGGAGAGATTCTTGAGTGACTTAGAATGAAGTGATGCAGAGTGCCCCCAGAGGTGAAAGAGTGGTCATTAGTGCAGACTTCAGTGGACATGTTGGTGCAGGAAACAGAGGGGACGAGGAAGTGATGGGCAGGTTTGGTATTCAGGACAGGAACGCAGAAAGACAGATATTGGTAGATTTTGCATAAAGGATGGAAATGGCAGTGGTAAATACTTTCTTCCAGAAGAAACAGGAGCATAGGGTGACTTATAAAAGCAGAGATAGGAGCACAAAAGTCGTATTGTGCAGGTGATGTAATTTGAAGGAAGTCAGTGACTGCAAAGTAGTAGTGGGTGAAAGTGTTACCAAACAGCATAGGATGGTGGTGTGCAGGATGACGCTGATGGTGAGGAAGGTGAAGAAGGCAAAGGCAGAGCAGAAGACAAAATGGCGGAAGCTGAAAAAGGAAGACTGACGTGTTGTCTTCAAGGAGGAGTTGAAACAGGCTTTGGGTGGTCAGGAAGTGCTTCCAGATGACTGGACAACTACAGCTCATGTGATCAGGGAGACAGGTAGAAGAGTACTTGGTGTGTCATCTGGAAGGAGAGTAGATAAGGAGACTTGGTGGTGGAATGAGGAAGTGCAGGAGTGTGTACAAAGGAAGAGGTTAGCTAAGAAGAAGTGGGACATAGAGAGGACTGAAGAGAGTAAACAGGAGTACAGGGAGACACAGGCCAAACAGAGGGCGTATGATGACTTGTGTGCTCGGTTAGAAAGTACAGAGGGAGAAAATGATTTATAAAGGTTGGCACAGCAGAGAAATAGAGATGGTAGGGATGTGCAGCAAGTTAGAGTGATTAAGGACAGAGAGGGAAATGTATTGACTGATGACAGAAGTGCTGGAAGATAAAGAGTACTTTGAAGAGCTGATGAATGAAGAAAATGAGAGAGAAAAAAAAGAGTAGAAGAGGTGACTGTCGAGGACCAGGAAGTAGCAAAGTAGGGGAAAAGACAGGAGGCAGAGCTGGAGGTAGCATAGATGAAAATGTTGAGGTTCTCTTTGGGAGTAACGAGGATGGATAGGATTAGGAATGAGCACATCAGAGGGACAGCACATGTAAGACATTTTGGAGACAAAGCCAGAGAGGCTAGATTGAGATGGTTTGGCCATGTACAGAGGAGGGATAGTGAATATATTGGTAGTGGGTTTCTTTTTGGGTTTTTTTTTTGCATAAGTGGCCATGTTTTGCGGCATTTTCCTTAACTTTTTCCCCCTATTCTTCCTTAATTTCCTTTGGGGGCCACCCCAACCATTCCAACCTGCCTGCACACGCTTCTTCACCTCTTTTCCACACTTTCCATTGCTCTGGATTGTTGAGCCTAAGTACTTAAAATCCTCCATCTTCCTTATCTCTGCTCCCTGTAACCTCACCGTTCCCCTTGGGTCCTTGTCTTCCTTAATTTCCTTTGGGGGCCACCCCAAGAAAATTTTTTAAAATTCATGTGCTCTGTGGTCCATTCTGGGCCCATATTTATGAGAAAATCAGACAAGCTAGAAACAAATAAAACTAAATGTTTATATTATAAAAAATAGTATTTGTTACAAGAATAGTAGACTTATTTCTTCAATGAAATTACATAAAACTTCTTATTTGAAAAATGTAACAGGTACCTTACTCATTTCGAACATTTGTGAATCAAACTGCTACCCTAATCTGTCAAAAATGATGTAATATTTAATGTTTATGTAATATCATTTTAGGATTAATAAGATTAGGCTATTAGAATAAGATGAGGCAAGTTTAGTTGGGGGTGAGTTTTCACTATTATCACTCAGTGCAATCAAAAAATAATTTGTGTTCGGACATGACATGAAACTTTTTTACCTATTTCATGAGATTCAGATGTTTCCGAAACAGTGGAATCATCGGTCTTGAGTCGCTTCCACAACGTATTTAATGTTGGTTGTTTAGATCTACTTCGCTTCGGCGCCATGCTTGTCGGTACGACTCACATCAGTTTAGACTATATTTTACCCGGGTTTGTACGACCCGTCACGATCTAAATCTACACGGGAGCACAGGCAAATGGCTGAACGTATATAAAAAAACGCCGCGCTTTTGAATG